>CM072516.1:940000-1080000 GCA_036898135.1 Oncomelania hupensis
AAAAAAAACACTATTAATTAAGAAAATAAAACTTATTAAAATACGCCGTGGCCATTTTTACTGTTCATCTTAGCAGTATGACCGCGCGCTCTGGTGGTTCAGTGTTGACTTAGGTTCTACCCCAACTTTTCTAAGATGGTTGTCCACCACCCCCAACCCTCTCCCTCCCCCCGCCTGCTGTGTCGTCAATGGCGGGTGTTATACTTCAATGTCCATCCCATTTGCACGACCAACAGCATCGCTGTTCACTGCAAACATTTTCGTAGCAAGAATTTAGTGTCCAGTTAATGATGGTGGAATGAAGGACGCGAGTTTCCCTATAGACCTATAATCTTTTTGATCTAGTTTGTAATTACGATTCCATCTTCAAGATGGCAATAATTTCAAACGTGTTACAATCATCGAACGGGAAAGAATAGAAAAGCTATTTAAAACGTACCGTGCTTCTCAAAATTCACGAACTAATAAGGTTTTAACAGTGTAAGCCCCTCCCTGTTCAAAATAAATTTTTTAACAGTTGAACATTTTCTTCATAGTATCGTTTGTATATGTGGCCCAGCGGAGTGTTTGACTCCCGACTGTCAGCACTACCGCGAGAACACGGCCCAACCCCAACTGGCATTTTCATTTATCCCTCGTAATAGAAACTTTTAAAAAGTGTTGCCTAGCAAGGCTGGAAGCGTGTTGATAGTAAACCGGATTGCCGGCTACTAGTGCCACGACACTCTCTGCTGGTCACTGCCACAAACCTGCAAACGACTATGTTGTCCCGCTCACAACCAAAAAGCAGAAGAATAATGGTCAGGCTGGGAGAACAGGTCTTGTTTAAGCCTACTACTTTGACGGACAGCGAAAGCCCCAAATTGTACTATTTAGACGGACAGCGAAAAACCCAGATCGTACTATTTAGATGGACAACGAAAACCCCAGTTCATTTAGACGGACAGAGAAAATGGTCACTTTTAGGTTGCTGACCATGGGAACCGAAAGTTGGTGATCGCTGTGCCAGGCCCACGGTTGGTGATCGCTGTGCCAGGCCCACGGTTGGTGATCGCTGTGCCAGGCCCACGGTTGGTGATCGCTGTGCCAGGCCCACGGTTGGTGATCGCTGTGCCAGGCCCACGGTTGGTGATCGCTGTGCCAGGCCCACGGTTGGTGATCGCTGTGCCAAGCCAACGGTTGGTGATCGCTGTGCCAGGTCAACGGTTAGTGATCGCTGTGCCAGGCCAACGGTTGGTCATCGCTGTGCCAAGCCCACGGCTGGTGATCGCTGTGCCAGGCTTACGGTTGGTGATCGCTGTGCCAGGCCCACGGTTGGTGATCGCTGTGCCAGGCCCACGGGTGGTGATCGCTGTGCCAGGCCCACGGTTGGTGATCGCTGTGCCAGGCCAACGGTTGGTGATCGCTGTGCCACGCTCTGTCACTGAGCTACAGCCATGGATCTTTGTTTTAAAGACGCAGAAATGAAGTTGAAGGGTCTTTGAGAGCAAATGAAGTACAACATTCGATCGTGAAGATAAAAGCAGCGAGTCCTTTAAACTAATACAAATGACCTAAAAGATAAATATGGCGTAGCTTTGGAGTCACACGTCGTTTCCTCACAAGAAAACAAAGAGTGGGGTGAGTGAGGGTAGTGGACGAGGCAAGTCAATGCACCTTTTCTTTTTCTACAATGTCAATTACAAAGTAATGTTTCATTCTTTCCAATAATCTGATATAAACAATTTCAAAAACAAAATCACAACTAATGTTAGGTAGGTTGGGCTTGGGCGCGCCACAGGCTGCGACTACGCTTTCCCCAGGGGAGGCGGCCCAGAATTTCCCTATGAAAAAAGGGACAATAAAGTAAATAGAATAGAATAGAAAAAAAAAAGAAATATTTAAAAGGATTTTTAAAGCAGCCGCCGTAAAAGGGTCATCAGATAAACAAGAAGTAAGAAAGTTCAATCTAATTCACCTTATTAGACACGTGTACGAGAACGCGTGCGGGCGTGTATATGGGTGTGTATGTGTGTGGTTGTGTGTGTGCATGTGTATTTGTGCGAGGGTGTGTGTGTATGTGTTTACGTGTGAGGGTGTGTGTGTGTATGTGCGATGTTGTGTGTGTGAAGGGGAAGGTGGGGTATCTATGCGGGTTTGCGCGAATGTGTGGTTATTTGTGAGAGTGTGTGTGTGTGTGCGTGTGTTTTTTGTGTGCGTGTTTATTTGCTGTGTGTGTTGGTGTGCTTTTGTTTATACGTCTGAGTGCGTGCATGCGTGTTTGTCTTTGTTTGCGTATGTGTGTGTGTGAGTGTGTGTGTGTGTGTGTGTTTGTATATGTATATGTTACCGGCAATGTGTCAAATCCCGGTGTAGCAGGCCAGATTATACCCCGCCTCAAGTATACCCAGGGTATAAACTGGCCTAGCCCAGACTATGCCCCCGTATAAACTGACCTAGCCCAGACTATACCGCTGGGTATTATCTGGCCTAGGCTCGTTTAACCCTCTCCTGCTCATTATAACCCCCCCCCCCCCCCCACTACGGAAGACCTTATCCTTCACGTTACTCTTTAATTTATGTATTGTAATTGTTTTGATGCACTCAGATAGATAGATAGATAGATAGATAGATAGATAGATAGATAGATAGATAGATAGATAGATAGATAGATAGATAGATAGATAGATAGATAGATAGATAGATAGATAGATAGATAGATAGATAGATAGATAGATAGATAGATAGATAGATAGATAGATAGATAGATAGATAGATAGATAGATAGATAGATAGATAGATAGATAGATAGATAGATAGATAGATAGATAGATAGATAGATAGATAGATAGATAGATAGATAGATAGATAGATAGATAGATAGATAGATAGATAGATAGATAGATAGATAGATAGATAGATAGATAGATAGATAGATAGATAGATAGATAGATAGGGTTAGGGTTTTTTTAGTTGTTTTTTTTAGGTTATTTTTTACACGCAAGCAAAAGGCTGTTACCTGAGAGTTGGTCACGCAAACGGTCATGTACAACAAACCTATGAGTGAAATCTCTTTAGGTGGGGGTATATTCCTGGCGCGAGGGGTATGACTTGGCCTAGGCTGATCTATACCCAGGGGGTTAAACCCGCCTAGGCTACATTATACCCAGGGTATAAAGTAGCCAGGGGTATATTCCGGCCTGTTATTGTATAGAATGCTTAGATAAGATTTCAGGCTTTCTATACTTTATCTAGGCATTCTATACTTTATCTAGGCATTCTATAGAATGCGGGATTTCACACATTGCCGGTAACATATATATCTTTTATGTCTTTATGTACTCTGACACATAACAAGTTAAACGCCTTATTAGATACTTGTGTGTGTGTGTGTGTGTGTGTGTGTGTGTGTGTTTGCGTGTCTGTGTGCATGTATTAATGCGTGTGTTCTATGCGTGCGTGTTTGTCCGAGTGCGTGTGTGTATAACTACATACTCAGACATACAAGAAGTGAAATGAAATTCAATCTAATTTGCATTATTAGACACGTGTATGCATATATGTGTGTTTGAGTGTGCGTTCGTGTGTGTGCATGTGTGTATGTGCGTGTACGTGTGCAGAGTGGATAACAGTATACTCAGCTATGGAAAAGTATAACAACAGAGTGTTGCAAGAGCAGTTGTGGTGCTCATCTTGGCCAACCTTGGCATTCCAGTCGCCTTGCATTATGACTATGTCCTTCTTCGGCACGTGGTCAAGGATAGCCTAAATAGAAATCCCCGCCTTGGCTGTCGTCATAGTCTGATGTGGGGGCATAGGCGGATGGTAATGAGTCTACTTGAGACTGGCCGGCAACCCATGACAGTGGTTAGAATGTCTTTGTGGACCAAGAATCCAAACAACGTGTTCGTGCCTGTAATCTCTCCCGCTAAAATAAAGCTTGTGGCCTGGGGAGACACAGGTGGACCCCACTGCAACAACGAGACAAATTACAGGGGTCTGAGACTCTTGGAGTTGGCCAGAAAACAACAATATGATACTTGCAAACACGCTTGGTCTCCACAAAAAATCCAGACGATGCACAGTCCCAGCACAGTGGGAACATCACAACCAGATTGGCTACATCATGGTCAAGACACGCTTCAGATCAAGCATAAAGATTGGTAGGACACGCACTTTTCCAGGAGCAGACATTGGAAGTGACCACGATCTCGTGATGATGTCCTTCCGGCTCCACTTGAAGAGAGTAAACACAGCAAAGTGCACTAAGCTGAAGTTCGACCTGGACAAACTGCAAGACTCGGAGGTGGCAGAAATGTTCCAAGCCACAATAGCACGTCTCCACACCAAACCACACCACACCACACGTACACCACACGTCTCCACACCAAACCACACCACACACACACCACACCACACGTCTCCACACCAAACCACACACACACCACACCACACGTCTCCACACCAAACCACACCACACCACACACACACCACACGTCTCCACACCAAACCACACCACACACACACACCACCACACGTCTCCACACCAAACCACACACACACCAAACCACACGTATCCACACCAAACCACACCACACAAACACCACACCACACCACACGTCTCCACACCAAACCACACCACATAACACACACCACACCACACGTCTCCACACCAAACCACACCACACACACACACCACACCACACGTCTTCACACCACACCACACGCACACCACACCACACGTCTCCACACCAAACCACACCACACCACACACACTCCATAGCACACGTCTCCACACCAAACCAAACCACACCACACACACACCACACCACACGTCTTCACACCAAACCAAACCAAACCACTCACACAACACAACACACGTCTCCACACCAAACCACACCACGCCAGACACACCACACCACACGTCTGCACACCAAACCAAACCACACCACACCACACTACCCCCATCCTCCCTCTCTTCAACACACACACACACACACAAAACGAAAGAAGGAAAAGACAAAGCAATACAAGGAAAATGTATGTTAAACATTGAGAGACTAACAGGCAGTACATAGAAGAAAATGTATAGAAATATGATATAGAAGGAATCAATACAATATAGAAATTATGGAGAAAAAGAATGTATAGAAATATGATATAGAAAGAATCAATACTATAGAAATTATGGACAAAAAGAATGTATAGAAATATGATATAGAAGTTATGTTTCTCCAAATATTATTTACTTTCGACTCGTGCAACGTCTCGGGGGTTTTGTCCGGCTACTCCGGTTTGCTCCCCAGCTAAATTTAAAAAACACAACTAATATTAGGTAGGTTGGGTTTGGGCGCCGCAGGCAGCGATTACGCCTTCCCCAGGTGGAGGTGGCCTAGAATTCCCCGATTAAAAGGAAATAAAGCGTCATAAATCAAAATCAAATTAAATCAAATCTAATCAAATCAGTGGCTAAACGAGAAATAAGATCTTGAAGCAAAGAAGTAGTAAAAGACAAACATCAAGTAAAAAAAAGAGAGACCAGGAAAACGGAGGGGGGTGAGGGGGAACAGAAAAAAAAAGCATAAAGTAAGAAAGAATGTACTTCCTCCTAAATTAGATTCGTTGACTGCAAAAGAAAAAATACCAAAAAACATCAACAACAGCTTGAAATGCAAGAAAAAAAAAAGAAAAACAACCACTTCTTTTTAAAGTTAAATCCAATAAGTTCTTCTTTTTCTTACTTCTACTTTGTTTTGTTCTGCTTCTTCTTCTTCTCTTAAACATGTTATCCACGGTAGCCTTCTGACCTGTGCCCACAACCCCTTTGTCCTCCATTACATACAGGCTAATTACCCCGTTGAGCTGGCGTCTATTCATACACACATCACCACCTCAGCAATAACTATTCAGCGACCATCAATACTTTCTAGAGGCGCGGGACCTACCTATTTCAGTGGTAGAGTGTTCGCCTGGCACAACGATGACCCAGGTTCCAGTCCCGTAATGATACCTTTTGTTTTTGTTTTAACATTTTCCCCCATTTTTACCCAAGAAAATTTGACAAGTGGGCAACATGACACTGATATGAAACATGACAAGGACAATAATTATCATAGTCAAGAAATAAAAGATCAGATATAATATCACCGTTCATTCACCTAAACATTCTCAGGCACTCCAGCAAAAAACCCCACTATTAATTAAGAAAATAAAACTTATTAAGATAGGCCGTGGCCATTTTTACTGTTCATCTTAGCAGGATGACTGCGCGCTCTGGTGGTTCAGTGTTGACTTAGGTTCTACCCCCACTTTCCTAGGATGGTTGTCCACCACCCCCAACCCTCTCCCTCCCCCCGCCTGCTGTGTCGTCAAAGGCGGATGTTATACTTCAATGTCCATCCCATTTGCACGACCAACAGCGTCGCTGTTCACTGCAAACATTTTCGTAGCAAGAATTTAGTGTCCAGTTAATGATGGTGGAATGAAGGACCGCGAATTTCCCTATAGACCTATAATCTTTTTGATCTAGTTTGTAATGACGATTCCATCTTCAAGATGGCAATAATTTCAAACGTGTTACAATCATCGAACGGGAAAGAATAGAAAAGCTATTTAAAACGTACCGTGCTTCTCAAAATTCACGAACTAATAAGGTTTTAACAGTGTAAGCCCCTCCCTGTTTAAAATAATTTTTTTAACAGTTGAACATTTTCTTCATAGTATCGTTTGTATATGTGGCCCAGCGGAGTGTTTGACTCCCGACTGTCAGCACTACCGCGAGAACACGGCCCAACCCCAACTGGCATTTTCATTTATCCCTCGTAATAGAAACTTTAAAAAAAAGTATTGCCTAGCAAGGCTGGAAGCGTGTTGATAGTAAACTGGATTGCCGGCTACTAGTGCCACGACACTCTCTGCTGGTCACTGCCACAAACCTGCAAACGACTATGTTGTCCCGCTCACAACCAAAAAGCATACGAATAATGGTCAGGCTGGGGGAACAGGTCTTGTTTAAGCCTACTACTTAGACGGACAGCGAAAGCCCCAGATTGTACTATTTAGACGGACAGCGAAAACCCCAGATCATGCTACTTAGATGGACAGCGAAAGTCCCAAATTGTACTATTTAGACGGACAGCGAAAAACCCAGATCGTACTATTTAGATGGACAACGAAAACCCCAGATCATTTAGCCGGACAGAGAAAAATGGTCACTTTTAGGTTGCTGACCACGGGAACTGAAAGTTGGTGATCGCTGTGCCAGGCCCACGGTTGGTGATCGCTGTGCCAGGCCCACGGTTGGTGATCGCTGTGCCAGGCCCACGGTTGGTGATCGCCGTGCCAGGCCCACGGTTGGTGATCGATGTGCCAGGCCCACGGTTGGTGATCGCTGTGCCAGGCCCACGGTTGGTGATCGCTGTGCCAGGCCAACGGTTGGTGATCGCTGTGCCAGGTCAACGGTTGGTGATCGCTGTGCCAGGTCAACGGTTGGTGATCGCTGTGCCAGGCCCACGGTTGGTGATCGCTGTGCCAGGCCAACGGTTGGTGATCGATGTGCCAGGTCAACGGTTGGTGATCGATGTGCCAGGTCAACGGTTGGTGATCGCTGTGCCAGGCCCACGGTTGGTGATCGATGTGCCACGCTCTGTCACTGAGCTACAGCCATGGATCTTTGTTTTAAAGACGCAGAAATGAAGTTGAAGGGTCTTTGAGAGCAAATGAAGTACAACATTCGATCGTGAAGATAAAAGCAGCGAGTCCTTTAAAATAATACAAATGACCTAAAAGATAAATATGGCGTAGCTTTGGAGTCACACGTCGTTTCCTCACAAGAAAACAAAGAGTGTGGTGGGTGAGGGGAGTGGACGAGGCAAGTCAATGCATCTTTTCTTTTTCTACAATGTCAATTACAAAGTAATGTTTTATTCTTTCCGATAATCTGATACAAAAATTTCAAAAACAAAATCACAACTAATGTTAGGTAGGTTGGGCTTGGGCGCGCCACAGGCTGCGACTACGCTTTCCCCAGGGGAGGCGGCTCAGAATTTCCCTATGAAAAAGGGACAATAAAGTAAATAGAATAGAATAGAATAGAAAAAAAAGAAATATTTAAAGGCATTTTTAAAGCAGCCGCCGTAAAAGGGTCATCAGATAAACAAGAAGTAAGAAAGTTCAATCTAATTCACTTTATTAGACACGTGTACGAGAACGCGTGCGGGCGTGTATATGGGTGTGTATGTGTGTGTATGTGTGTGTGCATGTGTGTTTGTGCGAGGGTGTGTGTGTATGTGTTTACGTGTGAGGGTGTGTGTGTGTATGTGCGATGTTGTGTGTGTGTGAAGGGGAAGGTGGGGTATCTATGCGTGTTTGTGCGAATGTGTGGTTATTTGTGAGAATGCGTGTGTGTGTGTGTGTGTGTGTGTGCGCGTGTGTTTTTTGTGTGCGTGTTTATTTGCTCTGTGTGTTGGTGTGCTTTTATTTATCTGTCTGAGTGCGTGCATGCGTGTGTGTCTTTGTTTGCGTATGTGTGTGTGTGTGAGTGTGTGTGTGTGTTTGTGTTTGTATATGTATATGTTACCGGCAATGTGTCAAATCCCGGTATAGAATGCCTAGTTAAGATTTTTTTTTCACAGTCTATCTTTCATTCCACTAATACACCCTATCCTAGTCCTATTTCATCCAATCACAGACACTATCAGATGCATACGAGAACAGCCTTCTGTTCTCCAAACAGTCTTTATATAGCCGAATCTCATCACCAAAATCTTAATGATCTAGGAAACATAGTACCAACGCAAAGCGAATACATACAGCACGTGCCTATGTCAACAGCCACCACATGCGTACTTACTCTATAAAAACGTGATGCATACACAAATATAAATAGTGGTGTTTCACCCGTCCCCTATACGCTTAATGTGTCCGGGGACGTAAATTTACTAAAAAAAAAAAAATTTCCAACTCACTTCGTGGCACTGTGTGATTAACGAAGAGAGATGAAAAAGAACACCTCACAGGGAGCTGATGCCTACCGAAAAATCAACAATGACATCCGAAAAGGCATGCGCACAGCAAAGGAGAACTCGTTAGAAGAGCAATGTCAGGAAATAGAGAACAATCTCAACAAGAACAACAGCAAGAAGGCCAACCAGACTGTGAAACAGCTGACAAGTGTTAAACAGCCCAAGGTCGCCATGATCCAAAGCAAGTCTGGAATATGCCTCACAGAAGAACAAGAAGACTTGGATAGATGGACAGAGTACTGCTCTGACCTTTACAACCACACACCAAACGGACACCCATCGTTTTAGCATGTCTCAGAACAGAGTAGAGAAATAAATTCTCCCAATTCTCCGAGAAGAAGTTGAGGTAGCAATGCAATCACTGAAGAAGAGTGTCACGTGGGGTTTATGGGCTCTGCACAATGGAATTATGGACCCTCACGTTTATTCGGTGGGAACTGCTAGTAAGTCACCCTATGAATTACTTTAATAAATTTATTTGTTTAGCTCGTTCTGTGTTAAGGTTGGGGTACAGAAATAGATCGAAAAATGGTAAAAGAATACTGTCACACTAGCTTTCACACGGCTATGAATCATATGTAGTCCAGCCACTTGATAACAGTTAAAATCACACATTTATTTCTTCTACTCTATACAAGGTTCTCTAAGTACTAATCTAACTTAAAAAGTCTCAGTCACTGCTAATAGTTCGATCGCTGATAGTCTATGCAGCTGTTATATCTTCATCGGGCACTTTCTATTCGAATTCATGTAGATTTGGACTACTGTGGTCCGTTTTACAGTTTCTGAAGAGTTGGACTACTGTGGTCCTGTTATGATCAGTTTACGTGCACCTTCGCCTTATGCACTTAACTCATGTGTGGGGTGTTCGAAGTCCTTCTGTGAGGTAGCTTCTGGTACACCTTTGTCGTTGTGTAGTTGGGTTCCCTTGCCACGCTGTGGGGTCTGACAGGGTGTTTCTTCGGGTAGCTCCTTCCGTCTTGTGCGGGAGAGTCTCCTCGACCAACTAGTCGTTTCTGTGGAGTGGGGCACACAGGATAGCTCGGGATAGCTCGCCTGCTCGTCTGGAATATAAGAGACGAAATTCTGCACAACCCTGAATAATCGGTTTGTGCAGAGCGTCTCACTGAAAGCCAAGTAGCCCTCAGTGATAGCTCCACATCTCTATACATAAGCGACGAACATTCTGCTACTTCCGGGTTCCACTGGAATCTCACTCGAAATTCCTATACATACATAAATATAAATCGTGTCTAACTATACACATACAGAATTAATAATAATATAAACATTCAGTGGTACAGCCACTGGTCTGCAAACATACATATAAGTTAAACAACAGTGGTTCCGTACGGGATACAACATGGCGGCGCAACCGGTCGTGTTTCGCCTCGTGCTCGGCTCTCCCACGTGGTACGGCAAATTCGGATTAACAATTCACATTTATGCATAGCAAATTCCACAAACATAATTTCAACAATAATATAAATATATCACGATGAAACAGAAGGGTGTTCATTTACCTGTTTGACAAGTTCAGGCCCGTTGTGACTTGATAGAATTCTATGCTTCTAAGTCCTGCTTCCTGGTCTAAGTGTGTAGAGATTTCTCTAGCTATCTAGCTGTTCACACTTCGGTGTATTCCTCCCAACTGACCAAAACTGTGCGTGGTTTGGACCCAGTCAAACTGGCTCCAACCACTTTGCCTAAGCTCTCCCATTGGTTCCAACGGTCCGATTCAAAACTTAAGTGCTGACGTCACTGCGCTGTGTGTGTGGCTCAGGCTCGCAGTGTGCTGTCTGCTGTGTAATTTAATTGCTGCTGTGTAATAGTCTAACTTCTCTACTGTTACAAATACTACACATGGCTAAATAGTCAATAAGCAGAGTTAAAACTAGTCCTAACGCGACAGGCTCCCTCAACTGAAAAAAGGCGATGACTACTGGATTCGACCTTTTTCTACTACAGAGCCTAGTTTAACACTGCACTATCCTAGGGTCCTATTTACAAACTAAGTAAGTTGCTCTACCTGAGCTGCAATGCTGTGCCAGGTAGCTATGGACTCTAGTGACAGGGTATTACTGGGCGGGGACGAATTCTGGTGCTGTGGCCCTTAGTTGTGTTGGGTGGGCGACAGCTGCTGTGTCCTCCACGAGATGGCGACTGAGGTAGTCGGCTCCGTGGTTTTCCTTGCCGGGGATGTACTCGATTTGGAATGAGTATGCCTGAAGGGTGAGTGCCCATCGCATCAGGCGAGAGTTCAAGGATTTGGAGGCTGCCAGGAACGATAGTGGTTGGTGGTCCACCTGAACTGTGAAGTGGGTCCCATACAGGTAGAGTTGGAATTTCTGTAAGGCCCAGACTAGTCCAAGGCGTTCTTTCTCCGACGTGGCGTAGTGGGTCTCGGCGGGTCTCAATTTTCTGCTGGCGTAGGCGACAGGGAATAGCGTCTCCGCATTCTTGGGGTCGCGCTGTAGCAGTACTGCTCCGAGGCCTAAGTCGCTTGCGTCGGTGCGAAGAACGAATGGCTGAGTCAAATCGGGTAGGTGGAGTACTGGCGCTGATGTCATTCTGTCCTTGAGTGTTTGGAATGCTGTCTCGCATTCGGCTGTCCATACAACTTTGTCCGGGGCGATTTTCCGGGTTCCATTTGTCAGTGGTACGGCGATGCTGTTGTAGTTGTGGATGAGCTTCTTCCGCGATGGCGATGGCTAGCCATGTGTGTGTGCTGGGGGTCGCTGGTCTGTCCGTATACTTCTTGAGGAGATTGATGTGGTGGTATCGGGCTCTCCCGTTCACCTCTACTTGGTAGACTGTCTTGGATTTCTTGGCAGTCACCCGGTACGGCCCTCTCCAAGCGATGTCCAGCTTGTTGGTTCCACTTGGAAGTAAGAGTAGCACTTGATCGCCGACTTGCAGTTCTCTGTCCTTCGCGTGGCGGTTGTAGTACTTCGCCTGACGGGCTCTTGCCTTCTTCAGTGCTTCACCAGCTTTCTTCCACGTTGCTTTGAGGGTTTCCTGCAGGTCTGCGACGTACTTGGTGGCACCTCTTGGTGTGTCGTCTATCTTGGCCTCCGTCCAACTTCGGCGTAGGGCTTCTAGCGGTCCGGCTAGAGGTCTGCCGAATAGCAATGTTGACGGGGTGTAGCCTGTGGCTGCATGGGGCGTTTCTCGGTATGCGAACAGACCCGCTTTCACGTAGGTGTCCCACGCTTCTGGATTGTCGTCGGCGACTTTCCTGAGTATGGTGAGAAGGGTTCCATTCAGTCTTTCTACTTGTCCGTTGCTGGCTGGGTGGTATGGTGGTGTGCGAATGTGATGAACTTGTATCAACTCGAACACGTCTTGCATCAGGCGGCCGGTGAACTGAGATCCGTTGTCCGTTCTAATGCTGTCCGGGAATCCGACTCTGGTAAAGATGGCGATGAGTGCATCTGCGATCTTCTTGGTGTCGATCGCTGGCAACGGGACTGCTTCGCACCACATCGTACATGCGTCGACGAGTGTGAGTAGAAATCTGTTCCGCTTCTTGGTCATGGGCAGTGGTCCTACTATGTCTACTGAGACTTGCTGGAATGGCACGCCGACTACTACCGATGGTCCTAAGGTAACTGGTACGGTGTGATGTCGCGGGGAATATCGTTGACATTGGTGGCAAGATTTCACGTAGCGCTTGACATCCTCCGTGATTCCTGGCCAATAGTAGTGTGCGCTGATTCTCTGCACTGTGGCTCCAATTCCCATGTGTCCGCTGAGTGGCATGCTGTGGCCTAATTCTAGTACTTGGGCTCGAAGGGTGGCTGGTAGTACTAGTTGGGTGTGATCTCCATCTCCTTGTCGATGTAGAACTCCCTCTTCCATGTAGAAGTCTCCCTTGTGCGGGGGTGTGTGCGCCTTGGGTAGCTTCTGGAAGCACTTCGCTATCGAGGTGTCTTCTTTCTGTGCTGTTTTGATCTCTTCGAGTCCTGGATTCGGAGCGAACTCGGGCTGGGGTGGTTGGGTTTTAGCTTGGGCCCTGGTTTGCACTGCAGCTATCTCTACAGTTTTGGGGGGCGTGCCTAAGAACACATACCTACAACCTAGCACTAGATCATACAGGGGTTTCTGTAAAACAGCTGCTTGGATTCGTCCTGTGACGTACCTACTCTCTACTTCTATCCAAGCTATTGGGCAAGTAGTCGTCGGTTTCGTCAAGTCTGCTCCTTGTAAGTCGACTGTCTTGTCTGTCAAGTCCGCGCGCGATACAAGAGATTCGCTAACTATCGCGTCGTATGATAGACCTGTGTCATACAGACAGTTCGCTTCTTTTCCGTTGACCTTGACCGTGTCTGTCACCGATGGGTGATCTCCGATTGTGTGTGGCTTGTTACCGCTGCTTTGAGTTAGAACTCTGTGCGCTGGCCGGCTTTCGCGCTCTTCCCTACGTTGTGCGGCCAACTTGAAACATTCTGCGGTGGAGTGATTGTTTCTGTTGCAGAACGAACAATACCGTCTCTGTTCTGCGGGACCTCTTTTCCCGAATTCCGCGTTGGGTCCTTTATTTTGCCCAGGTCTGGGGTTATTCGGCTTATTCGCGGTGCGCTCTTCCCGGTTAGGGCTTCGTTTCTGTGCCTCTTTCCCGTTAGGCTTTAGGTCTCGCCTGAAGCTCTTGGCTTCTCCGTGTGCGGCCACGTACCTATCTGCGACCTTGACCAGATCTTCCAGTCTTTCCGCGCCCTGCTCTACTGAGAATGTTCTCAGCTCGGGGGTCATGGTTTCCCGTAGCTGTTCCCATACTAACAGTTCTGTCAGTCCATCATACGTCTTATCCGTGGCTGACTGGCTAATCCACTTATCCAGCGTTGTGGACAACCGATCCGCGAACTGCGCATAGCTCTCTCCTTTCACTCTCCGATTGGTGCGGAACTTTTGCCGGTAGCATTCTCCTGTCAGTTCGAATCCCGTTAGGAGTGCCTCTTTTACTTTGTGATAGTCAGTCACTCTGTCAGTCGGTAGCTTACTGTAGATGTCATAAGCCTTTCCTCTAAGCCCTTGACTAAGCTTAAAAGACCAATGAGTGGGATCTAGTTTGTACTCTGTTGCTAGACGCTCAAACCTAGTCAGATAGAGATCTAGACCTTCTTCTCTCTCATTGAATGTTCCCAGTGGAAATGACATTCCTTGTACAGGGTTGGATGCTACCTCTAGCTGATCTGAGTGGGAAGGGGTTGAGGAAGAACTTGAAGCTCCTGATCCCAATCTTCTTAGCTCTAACTCATGTTGTCTTTCTTTTTCCTTTTCTTCCCTCTCTTTTTCTTTTTCTGCCCTTTCTTTCTCTTTTTCTGCCCTCTCATACTCCCATCTCCTAACTTCTGCATCTCTCTCTGCTGCTAATGCTGCCTTCTTCTGTTCTCCTTCTAATTCTAATTTCTTCTGTTCTCTTGCTGCTTCTAACTCTGCTTTTTTCTGTTCTCTTGCTGCTTCTAACTCTGCTTTCTTTTGCTCTGCTTCTAATGCTAGTTTCTTCTGCTCTGCTTCTAATGCTAGTTTCTTTTGCTCTGCTTCTAGTTCTGCTTTTCTCTGTTCTGCTTCGAGTTTCTTCTGTTCTCTCTCTGCTGCTCTCTCTGCCTTAGCCTCCTGTTTCTCTACCTCTGCATTTATATACGCAATTAGGTCTGCCCCTGCTAAGTGTAAAGCTTCTCCCAATTCCTTGAAACGCAATCTCAAGGCCACTGGGTCCGACATTGCCAAACGTGTCTATGAACAACCTCTGAATCAAGTGGAATACCAAAACACTAGCAATATTGCAAACCAATAACAACAATGCAATTACCATAAAATTCGTAATCAATAATAGAATAAAACAAGAGTCAAATGGCATACAACAGTTACTTAAGCAAAACCTGCAAAAGAACAATGCAACATACAGGCACAAAAATATTTGAAGCAAACAAGTTTTTAACTAAAGAATAGTGCACCCAACTGATCAGTCCTTGTTACCACTATTCTAAGTTATTCTACTTCTACTGTTATCTAATTTTATTGTACCTAGATCCGGTTATACCCAATTCCTATTATCCACAGATCCTGGCAGGCTCGCCAATTAAAGTGTCACGTGGGGTTTATGGGCTCTGCACAATGGAATTATGGACCCTCACGTTTATTCGGTGGGAACTGCTAGTAAGTCACCCTATGAATTGCTTTAATAAATTTATTTGTTTAGCTCGTTCTGTGTTAAGGTTGGGGTACAGAAATAGATCGAAAAATGGTAAAAGAATACTGTCACACTAGCTTTCACACGGCTATGAATCATATGTAGTCCAGCCACTTGATAACAGTTAAAATCACACATTTATTTCTTCTACTCTATACAAGGTTCTCTAAGTACTAATCTAACTTAAAAAGTCTCAGTCACTGCTAATAGTTCGATCGCTGATAGTCTAGGCAGCTGTTATATCTTCATCGGGCACTTTCTATTCGAATTCATGTAGATTTGGACTACTGTGGTCCGTTTTACAGTTTCTGAAGAGTTGGACTACTGTGGTCCTGTTATGATCAGTTTACGTGCACCTTCGCCTTATGCACTTAACTCATGTGTGGGGTGTTCGAAGTCCTTCTGTGAGGTAGCTTCTGGTACACCTTTGTCGTTGTGTAGTTGGGTTCCCTTGCCACGCTGTGGGGTCTGACAGGGTGTTTCTTCGGGTAGCTCCTTCCGTCTTGTGCGGGAGAGTCTCCTCGACCAACTAGTCGTTTCTGTGGAGTGGGGCACACAGGATAGCTCGGGATAGCTCGCCTGCTCGTCTGGAATATAAGAGACGAAATTCTGCACAACCCTGAATAATCGGTTTGTGCAGAGCGTCTCACTGAAAGCCAAGTAGCCCTCAGTGATAGCTCCACATCTCTATACATAAGCGACGAACATTCTGCTACTTCCGGGTTCCACTGGAATCTCACTCGAAATTCCTATACATACATAAATATAAATCGTGTCTAACTATACACATACAGAATTAATAATAATATAAACATTCAGTGGTACAGCCACTGGTCTGCAAACATACATATAAGTTAAACAACAGTGGTTCCGTACGGGATACAACATGGCGGCGCAACCGGTCGTGTTTCGCCTCGTGCTCGGCTCTTCCACGTGGTACGGCAAATTCGGATTAACAATTCACATTTATGCATAGCAAATTCCACAAACATAATTTCAACAATAATATAAATATATCACGATGAAACAGAAGGGTGTTCATTTACCTGTTTGACAAGTTCAGGCCCGTTGTGACTTGATAGAATTCTATGCTTCTAAGTCCTGCTTCCTGGTCTAAGTGTGTAGAGATTTCTCTAGCTATCTAGCTGTTCACACTTCGGTGTATTCCTCCCAACTGACCAAAACTGTGCGTGGTTTGGACCCAGTCAAACTGGCTCCAACCACTTTGCCTAAGCTCTCCCATTGGTTCCAACGGTCCGATTCAAAACTTAAGTGCTGACGTCACTGCGCTGTGTGTGTGGCTCAGGCTCGCAGTGTGCTGTCTGCTGTGTAATTTAATTGCTGCTGTGTAATAGTCTAACTTCTCTACTGTTACAAATACTACACATGGCTAAATAGTCAATAAGCAGAGTTAAAACTAGTCCTAACGCGACAAAGAGGAAGTCAGCGGGAGTGGACAACATACCCGCAGACTTGCTTCCAGCAGGAAGTGAAGCGATGATTGACGCCCTCACCATTATCTGTAACAAGATCTGGCAGAGTGGGAGTGGCCTACACCATGGACCCAGTCGCTTGTCATCACTTTTCAAAAATGGTAACCTTCAGGAGTGTGAAAATTACCGCACCCTCAGCCTCATAAGCCATCCCAGCAAGATCCTCCTGAAAATAATACTCAACAGGTTGAAACCTCAAGCTGAACAAATCATAGCTGAAGAACAGGCAGGATTCAGGGCAGAACGAAGTACCACTGAGCAGATTTTTAACCTCAGAATAATCTGTGAGAAATACCTACAGCACCAACAACATTTATATCACGTGTTTGTAGATGTCAAGAAAGCGTTTGACCGAGTGTCGCATACAGCTCTGTGGGCAACCATGAGAGTGTACAACATCAGCCCTAAAATTATTGAAGTTATCAAGACCCTGTATGAAAAGACTACCAGTGCAGTCCTCCGTAATAGTGCCATCGGGAACTGGTTCAGAACAACAATCGGTGTGCGTCAAGAATGCCTACTCTCTCCAACACTCTTCAACATCTTCCTGGAGCGCATCATGTCAGATGCCCTTGCAGATCAGGGAGTCACAGTCAGCATAGGAGGTAGAGCAATCTCCAAGCACCGTTTGGCTGATGACATTGATGGATTGGCTGGAGAGGAACAAGAACTTGAACAGCTGGTACAGAGGCTTGACACCACCTCCAGAGCCTATGGAATGGAAATAAGTGCAGAGAAGACCAAAATGATGTCAACAACACCAATGGCATCAACACGGACATCAAAGACCAAGGCCCATCCCTCAACACTGTGTATAGCTTCAAATATTTAGGAGCCATTGCATCAGACAATGGGTCAGGAGAGGAAGTCCAACTGCGGCCCTGACAAGGTCGAAACCCATTTGGAAAGACAGGACCATCAGTTTGCATTCTAAGGTAAGACTGCTCCGCTCCCTTGTCATCTCCATCTTCCAGTACTCTTGGTAAACATAAACCCTCACATCAGATCTACAACGAAGAATACAAAGCATGGAAATGAGGTGCTACAGAAGACTTCTGGGCATTTCCTATACCCCGCTCATCACCAACAACGAAGTCCGACAGACCATAACACAAGCCATTGAACAACACGATGACATGCTCACAGTGGTGAAGAAACGGAAACTCCAATAGTATGGCCACCTCACCGGAGCTTCAGGCCTTGCAAAGACCATCCTGCAAGGCACGCTGCAATGAGGCAGAAGAATTGGAGAAAGAACAAGAGGTGGGAGGACAACATTCGAGAATGGACTGGTTTGACACTGAGCGACACCATGAGGGTTGCTGAAGACAGAGAAAGATGGAGTACGCTGGTTAAACGATCATCTGTGGTGCCCCAACGACCTCCGAATTACGGGATAGGATAGGATATTTATAAGAGTATCTATATGGACATTCAGGATTTGATAGCTCCGTTCGTCCTTTACTCTACTGCCATAGAACTTTAAACCTTGTTATTCACCATTATCTATGGGGAACCTCAGGTCAGTGGATTCTAGATAAGTTTCCCCTGAAATAGATGTAAAGCTTAATCAGCTAAATTTTCACCGTGGCGTGATCTTTTGAGATTTAGAAGACATCAGTCTGTGTCGCGCTATATTTCAAAACTCTTTTTACTCGCGTTAACATTATTGTTCTGTTGTTGTTGCATTATGAGTATAATTTCTAAATAGCCCTTTGCCTGCTTAAGAGCTTATCACCTATAGTCAAAATATATTATAAGTTTGAAATGATCACTTTTTAATTTTTTTCTTTTATTTACAAAGGCTTGAAACTTTTATAAATTGATAACAATTAAACATATCCGATGCGCCTTCAGCTTAAAGGTCCGTCAAATTAGAGTTCATCACAAGAGAAGAATATCGAATTAAGAACTTTACAACGACGACGACGAAGATGATGATGACGACGACGACGACGACGACGATGATGATGATGATGATGATGATGATGATGATGATGATGATGATGATGATGATGATGATGATGATGATGAACAAAGAACAAGACTTACTATATAAAGACGGTCAATAATGATTATGATGAAGATGTTGATGATGATGATGATGATGATGATGATGATGATGATGATGAGTAGTAGTAGTAGTAGTAGTAGTAGTAGTAGTAGTAGTAGTAGTAGTAGTAGTAGTAGTAGTAGTAGTAGTAGTAGTGCGAAAATGTGAGAGATTAGGGAAAATACGTGAAGACTCAAGGACACAGTAGACTGTAACACAATGAAGTAGATTTGGGGCGTGTGTGTGAGGGGGGTGGGACGGGGGGAGGTGGCGAGCTCCGGAAGGAAGATGTCGGTGTTCTGGGGACAGGGTGGGTTTGGAAGAGCGGGCCAACGTTAAAGCAAAGGAAAGGGAAAAGCTAGGAGGGGAGGGAGTGGGGGGAGAACAACCCTACAAACCTAATCTCCAAGCAGAATTGCTCTTTCTGGAGGGCCAAACGTGTTCCTAATCCAGGACTGGATCAGACTCGGGTTTGCTTGTATGTGACTATAGCAGACGACACTTCATTTCCAAAACAGCCATTCTTTTTATAGAGCATGTGACCACGGCGACACACCGCCGCAGGCTAGTGGTACAGTGCTCGCCCAGTGCTCTACAGTGCTCGCCCATTGGTACAGTGCTCGCCCAGTGGTACAGTGCTGGCCCAGTGGTACAGTGCTCGCCCAGTAGTACAGTGCTCGCCCAGTGGTACAGTGCTCGCCCAGTAGTACAGTGCTCGCCCAGTGGTACAGTGCTCGCCCAGTGGTACAGTGCTCGCCCATTGGTACAGTGCTCATCCAGTGGTACAGTGCTCGCCCAGTGGTACAGTGCTCGCCCAGTGGTACAGTGCTCGCCCAGTGGTACAGTGCTCGCCCAGTGGTACAGTGCTCGCCCAGTGGTACAGTGCTCGCCCAGTGGTACAGTGCTCGCCCAGTAGTACAGTGCTCATCCAGTGGTACAGTGCTGGCCCATTGGTACAGTGCTCGCCCAGTGGTACAGTGCTCGCCCAGTAGTACAGTGCTCGCCCAGTGGTACAGTGCTCGCTCATTGGTACAGTGCTCATCCAGTGGTACAGTGCTCTCCCAGTGGTACAGTGCTCGCCCAGTGGTACAGTGCTCGCCCAGTGGTACAGTGCTCTCCCAGCGGTACAGTGTTCGCCCAGTGGTACAGTGCTCTCCCAGCGGTACAGTGTTCGCCCAGTGGTACAGTGCTCTACAGTGCTCGCCCAGTGGTACAGTGCTCTACAGTGCTCGCCCATTGGTGCAGTGCTCGCCCAGTGATACAGTGCTCTACAGTGCTCGCCCAGTGGTACAGTGCTCTACAGTGTTCGCCCAGTGGTACAGTGCTCTACAGTGCTCGCCCAGTGGTACAGTGCTCTACAGTGCTCGCCCACTGGTGCAGTGCTCGCCCAGTGATACAGTGCTCTACAGTGCTCGCCCAGTGGTGCAGTGCTCGCGTAGTGGTACAGTGCTCGCCCAGTGCGGCAGTGCACGCCCAGTGGTACAGTGCTCGCCCAGTGGTACAGTGCTCGCCCAGTGGTACAGTGCTCGCCCAGTGGTACAGTGCTCGCCCAGTGGTACAGTGCTCGCACAGTGGTACAGTGCTCGCCCAGTGGTACAGTGCTCGCCCAGTGGTACAGTGCTCGCCCAGTGGTACAGTGCTCGCCCAGTGGTACAGTGCTCGCCCAGTGGTACAGTGCTCGCTCATTGGTACAGTGCTCGCCCAGTGGTACAGTGCTCGCCCAGTGGTACAGTGCTCGCCCAGTGGTACAGTGCTCGCCCAGTGGTACAGTGCTCGCCCAGCACAGCGATGACCCAGGTTCTGATCCCGTGGTGGGCAAGATGTCTACCTTAGTAGTATGATGGGTGATCTGGTGGTTCAGTGTTTATTTAGGTTGTTATCCCTTCTTTGCTGGGATGGTTATGGGGTGTGGTCGCTACTCTCCACTGTTCCTGCATTCCACTGACGTAAGGCCCATGGTGGGTGTGGCCGTTACACTCCACTGTTCCTGCATTCCTCTGACGTATGGCCCATGGTGGGTGTGGTCGTTACACTCCACTGTTCCTGCATTCCTCTGACGTATGGCCCATGGTGGGTGTGGTCGTTACACTCCACTGTTCCTGCGTTCCTCTGACGTATGGCCCATGGTGAGTGTGGTCGCTACACTCTACTGTTCCTGCATTCCACTGACGTATGGCCCATGGTGGGTGTGGTCGTTACAATCCACTGTTCCTGCATTCCTCTGACGTATGGTTCATGGTGGGTGTGGTCGTTACACTCCACTGTTCCTGCATTCCTCTGACGTATGGCCCATGGTGGGTGTGGTCATTACACTCCGCTGTTCCTGCATTCCTCTGACGTATGGCTCATGGTGGGTGGGGCCTTTACACCCGGCCGGCAGGGCGAAGCAAGTCCAACCACACTGGTTTTGAGACAATCCACATTGTGTTTCTTCATCAAAACAATGACTTACTCCTCTGAGTTTCGCAAAGGCAAATGACACGGAAATTTAAAAAATAAAGAAGCCTTTAATCGTTTTTCTCTAGCAGAATGTCGGACTTTCATATTATTTGACACCCTCCCCTTCCTTTCTCCCCTTCTCAAAGGAATTGATTTATTTTGTCATTACATGGCAAATTTACCAAATCGGAGAGATTGGTTTTAATGGCAACCGTTATCAAGGCTTGTAGAAAGAGAGAGCGTTCCGCCAACTTCGACAGAAAATATGCATCGTGAACACTGGGTTGTGCGTTCCTTTCTACATCATTATCCAGTCTCGGGAAACGTTCTCTCTTTCTACATCATTATCCAGTCTCGGGAAACGTTCTCTCTTTCTACATCATTATCCAGTCTCGGGAAACGTTCTCTCTTTGTACATCATTATCCAGTCTCTGGAAACGTTTTCTCTTTCTACATCATTATCCAGTCTCGGGAAACGTTCTCTCTTTGTACATCATTATCCAGTCTCTGGAAACGTTCTCTCTTTCTACATCATTATCCAGTCTCTGGAAACGTTCTCTCTTTCTACATCATTATTCAGTCTCGGGAAACGTTCTCTCTTTCTACATCATTATCCAGTCTCGGGAAACGTTCTCTCTTTCTACATCATTATCCAGTCTCGGGAAACGTTCTCTCTTTCTACATCATTATCCAGTCTCTGGAAACGTTCTCTCTTTCTACATCATTATTCAGTCTCTTTAAACGTTCTCTCTTTCTACATCATTATCCAGTCTCGGGAAACGTTCTCTCTTTCTACATCATTATCCAGTCTCTGGAAACGTTCTCTCTTTCTACATCATTATTCAGTCTCGGGAAACGTTCTCTCTTTTTACATCATTATCCAGTCTTGGGAAACGTTCTCTCTTTGTACCACATATGTCAAGGCCGGACTGACGTCCCTGGTGAAAGTCTTGTGGGAGAGGACCCCAGTCCAGTCAGCACCTTACCACCCAAACTACTGAATGCAAACTACGCAACAATGTGTAGCAACTCATTGTGCCTCATTGTAGAGGAAACATCTTCTGTCCTTTACACTGGAACGAAGATTTAGAGCTGTTTCTCTGTATACACATTTCATACAACTACTTCAGTATTTATTTGATGTTGAACTCAGGGCAACACTGACTGTGAATTTGAAAGGGATACTTGACGATAAAATGTGTGGTCTACAGCCCAAAACACACACACAAACACACCTACAAACACACACATACGATTTGTACTGGCTGACGCTAGTTAGAACTTAGATGCGCGAAATTGTGCAGTGCATTTACCAACATGAAGAGATGTCAGAAGGATAGCTCAAATCCAATGAGGCCGAAACACAGATTTCGTGCCAGTGGAATTAGGAAGGTCGCGGTGGCCGAGTGGTTAGAGCGTTAGCTTGCGGATCTGAGGGTCCCGAGTTCGAGCCCGGGCGGGGCATTGTGTTGTGTCCTTGGGAAAGACACTTTACTCCCGTTTCCTACTCCTTCGAATGAGAGTATAAACCGAGGTCTAATCTGTGTCGCATGCATTCCATAATTACGGACTTTAAAGATCCTGACGCTCAAGTCCTAGACCCTAGACGGGTGAGTGCCGGTGACAGCATGTACCTTGGGTAAAGCGCTTCACTTAGGGCTGCTGTACTTTCGAAAAATGAAAGTGCCCGAATTTCACCTCGGTGATAATAAAGTTTTTAAAATAAAATTTTAAAAAATGTACGGTTCCACTGCTGTAAAATCATGGAAACGAAAAACGTAAAGAGAACATTGTGCTTGTTAAGTTGACTGTTTGTGCATTGGGCTGCTTCTCTCAATAATCAGCAGGAGTACGTCGTCCTCGGCGAAGTCCATTATCGTACTATAGCCGCCGTCGTCATTCTTATCCTCTACTTCCCCCTCCTCATCATCATCTTTATCACCGTCATCATCAACAACATCATCAACATCAACCACAGCAACAATCACAATAACAACAATGGCAACAACATCCTCATTATAGCCATCATCACTTTCTTCTTCTTTTCTTTTTTTTTCTTCTTCTTTTTTTTACCACATCAACTGTTTTCGTTCTCCTCCTCCACCTCCTTGCTCTTCTTACTCCTCCTCCTCCTCCTCCTGTGCTAATCTCCTGCTTGTCCCCCTCCTCTTCCTTCTTCCTATTCTATAGTCACGTCTTCTCCCTCGCCTCTCCTTATTCATTCTTTACCCACCCTACTACATCGCCCGTCCTGCTTTTCTCAGAGTTCATTGGATGGACACGCAATGTGGAAAGTCGTCTCTCTGAGCGTGACATCATTGCCTCGGTTCATCAGGACTGCTAATACTCTTGCCAACGTCAAACTTGTAAAGCGCCAAGGGAGTCTTACTTGGCCAATGTTTTCAAACTTTCATTACTGAATTCTAAATGGAACACTACTTCGACAAGGTATAACTGACTCTTTAGCTATAGGGAGTTCACACTGCTCACTTAAAGTAAGTCGTATAAAATGTCAGACACGGCTGACACGTCAACCAACAACACCGACGGGAATCCAGATCCAATTACAGATCCAGAAAGTGTTTACCCTGTTTATTAAGGAACAATTTATGAATTTCTTTGGTTCAGTCACTCCTCCCTACATGAAAGCTGGGTGGCGGACGTAGAACGGAGGTAAGAAAAATTCCACCGACAGTGGACAGTGATTACTACACAGAAAGAGAATAGGCAGGAAGCAAATAAATGTTACAATGAAAAAAACAGACGACAAAATGCAAACACAGAGAAAAGGAAAGTGGGGGAAGAAAAAGAAAGATTGCTGTGAACATTAACGAAAGAAAAATGCTTAAAGGAACATGCCCAAAGAAACATGCTTAAAGGAACCCACTTTGTCCTTTAAACATTCACAGTGAGTGTTGTCCCAATAGAAATAAATAAGCTTCCAAAAACAAATAGTAGCTCTTTCGAAAGTTTAGTTTGGTTTTTTTAATGAGTAACTTTGGTATTTTGTATGCCTATTATTAGCAAGGACTTGCCAACATTATTGAGCTAAAAATACCATCTACCAAAGCCGTTAAGAGACAAAACCCTACCAAAATAATTGCTCATAAGTTTTTTGTTTTCTTTTAGTTTGATACAAATAGATCTTACCCTACCCTACCTACCCTACCCAAGACTGTGTGTCAACAGCGAGAGACAGATTGTCAGCTGAGAGCACAGACTTTGCTTCCATATCCTCTGGAGACAGAAACAGGGAGAGAAAGAAACAGGCAAACAGACAGAGACAGATAGACAGAGAATGAATGAAAAACATAAAAAAAATAAAGAAAGAGGGACATTGAAAGAATGGACAAACGAGAGAATGACGAAATGGAAGGAAGGAAGGGAAGAATATAGAAGGAAATTAACTCAGTGCCCCAAATGAAGGAAAGAAAGAGAGAAAAAACCGGAATGAAGGAGGAAAGGAGAGAGAGAAGGAAAAAGAGAAATGGAAGCTGGCTGGAAAGACGGAAAAGGAAGGAAGAAAGATCGAAAGAGGAAACTGGCTGGAAAGGGAGGCAAATCCCCATGCAGTGACCAAATAGGGCGAAAGGAAGTTATCCGGGGAGCTAAATCAATCGTTGTTCTGCATGGTGGCGGCTCTCGGCAGTTCGGCTGGATCTGCTCTTGGTTCATTCTAGACAGATTATGAATTGTTTGTTAATATAGCGTTTTACCAGTTCCAAGAGTTATTCAAGGTGCTGGCCGAAAAATCTTACTTACTCCATACTGCCTAACGCCCACCGGATCAAACTTAAGCCGCCGTAGTCGCCGACCACATGCGTGATCCATACTGCCTAACGCCCACAGGATCAAACTCAAGATGCCGAAGTCGTATGCAGACGTGTCTGTACGTGATTGAGTATGTGTGTGAGTTTGTTTGTGGTGTGTGTGTGTATATATGTGTGTGTGTGTGTATTTATGCGAGCGTGCACATGCGTGTGAGTGGGTAGGAGTATGTTGGATATTTTTTTGTTGTTAAATTAGATTTGATAGTCAATGTTTATAGGTCGAGCGGACTGCTAAGAGCCGAATCAGGACCACTCAAAACTATTCCAAATCAGATAAAACCGCTAAAATTAAAATATGATTTAAAAAATGTAAATAAAACAGGTTTCACTACTGAAATCCAAACAAGCAATCAAACACAGTGTATCCAGTGTCAGTGCACTCGACAGTGTAGTCTTTACTCAGAACCACAGTTTTTGTTGTTAAATTAGATTTGATAGTCAATGTTTATAGGTCGAGCGGACTGCTAAGAGCCGAATCAGGACCACTCAAAACTATTCCAAATCAGATAAAACCGCTAAAATTAAAATATGATTTAAAAAATGTAAATAAAACAGGTTTCACTACTGAAATCCAAACAAGCAATCAAACACAGTGTATCCAGTGTCAGTGCACTCGACAGTGTAGTCTTTACTCAGAACCACAGTTTATCAAAATTATTGTATAATACCCAGGTCCCTGACCATGGCCTCAACAAGTACATGCGGACGCCATGCTTATTGTGAGAGCCAACAATTTGTCGTAGAGCACGTTTCGTACAAGTAGGCCTACTCGCTGCGCATAGGCGTGTTAATGTTAAAGTAACACGAGGTCGAATGGATGTTTCAGCAATGTGCGTGCGTGCGTGTGTGTGTGTTGACTAACAAATATATATTTGCCAATTTTGTACAGTTCATCTGTTTTATGACTTTATCTTCTATTTTTATATTGTGATTATTGTCAGCTTGTTCACATTTTCACTATGCTTTATATGTTTTTATATGTGCTTTTGTGTGGTGCTGCAGCGTTGACCAAATGCATTCCTTGTGTATCATTCACTTGGCAATAAATTATCTTGAATCTTGAATCTTGAATATGACACGACCTATATGCGTTAAAACAAACCAACAGCATGTAAAAATGTAGGCAGGTTTTGACCATTGCAAACTTTAAAAAATCTCCTTAGAGGGTATCGAACCAAATTTTTTTTTCTCTCATCAATCCGATCAGCACATAAAATGGCGGAGGGAGTGTTTGGTGAACTGTTTTTATTAGAACGAACCCTTAACAGCGATATCAAGGAAAAGAAATTAGGACCCCTGTGTTTGGTACCAGAAAGAAACACAAACACAAATGGAAAGAGGAAGGGTAGAACGAAGAAGAAGAAGAAGAAGAAGAAGAAGAAGAAGAAGAAGAAGAAGAAGAAGAAGAAGAAGAAGAAGAAGAAGAAGAAGAAGAAGAAAGAAGAAGAAGAACAAGAACAAGAACAAGAAAAAGAAGAACAAGAACAAGAACAAGAAGAACAAGAACAAGAACAAGACACCCGATACACGTTGGTCGAAGGCTATTAGAAGCATGCTGTAGTAGTCGCCTCAACAGGCCATAAAGCCATGCCCTCATGCTTCAGAGCACTTCTTCCTATACTCTTCAAGCCCTAGGAGCATTGACCAATCAACTCATGAAAATAAAAAATGTAAGTTTCGTCTCCTCTAGGGGACGAATTAGGTCAAACTGTATTTGTTTCTAGGTCAACTGTCTTTTACGAACCGTTGGAGAATGTTTTTGAACCGCTTGTTGACGCCGGATAGTGTCCTCACTTGGTTTCATACAATTTAAGAATCCAAGAAGGCAAATGGGTTTTTGAGACGGAAAGAGCGGAATGTTGTAGAGCCACATTCTGTATATATTTACAGTGAAATTGCGCTTTTTCCGTCACTGTAGAGCTTGAAGAGTATAGGAAGCAGTGCTCTGAAGCATGAGAGCATGCTTTATTGCCTGTTGAGGCGACTACTAAAGCATGCTTCTGGCAGCCTTCGACCTATGTGTACGGGGTGAACAAGAAGAAGCACAAGAAGAAGAAGAAGAAGAAGAAGAAGAAGAAGAAGAAGAAGAAGAAGAAGAAGAAGAAGAAGAAGAAGAAGAAGAAGAAGAAGAAGAACAACAACAACAACAACAACAACAACAACAACAACAACAACAACAACACAACAACATCAACAACAAAGAGAAGAAGGAAAGAAGAGGAAAGAGAGGGAAAGATGATGATGGTGATGATGAAGAGAAGGCCAATAAGGATGAACAGCAAGAACAAACAGGCGGACCTAAGCTTACTGCTATATAAGGAAGACTGGGAGGGGAAGGAGGAGAATAACAGCAACAACCAAAAGAAGAACAAAAACAAGAAGAACAAAAACAAGAACAACAAAAACAAGAACAACAAGAACAAGAACAAGAAGAACAAAAATGAACATTTATACAACGCTAAATTCAAAAAAAGAAACTTGCTCATGGCATTTTAAAGAACATTGATGCATATACAGGCTCAGCACACACATAATGCCTCTCCATCTTTGATTTAACAGAGCTTTCGCGTCACCCGAGTGGGTTCCGCGACGTTCAGCACAAACAACGAGTGGAAGGAATAGAACTCAAAATAAAAAACTAACACAAAATGCCAGATGAACAATCACACACTTTTATTCAACAATGACACACACACTCACAGGATAATGGGGACTAAACCACCCTCAACCCCTATCAAGACCCCCAACCCAGTATTTACTAAACAATTACCTCCCTTGTCTAACTGAAAACCCCAGAACTATACACAAACAGAATGCCCACAACAATATGCAACAATAGTAACAATCAATTAAATTTCAGATAAATACAATTCCAAGTTGATTCCACAATTCGAAAATCTTAAAATTCAATCGCCTTGAATAAGCTAACTTTACAGTTCAGAATCACTGTTCGTAACCTGACTATCTATTAACTGAGCTCAGAGTAAACTAAAGCAGTTAATCACTCAGATAAAGGAAGAGATTTACAATGGTTACCGGAGATGTGTTTTAGGTGTGTGGTGTGCGAATCTGTATGTGTGTGTGGGTGCGGTGTAGCTGCGATCCTGTAGCCCGGATGGAGGGCTCGTCCGAAGCAATGGGCAGGTTCAGGCGGTGATGGAGGGCCACACCCAGCGGCGGCGCCGACCACCAAAGAGAGTCGTGGCGGTGGTGGCGGCGAGGCCAGGCAACTTTCACACCTCCCAGCGGCAAAGGCAGAGGTCTCAGAGCTGATGTACACTCGGCACAGTAGTACAGCAGCGCCACGTAGGACTCGTAGAATTATACCAGAGGTAGTAGCATAACAGTAGTGGTAGCAGTAGACAAAACAGAAGATAACAGCACAGAAGACAACAGCCCAATCTGTGGAACAAATAAAGAGTCTCACTTGTTCGTCCACAAAAACTTAAACACTTCATAACAGGATATGCCTTCCGCCGTCCGCCATCTTGACCTGTTTATACATGCATCTCAATAACATAATGCACTTCTTAATTCTATAATTTATCCCTTCCATGAAACATAGTTGTTTATACAAATATACATAATGATTACAACTACACTTGCAGTCACACAATAGCGATTCGTCTCATCCACACTTCCATCTTCATCACCCCTCTCTACGTTATAGTACATTATGATTATCTCCCTTCATTCACAATTATCTCTATCACGCTATAATACAAACACTCTTCCCTCATATTCATCACCTTCATCACCCCTCTCCAACACAGTACATTGTCTCCCTTCCTTCACATTCATCACCCCTCTCTCTCTTTCTCTAACATGCATATTTCTTTGCCACCCTTTGTAACCCACTTTGGCTACAACAGCAACGACATTCATACACATCTTCAACCAAGAAAATCTTATGAAAATCATATAAAAATCAACATACTACTATTTATCAAAATATATCCCTTTCCCCCTCATTCACCATCATTCATTCACGTACGGAGACTCGGAATGCACTAAGGAAAAGAATTGCAGGTTTCAACTCACCTTTTAAGTCCTCGGCTTGTGATACAACGATACACGTACACTGCACAACACAACACTATACAACGCCCACAGTACAGTACACACTGGTTGTTAGTCTGAGAGTTCAAGTTCGTTTCTGGCTAATGCTTAGCTATGCACTGGAGCATCTCAATACTGATGAAGTACTTGAGCTTTGGCAGGTGCCCAAATGAGGGCCACACAGCCTTAAGACGGAACCCTATATCTATCACTTCCCAATAGATGGTGGTTACAGTCCTCCCACTACAGACTTTTAGACATTCTTGTCCCGACGAGGGCGCAAGACCTTGGGTGGTTCGAAACACAACGAACAATCTACCCTTACAGAAGAACGTACTCTAACCTGACACACAGTCACAAAGTTACTTCTGTCCAAAAAGACTGACTGCTTGCAAAAGCAACCAAAATGACTCTGCCAACTAAATCATATACCAGCACACAGGACAACATCGAGTCGAGCTCAGTAACCCAGGTTCCTCATTATGCATTATGCTCTTTTGCGTTAAACACGTGAAACCCACACATACTAATCTTCCATACACAGTAAAAGAAACTGCCGATTCGACTATGTACACTGCATCGCTAGAGATGTGCAACTCTGCACAATATATAACTAACTCTAGTACGTGCTGAAAACTCGTGTCGTCACAAGAGCAATTTAAGAAGAAGGAAAAGAAGAAGAAGAAGAAGAAGAAGAAGAAGAAGAAGAAGAAGAAGAAGAAGATGATGATGATGATGATGATGATGATGATGATGATGATGATGATGATGATGATGATGATGATGATGATGATGATGATGATGATGATGATGATGATGATGATGACAACAATAACAACAACAACGAACGTATGAAGAGTTGTCTTGGGAGTTTCTTTTTTTCTTTATATTGTTGTCTTCGTTTGCTGTTGTATGTGGGTTTATTCTTAAGGAAGTGTCAAACATCATACATTGCTGTCCAAAAAAATTCCATGGAACAACTGAATTACAAGTTATTTCAAGAACATCAAAAACAACCAAAACATAACATTGGAACAACCAACAAACAACATGGAACAACCAACAAACAACATGGAACAACCAACAAACAACATTGGAACAACCAACAAACAACATTGGAACAACCAACAAACAACATGGAACAACCAACAAACAACATGGAACAACCAACAAACAACATTGGTGGTTGAGCAAAAGGAAGCTGAGAGTTTTAAGCACTGTGCTTTATTTTTTGCAGTGTTGGTTACCGGCCTTGAGTTAAACACTTAAAGCACAGATGTTCTGCCGGAGACTTCAAAAGGAGTGGCCTTGAGTTCCACACTTAAAGCTCAGATGTTCTGCCGGAGACTTCAAAAGGAGTGGCGGGGCGGGGTATCTTAAGCCGTTGGAAACGGCTTGCTTCTAACCGATCATTCAATCAGTCGGTAAACCCAAAACTCAGTACATTGTCTACTCGTTAGAACCATCGTGCAATTAGTTAATCAGTTCATTAGGTAAAGTGTAGCCAAACTCAATTAACTAATCAACCTTTTAATCAGTTAATAAAACATGTTTTCACTACAGCGCCCTGCGCATACTACCAGGGTGCAGGCGTGCCCGTTACAAGTCTACATCATCGTCGTTATCATCATCATCATCATTCATCATCATCATCATCATCATCATCATCATCATCTTCATCATCGTCATCATCCCCTTCATCAAGGTCATCATCGTCATCATCTTCATCATCATCGTCGTCGTCATCATCGTCATCGTCATCATCTTCTTCATCATCATCACCATCATCTTCATAATCATCATCATCATCAACGAAGCATGATGCTTTCCTTCCTTCCTATCCCGTAACTCGAAGGTCGTTGGGGCATCACAGATGATCGTTTAACTAGACAGATGCGTGCCGGACACACAAAAACAAACATCCTGCAAACATTACCTCAAAGGTGGGATGAGTTCCAGGAATGGCCTCGTGGCTTAGTGGATTAGTGGCAGGTTTCCTATGCCGAAGGTCGCGGGTTCGATTACCAAACTTACTCCTTATCCACAATCACAAATCATCCTTTGCCTCGTCTCTTCCCACTTCTCTTTAAGTAGGCTGCTCTGACATACAGTTCTCTCCCTCTGCTAGGAATCTTGGCTACACTCTCTCCGATGACATGTCCCTCAACAATCATATCTCTCACACCTGTCGCTCTGCTTACACCACCATTCGTCAGATCAGCTCCATCCGCCATTACCTCACTATTAGTGCTACAAAAACATTAGCCTGTGCCATCGTTCTCTCTCGTCTAGACTATTGCAACTCTCTTTTGTCAGGTTCACCTGAACACTTTATCGATAAACTGCAAAGGGACCAAAACTCTGCTGCTAGGTTAGTTCTTAAGGCAAAAAAGCGTGATCACATCACTCCACTTCTCCACTCTCTTCACTGGCTTCCTGTTCAAGCCCGCATCGACTACAAACTGTTCATCCTCTGCCACAACTTCTTCTCTGACCCCTGCCCTTCTTATCTTACTGATCTTCTAACTGTCTACTCACCCTCTCGACAGCTTCGCTCCTCTGCAGATGCGCGCATTCTTTCTGTTCCCACGACACGCACTAAGACATACGGTGAACGATCTTTCTCTTTCTGCGCTCTCAAGCAATGGAATACGCAACATACCGACCACCCAGGTCTTCAAAAACGCACACAAGACCCATCTCTTCAAACTGTATTATCCTGATTGACTCTTACCCTCCGACCGATGACGGATGCCGTTGGGGTGCCATCCATGGCCTGACATGTAAATAGTCTGTACATTTAGATCTGAGTATCTAATTATTTTTATATAATTATTTTTGCATTAGTTTCTACATTATGTTATTGCTAATATTTTATTTCTGCAATAGTGAGGAGGCGGGTCTTGTCTTTTTTTGTCCCATCATTGTATTAATTAACCATTGTTAGATGTAACAAATTTGTAAGTATATTTTAAATTTGTATGGTGAATCTTATTATTATCTAATATGCCATTGTATTAATATTTTTTCTTTTTTTGTTTTATTATGCATGTGTAGTGTATTGCATATGTTGTTGTTCCTTTGTATGCCTTTGCGAATACGGATGGTGTGAATGCTTGCATACCTTGTTTTATTGTTTATGTTTGTTCTAAAGATATATCCTATGTTAAGAGCGGTGAGCCCAGCCCTGAGCTGGGGTATCGCGCTATATAAGCCTACTTTATTATTATTATTATTATTATTATTATTATTATTATTATTATTATTATTATTATTATTATTATTAATATTATTATTATTAATATGTGACCTAAGTACGAGACTATTGAGGTCACCGAGGTTTTTTCTCGGGTACTCTGGTTTCCTCCCTCCCTTCAATAATGGTATTAGAAGTCAATCTCCAAAATTAAGTGAAATGATTTCTTTTAAGTCTTTTAATAGCGATCTCCCTGCCTTTACACCACATGTTGGAGTAACATGTGTGTTGTGTTTGTGAGAGGGTGAATCATGTGAGCGTGGATTGTGTTACAGATCGCCGCGCTTTGAGCCTGATTGGTGATTTGGGGAATCGGGTGTACCCATATAGTAACCATTATTGTTAATATTCTTATTCTTATTCTTATTATTATTATTATTATTATTCTCTTCCTCTCTCTCTCTCGCTCTCTCTCTCTCTCTCTCTCTCTCTCTTTCTCTCTCTTCGCAGCTCTCCGAACATAGCCTATTAAGTCCAGCTTGAAAACTCATCTCTTCCTTAAAACTGTCTGATCTCGCCTCCCATCACCATTCCTTCTTTCCTGATTGAGACCACCGCCGTCACACCACACGCCTCTCCATCTTCCCCACCCCCCACCTCCCAATCCTTAGCGGCTCTCCTCCTCCCATCCCTCCCCCGTCTTTTACAGTTTACTTGTAAATATTTTTTTTGGTGTTTGTATTATGTCATGGCATAATTTATGGGTGTATCGTTTCTATTTCACTTCTTTTAGTAGATGTTTGGATGTTAACGTTAAGTATAATTGCGTGAGAACAGCGCTTTGAACTGATGTCATTAGGAAAAAGTGCTATATAAATACCCTTATTATTATTATTATTATTATTATTATTATTATTATTATTATTATTATTATGATGATGATGATGATGATGATGATGATGATGATGATGATGATGATGATGATGATGATGATGATGATGATGATGATGATGATGATGATGATGATGATGATGATGCCAAGATTAAGATTCGACTGGCGTTGCTGGGTCATGTTCTTCCTCCTCCTCGGCGGCGCTGCTCTGTGGCCGCGTCCTTTCGCTAAACCCGAATTGTTCCTTAGTATGAGTCCCGAATCTCATCCAAAATAAAAAAGAATCAAAAGCCACTAATTAAAATAGTCTCAAGTGGAACCTTTAAGAAGAAAGACCCTAAGGTCATACTCCAAGTTTTGACTGAATAAGCGACTCCCAATTTTGTCTCTTAAAGTGAAGCCATTTATTTAAGGTTATAACGAGGGACCTTCAACTGAAGCCACAGTTATTCCGAATGGGCGGGTCTCAGGCGAGTCTCTTTGTACTCGGTGAAGGTCCATTAAGGTTAAGACACGTTGGGGCAAGCAGGTGCGGCGCCCGTTATCGGGGGATAAAAACTTAGTATTGGCTTAAGAACCCTGGTTGGTTGTTATTGTCTTAAATATTGTTTTTTCTTTCTTTTCTCTTAGATTTTCTTTCCATGTTGTAGTTGTTGTTTTTCTGTTGATTCTTTCTGCTTTGTTTTTTTCTTTTGTTTAGTTGACAATGTCTTTTCCTCCTTCTTACTTTTTTTCTTTCTGACTTTGATATTGTTTAGTTGTTTTTTCGTTCTCCATGATTTACTTTCTTTCTTTCTGTCTTTGATATTGTTTAGTTGTTTTTTCGTTCTCCATGATTTACTTTTTTTCTTTCTGTCTTTGATATTGTTTAGTTGTTTTTTCGTTCTCCATGATTTACTTTTTTTCTTTCTGTCTTTGATATTGTTTAGTTGTTTTTTCGTTCTCCATGATTTACTTTCTTTCTTCCTGTCTTTGATATTGTTTAGTTGTTTTTTCGTTCTCCATGATTTACTTTCTTTCTTCCTGTCTTTGATATTGTTTAGTTGTTTTTTCGTTCTCCATGATTTACTTTCTTTCATTCATTCTTTCTTTCTTTTGTTTAGTTGTTTCTTTCTCCATGTCTTTCTTTCTTTGTTTGTTTTCTTTCTTATTTCTTTCTTCATTATTTCCATTCTTCCTTTCTTTCTTTCCTTCACTTTCATACTCAAACAAAGAGACAGACGTTCTGAAATGGTGAAAATGTAGTAAGCCTGTATCGTCACATCAACACTTTTGGTTCGTTGCTTTATAATTGTTGCTCTCTTCTTCATCACCTTCTTCATTATTTCCTTCTTCTTCTTCTTCTTCTTCTTTTTCTTCTTCTTCTTCTTTTTCTTCTTCTTCTTCTTCTTCTTCTTCTTCTTTTTCTTTTTTTTTCTTCTTCTTCTTCTTCTTCTTCTTCTTCTTCTTCTTCTTCTTCTTCTTCTTCTTCTTCTTCTTCTTCTTTTTCTTCTTCTTCTTCTTCTTCTTCTTCTTCTTCTTCTTCTTCTTCTTCTTCTTCTTCTTCTTCTTCTTCTTCTTCTTCTTCATCCTCTTCTGCTCCTTCTACTCTTTTTCTTCCTCCGATCATCATCAAACATCATCCTCATCCTCATCCTCATCCTCATCCACATCACCATCATCCTCATCAGCATCAGCATCAATCATCATCATCATCTTCTTCTTCTGCTTCTTCTTCTTCTCCTTTGTCAATATCTCAGCATCTCTTGATTAATTTTTGTTTCATTCTGTCCTTCTGTCTTTATGCCGTCTTTCTGCTGTCTTTGTAGGACATTTAAAATGGTTGAGTGTCAAGACTCAATACACTTAGTTTATCACCCAATGAATTCAAAATGCATATGATTTGGTTTTGCTGATGCGATAAAACATTCAGTCACTCTGCAAAAACAAACATGCTTCCACTGGTCAATAAAACATTCAGTCACTCTGCAACAACAAACATGCTTCCACTGGTCAATAAAACAGAAAAAAAACTTGTAAGAAGTGACCATACACATGTACACACTCACATACACGTACACACACACCCCACCCACCCACTCACACACACACACACACACACACCTACACACGCATATTTGCAATATATCAGAACTGGGTTTATTTTAGAATGTAGGACTGCTCTGTGGGTTCGGGCATTAAATAGAATAGACCCAACGTTTCCCGGCGTGTCGTAAGAGGCGACTAACAGGGGTGATGTTAGCACGGCATCACTGGGCGAAAGTCTTCTACTCAGAAGTCACCGGCCAGGGCGGAGGAACCTCACGTTACTACAGGTTCAACGACCATGTGCTCAGGGCCAAGGCGAGCCACACTGTATCCGTGGATTTCGGCTGTGGACACCGCCAGGTCTTTTTTGCCCAAGATACACTACTTGATGACACAATCCACTAATTCCATTCCGGATCGGTGGTCGCCCGGCACAAGGCCCGCGCCTTCCGTTGGCCACCAGGACGGAGGTGTTAAGTATGCTACTGATGGACAATTTAGCAAGATCCGCACGAGAAACGACATCGTCATAAGAACCTGGAATGTCAGGACCCTAACTGCGGAAGGGAAATTAGAAGAACTGGCCCACGAGTTGGACCACTATCGATGGAGCGTTCTAGGCATCAGCGAACTGCGCTGGAAAGGCCTAGGTGAAGCAACGACCGACAATGGCCACAAGCTCTATTTCAGCGGTAGAGATGACAGGCATGAACACGGCGTTGGATTCTTGGTCCACAAGAACATTCTAGCCACTGTCATGGGTTGCCGCCCAGTCTCCAGTAGACTCATTGCCATCCGCCTGAGAGCAGCCCCTTTCAACATCACCATCATCCAGGCCTATGCCCCAACATCAGACTATGACGACAGCGAAGTGGAGGATTTTTATGAAAATCTACAGGCTGTCCTTGACCAAGTGCCGAAGAAGGACATAGTCATAGTGCAAGGCGACTGGAATGCCAAGGTTGGCCAAGATGCGCACCACAACTGGGGAGACACATGTGGACCCCACTGCAACAACGAGACAAATGACAGGGGTCTGAGACTCTTGGAGTTTGCCAGATACAACAATCTGGTACTGGCAAACACGCTTGGTCTCCACAAAAACTCCAGACGATGGACATGGCACAGTCCTGGCGGGGAGCATCACAACCAAATAGACTACATCATGGTCAAGAAACGCTTCAGATCAAGCATCAACATTGGCAGGACACGCACTTTTCCAGGAGCAGACATCGGAAGTGACCACGATCTTGTGATGATGTCTATCCGGCTCCACTTGAAGAGAGTCAATACAGCAAAGTGCACTAGACTGAAGTTCGACCTGGACAGACTGCAAGACCCGGAGGTGGCAGAACTATTTCAGGCCACAGTTGGAGGGACATTTGCACCACTGCTCATTTGGGGGGGCTGGTGAAGTAGATGTCAACACCATGACCACCACCTTCAACTCAGCTGTGACAGATGCCGCCACTGAGATCCTTGGCAAAGAAGAAGCCGTGGATCACACCTGAACTTTTGGATCTGTGTGATAAACGAAGAGAGATGAAAAAGAAAAAGAACACCTCACAAGGAGCTGATGTCTACCGAAAAATCAACAATGACATCCGAAAAGGCATGCGCATAGCAAAGGAGAACTGGATAGAAGATCAATGCCAGGAAATAGAGAACAGTCTGAACAAGAACAACAGCAAGAAGGCCTACCAGACAGTGAAGCGGCTGACAAGTGTCAAACAGCCCAAAGTCTCCACGATCCAAAGCAAGTCTGGCATATTCCTTACAGAAGAACAAGAAGTCCTGGACAGATGGACAGAGTACTGCTCTGACCTTTACAACCATACACCAAATGGAGACCCATCAGTTCTAGCATGTCCCGAGATCGGAGAAGAAGAAGAAATCCTCCCAATTCTCCGGGAAGAAGTTGAGGCAGCAGTGCAAGCGCTAAAGAAAGGGAAGTCAGCGGGAGTGGACAACATACCCGCGGAACTGCTACAAGCAGGAGGAGAAGCGATGATTGATGCCCTCACCATTATCTGTAACAAGATCTGGCAGAGTGGGGAGTGGCCTATACCATGGACCCAGTCGCTTGTCATCACTCTTCCCAAAAAAGGTAGCCTTCAGGAGTGTGAAAATTACCGGACCATCAGCCTCATCAGCCATCCCAGCAAGGTCCTCCTGAAAATAATACTCAACAGGTTGAAACCCCAAGCTGAACAGATCATAGCTGAAGAACAAGCAGGATTAAGGGCAGGGCGAAGTACCACTGAGCAGATTTTCAACCTCAGAATAATCTGTGAGAAATACCTACAGCACCAACAACGTCTATATCATGTGTTCATAGACTTCAAGAAGGCGTTTGACCGAGTCTGGCATGCAGCTCTATGGGCAACAATGAAAGTGTACAACATCAGCCCTAAAATTATTGAAGTCATCAAAAGCCTGTATGACAAGGCTTCCAGTGCAGTCCTCCACAACAGCGCCATCGGGAACTGGTTCAGAACAACAATCGGTGTGCGTCAAGGATGCCTACTCTCTCCAACACTCTTCAACATCTTCCTAGAGCGCATCATGTCAGATGCTCTTGCAGACCATGAAGGCACAGTCAGCATAGGGGGTAGAGCAATCTCCAATCTTCGTCTTGCAGATGACATTGATGGATTGGCTGGAGAGGAACAAGAATTTGAACAGCTGGTACAGAGGCTTGACACCACCTCCAGAGCCTATGGAATGGAAATAAGTGCAGAGAAGACCAAAATGATGACCAACAACACCAATGGCATCAATACGGACATCAAAGTCCAAGGCCAATCCCTCAACACAGTGCATAGCTTCAAATATTTAGGAGCCATTGTATCAGACAATGGGTCCCGACAGGAAGTCCTCTCCAGGATCGCACAAACAACTGCTGCCCTGACAAGGTTGAAGCCCATTTGGAAAGACAGGACCATCAGTCTACATTCCAAAGTAAGACTGCTTCGCTCCCTTGTCATCTCCATCTTCCTATATGCTTGCGAAGCATGGACCCTCACAGCAGATCTCCAACGAAGAATACAAAGCATGGAGATGAGGTGCTACAGAAGACTTCTGGGCATTTCCTATACCCAACACATCACCAACGACGAAGTCCGACAGACCATCACACAAGCCATTGGACAACACGATGACCTGCTAACAGTGGTGAAGAAACGGAAACTCCGATGGTATGGCCACGTCACCAGATCATCAGGCCTTTCAAAGACTATTCTGCAAGGCACAGTGCAAGGAGGTAGAAGAAGAGGGAGACCGAAAAAGAGGTGGGAGGACAACATTCGAGAATGGACTGGTTTGACACTGAGCGAAGCCATTAGGGCTGCTGAGGACAGAGAAAGATGGAGTATGTTGGTTAAACGATCATCTGTGGTGCTCCTACGACCTTCGGGTTACGGGACAGGATAGGATAGGATAGGATAGGAATCGGAAAGTGTTAAAGTGGAGTTTTATTTATGGAAAGAGCGCAAAATTCATGTAAAAATGTAAGAATCTGATGCAAAATTGTCTCTTATGTCTCTTATGGGGACGGAATAGGTCGAACTTTCTTCAACATTTGCCCGAAAAGTGATTGGAATTCCTTCGTCCAGGATAGAGCACTCCCTTGTACTTAAAACACTCTCATGCACATACACACACACACCCCTACACACACACACACTTACACCCACACCTACTACATCACACACACACCACACACACACATACCTACACACTCACATTTGCAATACATCAGAACTGGGTTTATTTAAGAATGTAGGAATCGGAAAGTGGTTTTTTGAGCGCAAAATTCATCTAAAAAAGAATCTAATGCTCTTTCCGTATAAAAGTTGACCCAGTTCGTCTCTTATAGGGGACGAAATAGGTCGAACTTTCTTCAAAATTTGCCCGAACACTGATTGGATTTTCTCCGTCCAGGATAGAGCACTCCCTTGTACTTAAAACCTCTCATGCACTACAACTGCACTCCCATGCAACAAAAGAGCACTCCCGCGCACTGGGGTCCTGGAAAAAAAAAGTGGACTCCAAGCAACTAAACTCATTTGTTACTAAGAAAGACAAGGTCTGTTACCCATTTGTGCGTTTACTCACGTGCACTTACACTCACACACGCACACATACACGCACCTACACACATCCACACACACACACACCAACACACACACACCTACACACCCACACACACACACACACACACACCTACAAACACACACCTACACACACACACACACCTACACACACACACGCACACACACACACACACTCACACACACACCCTCACTCACCCACACACACATCCACATGTTTGTTTAAACTAAGACTGGGGTTTTATTTTTAATTGTTGTTGGTGGTGTTGTTATATTCGTCTGTTATGCGAGACAAAATTCGGTTAGCCTTCTCAGCGAAACACAGAGCATATTAAGCTTACTGGTCATCTCATTACAATAATCCAGCTGAGAAAAGTAAAAACACGAAGTATAGTACTGGTCATCTCATTACAATAATCCAGCTGAGAAAAGTAAAAACACGAAGTATAGTACTGGTCATCTCATTACAATAATCCAGCTGAGAAACAGAAAGGGAGCTAACGCAGCTTAAGACGGCTACGGTCTCCTCGCATCGGTTCTTGGTGATTGTGAAACATTTTCCCCTTGGGCCTGTTCAATGTCGCCAAGGACGGTTAGCCATTCATTGTTTTTCAAGTCAAGGAATCTTTGTTCACACACACAGAAATACAGAAATACAAAAATCTGGTTGTTCTCTCATTGAGATGGGGATATTTTAAAAATGAAACCAAAACGAGGTTTAATTAAAGGCACATTGCACGCTGTGTTGCTCCAGGTTTGTGTGACATTCAAACATGGTAACGGCTTGTGTGGCATTCAAACTTAGTAACGGCTTGTGTGACATTCAAACATGGTAACTAACGGCTTGTGTGACATTCAAACATAGTAACGGCCCGTAATCTGCTCAATCTCACACTTTTTTTAATCACTTTATGGAAGAATTTGATGGTCAGTTGACACAACCACGGATGCACACAAATGGACATTCCAACTCGCTGACTGACACATTCTCTCAGACACACACCAGCATACGCTCCGACACACACCAACACACGCTCCAACACACGCCAGCACACGCTCCGACACACACCAGCACACGTTCAGACACACACCAACACACTCTCCGACACAGAGAAAGGCAGACAGAGAGACACTTGTTTGTAAATTGTTTTTATTACTGATAAAGATTTGAGACTAATTAGAAAGTCTAATCGTCCAATCTGTCCTTTAACAAAAAGAAACAGACAGACAGACAGACAAAACAAAACACACAATCACACACACATACATACATACATACACACACACCCACACACGCACACACACATAAACGTATACATGCATTTGTCTGCATCGTCGTCGTCGAAAGACTGTGAGAGAGACAGACAGACAGACAGAGGGAGAGATGAAAGTGTTATACACAGATAGAGAAAGGTGGGAAGAAGAAGAAGAAGAAGAAGAAGAAGAAGAAGAAGAAGAAGAAGAAGAAGAAGAAGAAGAAGAAGAAGAAGAAGAAGAAGAAGAAGAAGAAGAAGAAGAATTAACATTTGTACAGCGCTCTTCCTCACTAGAGCCTATAACGCTTCACAAAAGAAAAAGTACAAATAAATATTTTTTTTAAAACCAAGTAAAACGGAAGCAAATGATAAAATGCTACATTAGAACACACAGACACACAAACACACACACAAAAACACATACTACTACAACTACTACTGCTACTACTACTACTTCTACTACTACTTGTTCTTCTAGTACTTCTAGTACTACTACTACTACTACTACTACTACTACTACTACTAATAATAATAATAATAATAATAATAATAATAATAATAATAATAATAATAATAATAATAATAATAATAATAATAATAATAATAATAACGGATGCTATAAGCACATACGTATATAGAGAAAGACAGAGACAGGAACAGACAGACAGAGAGTGACACAGACAGACAAACGGAGACGCGTAGATACGTATGAGCACGATTTGATGATGATGATGGGGAAAGGGAGGAAGGTGATGGAGAGAGCGAAGAGTGGTGTGTACAGAAGGGAGGTGAGGAGAGTTCTGGATGTGAAGGTGTGGGGTATGACGGAGATGAACAAGAGAGCGAAGAGAGTTTACAAGTTTAGAAGCTTATTTGGAGTAATGGATGGCGGGTTGCAGGACGTAGGGTGGATAAAACTAATGACGATACTGGTTGCTAATTACGCGCTTTTCCTCAAATTACCAATCAGGCTCAAAGCGCGGCAATCTGTACCAACATACACGCTTACATGTTTCACCCACTCTCTCTCTCTCTCTCTCTCACACACACACACACACACACACATCTATCACTTCAACAAGTGATGTATAGGTAGAAAGATGGCTGTTAGATTAGATGACAGGGAGGAGGAAAGGTTAAGGAAGGGGTGGAAAGAATGGCATTTTTTTATTTTTTAAATGTGTTTGAGGTTGACTGAGTATGGATTGGTTTGACACTGAGCGAAGCCATGAGGGCTGCTGAGGACAGAGAAAGATGGAGTATGCTGGTTAAGCGATCATCTGTGGTGCCCCTACGACCTTCGGGTTATGGGATAGGATAGGATAGGATAGGAGGTTGACTTCATAAAATGGAATTATTTAAAGTAGATAGGAAACCGAAAAAAAACAAGGACAAACCTGAATAGTCTTTGGTATCTAAGTATAAGGTCGCCTCTTCCCTTGTGACCTGAATAGTCTTTGGTATCTAAGTATAAGGCCGCCTCTTCCCTTGTGACCTGAATAGTCTTTGGTATCTAAGTATAAGGCCGCCTCTTCCCTTGTGACCTGAATAGTCTTTGGTATCTAAGTATAAGGTCGCCTCTTCCCTTGTGACCTGAATAGTCTTTGGTATCTAAGTATAAGGTCGCCTCTTCCCTTGTGACCTGAATAGTCTTTGGTATCTAAGTATAAGGTCGCCTCTTCCCTTGCGGGATTCCAACCCGCGACTTTCGGCATAGGAAGCAGGCGCCTAACCCACTGCGCCACAAGGCCACTCCATTGCTGAAGAGGTTGGTGGAGGGGGAGGGGAAGGGTTGCGTGAGAGGAGAGGTGGTTGATGCTGCAGGGAGCCATCTGGTCGTGGGTAGTTGTCTGTTAGGATCATCTTTGCATCATTGACACATCCATTATCGGTGCGGCGTCCATCACGATTACGGACATCGATAGCCAGGATCTGGACCATCGGTCACTCCTGGACGTTTTACTCTATTCCGATCAAACATTGTTCCACGATGCTAGTTGTTGTTTCCAAGTCGACGCTCACCCACACTCATAGTCATCAACGATTCTATAACTTTTCCAATTCGAAATCCATCGCGGGGAAGGATATCACTAACCATGAGTGGGATAATCAGTCACGCTAAGACATTGTACATGTACTTGTACCAGCGAATACATTTGACACTATTCCAGTAAGACATTTGACACTGTACCAGCGAAGACATTTGACACAATTCCAGTAAGACATTTTACACTATGACATTGATACATTTGACACAATTCCAGTAAGACATTTGACACTGTACCAGCGTAGACATTTGACACAATTCCAGTAAGACATTTGACACTATGACAGTAAGACATTTGAAACTATGACAGTAAGACATTTGACACTGTACCAGCGCAGAAATTTGACACTATACCAGCGAAGACATTTTCACACTATACCAGTAAGACATTTGACACTATGACAGCAAGAAATTTGCCACTATCGCAGAAAGACATTGGACATTGTTCCAGGGCCTACAGTTCACACTATACCAGAGAAGACATTTCACACAATTCCAGGGAAGACATTTGACACTATATAAGCAAGACATTTGGTACTATATCAGCGAAGAAATTTCACTCTATTCCAGCGACGACGTTTGACACTATACCAGCAAGACGTTTCACACTATTCCAACAAGACATTTCACACTATTCCAACAAGACATTTCACACTATTCCAACAAGACATTTCACACTATTCCAGCAAGACATTTCACACTATTCCAACAAGACCTTTCACACTATACCAGCAAGACGTTTCACACTTTTCCAACAAGACATTTCACACTATTCCAACAAGACATTTCACACTATTCCAACAAGACCTTTCACACTATACCAGCGAAAACATATGACACTATTCCAGCGAAAACATTTGACACTGTACCAGAGAATACATTTGACACTATTTCAGCAAGATATTTTACACTGTACCAGAGAATACATTTGACACTATTTCAGCAAGATATTTTACACTGTACCAGAGAATACATTTGACACTATTTCAGCAAGATATTTTACACTAAACCAACTCCGCTTGCTGTCATTTCTGACCAGTTCCAATGAGATAGAAAACTGCATCGAATAGATGTCCTAAAGGAACTCTTCTAGCTCCAACTTATAACCTAATTCTGATCATGTGCTTGATTTTCTCCAATATATTTTATGTATTTGCATAATTATATTTGTTCAGTTGTGCGTGTGTGTGTAGGTGTGTGTGTGTTTGTGGGGTGAGTGGAGGGTGAGAGGGTAATTATTTTACTTTACTTGTGTTTTCCTTGTCACCAACATCAGAAAGAATGTCCCGGCGAGGACGACGACGATGATGATGAGTAGGGGGAAAACAACCACGATGACCACGATGATGGTCGCGACGATGCTGCTGATTTCCCAGTGAATAATCGAACCGTATGTAAGCATGGCCATGGCCTGGGGCTATCGTGTCTGAAATATGGCTATGTGGTCAGTGATTGCTGGGAAGAGCAGAGACTGAGGGAGGGAAGAGTGATTACTGCGTTACTTTCTAGACCGGTTATCTGCTGTGAAACGAGCAAACAAGATTAGGTCGCATCGTGTAGGACCGATGGTGGACTTACAGCACATGCCGCTTGTATCCATGTTACCATATCATGTTCGGTGTGACCGATTTTTCTGGTGCGCTGTTGTTGTTGTTGTTGTTGTTGTTGTTGTTGTTGTTGTTGTTGTTGTTGTTGTTGTGGAGGTGGTGATGGAGATTGTTGGATCTCATTGAGTGTCTTCATCTGAAAATTAGACCAGTCTGTCCCACCCTTCAATAATGGTATTGGGTGTAGTCAATAATCTAACATTCAATTACCTCTCCATCTTCGGTTAGCTTTTACGCTACATGTTACAGTCAGGAAGGTGCGGTTGTTGTTCCGTATTCAACAGCATGTGCAAGACGTCAACATGTTTTGTGATAAAGACAGTGTGAGAAAGAGAGAGAGAGACAGAGAGAGAGACAGGCACACACAGAGACAAAGAGAGACAGGCACACACAGAGACAAAGAAAGAGAGATAGGCACACACAGAGACAAAGAAAGAGAGACAGGCACACACAGAGACAAAGAGAGAGAGAGAGAGAGAGAGGCACACACAGAGACAAAGATAGAGAAACAGGCACACACAGAGACAAAGATAGAGAGACAGGCACACACAGAGACAAGGAGAGAGACAGGCACACACAGAGACAAAGAGAGAGAAACAGGCTCACAAAGAGACAAGGAGAGAGAGACAGGCACACGCAGAGACAAGGAGAGAGAGACAGGCACACGCAGAGACAAAGAGAGAGACAGGCACACACAAAGAGAGAGAGAGAGGCACGCACAGGGACAAAGAGAGAGAGACAGGCACAAACAGAGACAAAGATAGAGACAGACAGGCACACAAAGAGACGAAGAGAGAGACAGGCACACACAGAGACAAAGAGAGAGAGACAGGCACACACAGAGACAAAGAGAGAGAGAGGAGAGAGAGTAAAAAATTAATGGGTTTAGAATTGATACACTGTCAAAAGAGCCAATAAAGAAAAAAACGCAAGTATTGTTTTCAAACTTTCTCCACTGAAGGGATTTGAACTGGCGTCCATAGGGACCTGAAGCCGGCAGCCAAGCCCTACAGTTACAATCATAACCTGCAGCATTGTTGTCATCAATCATTATGGATTTATTGGCCTTACAGTGGCACCACACCTATCCTCACCTCACTCCATCAGGCCATATTGTATTAAAAGCTGTGGTCGATCACTACTAGGTAACTTCCCTTAGGGTGGATGTCTTATTTATTACTAGGCTGCTTCCCTTTGGATAATTGTCTTCTTTTTTGTTAAACTCCATGTAGAGGGAATTGGATCATAGAGTGCAATGACTGTCACACACAATTAGTATGGTTATTGCTGGAACAAAGAAGGGTGTCGTGGCGTAGGGTGAGAGAGAGAGAGCGAGACAGACAGACAGACAGAGAATCAGCAAATGGAATAAGAGAGGACGAAAAGCGAACTGACAAAGACAGAATGCCAGAGAAACAGAAGAAGGATGTGAATTCCACTTTTTTCCGTTTTGAGAAAACAGACAGATGACGAAAGAAGAAGAAAGAAAGAAAGAAAGAAAGAAAGAAAGAAAGAAAGAAAGAAAGAAAGAAGAAGAAAGAAAGAAAGAAAGAAAGAAAAGACAGAAAGAAAGACAGACAGAAAGAAAGAAAGGGTGCATAATAGCCTGAATATACATTATCTTTATGTGTTTACAGCAAGAATTTTTTTTTAAAGAATAGAAGCAACGAAAGGGGAAAATAAAACAAACACAGAAGAACATAAATTAACAAATTGATGGAAGTATTGTGCATTTGCCATTTATATGTATTTTACAGTATTTGTAACTGAATGTATTATATCAGTTGATTATATTGTCATTGTACTTCATAAAGGTTGTTGTACAAAGACAATTGAATGGACACAGTCCATAAATATCGAACCTGCCGAACCTGCATGGACTGATTCACATCATTGGTCATCTTCAAAGTGTGGTCTGGTCTTGGTGTAAGTCTGAAAAAGACATTTCACCTTGCGATTTATTTATTAGTGCACTGTACAATGTTAATAGACATAAAGGAACAGTTCTGAGAAAAATAAGTGTACTCTAAAACACTTCTTTTATTACTTGGTTCAATCATAACACACTATTGTAATTAAACAGTATTGCTTACATTAGCTTCAATATTTACATAAGAAACATGTTTGATTAAATACATAAATGTGTGCATAGGCCTAAGTGTGTTTATGAATATGCATGTCTATGTGCATGTTTGTGAAAGTTTAAAATCATTGTATCAAATAGCAGTATTTAAGTTTTAAAAAATTAAACTCAATTAAATTGTGTGATTGTGTGTGCGTGTGTGTGTGCGTGTGTGTGTGTGCGTGCGTGTGTGTGTGGGCGCTGCGCGAACACTCCTGTGCGCAACACTCACCTGCAAGTCTAGCCGTAGAACTTGCCCAGGCCGTAACCACCGAAGCCCAGACCGTAGCCGTAACCTCCCAGTCCATAGCCATAGCCCAGTCCTCCATACAGACCTCCGAAACCCAGACCGTATCCACCGTACAGTGCTGGGAATCCAAAGCCCAGTCCGTAACCATAGCCACCGTAAGGCAGGAAGGAAGCGGTGACCATGGCTACCATGGCAACCAGTAGGATGGCGACGATCAGCTTGTTCATGGTTGGAGCTGAAATGGAAACAATGATATAAGTAAAGCCTACCTAACCTTTTAGTTTACTGGTAGACCTTGATGGAAAATACTTTTATTACAGAGGTCTATATCTACTCTTTATCACCTTTGGTGTCGACTAGATGAAGAAGATAGAGAGAAGACAAGATTAGGAACGAGACTGTCATTAGCCTAACCCCGAAATCAGGTTATCTTTTAAAAGAAACAAGCGAATAATTCAGTTCTGGTTAAAGGCGTTTAACAATATCTATTAGATTGATCAGTGAAATGAATTGCCATTGGCTTCAGTGAAATGAATCTCCATTGACCTCAGTGAAATGAATCTCCATTGACCTCAGTGAAATGAATCTCTATTGACCTCATCTCCATAACTTCCCCATCCGCCACGCCACCAAAAAACATCCATAAACAATAAAAAGCTTACATTTTAAATGGATATAGACTAAACGTTTCAAAAAGCGGAGAATTCAGTTTTTCATATCAAAACGTTTTTTAAGGCGTTTTGTGTAAGGACATTAAACCAGCAATACGGCTGCTCTGGCCAGTCCTTGTTATAGAGGCTGGGATCCATTAAGTTACATGTAAACACTAGTATTGGTTCTCCCTTAACGCTTTAAATAAATTAGCTACTGAAATAGCAAAGAAAGCAATGTTGATATATGGAGCACACGTCTTCAATTCTTTCTAAACAACTGAAACATCTGCACATTTTATTTAAAGCGAATTGTAAGTTGAGAATATGTATAACGTTCAGGCTTAACACACACGATCTATTTTGTTTTGGGACAGTGGGATGGCAAGTATGAAGGGCTTTCTGAAGCGTTGAATACTGGTAATGGATGACAGCAAATAATTGAATAGCTTCTTCATATAACGTTTAAAGGTTTAGCACTATGTGATAGACTTGTGAATAAGAAACAATTAAACATCAGTTCATGGTTTTACGTGTTAAAAAATATTATATGAATCGAACAATTGTTACTTTTTTTCTTAGCCCAGTTGTATGTCTCCAAAATGTATAGTAAACGCCACACGCATCAATGTTTGAGCATCTTTTAGATGTGGCTACAATAAATGAACACCTCCAACTATATGGAGGTGAACTGAACATTAACACGTTTTTTAATCAGTACTCACTGTGGAGGGCTGAAAGACCGAAGTCTGAGCGGAGAGAGCGGAGGACGTGTCAGTGACTGCACAAGATGGTCAATGAAGTGAACATGACCGGCTGACCATCCAGCTTATATACCTTGACCACGTTCATCTAAATCTTTCAGGGACGTAGGGAGGTGCTACTAAACTTCCTCGAATTCTGATCATACAGATACACACACTGACAAAGCTCTCGAAATTGCGTCTATCATAACGTGTAACTATCTTGTCCTTAATATGTGTAGGAATGTGACATTTTTTATCCAGAAATCATATGGTTTATAATTTGATTGTACCCCTACAGACCTACATTTCTATTCTATTTGTGGTAAAATGTTAATTTTCTTATCCATACTTGATTTTTCTTATTTTGCGCTATTTCTATTGCACAGAAGCTTCTCTACAGGAAATCCGCTTATCCTATTCAACACTTCAATCGCCATGTACCGTCAGATATGTGCGATATAGTATAGATATAGATAGATAGATAGATAGATAGATAGATAGATAGATAGATAGATAGATAGATAGATAGATAGATAGATAGATAGATAGATAGATAGATAGATAGATAGATAGATAGATAGATAGATAGATAGATAGATAGATAGATAGATAGATAGATAGATAGATAGATAGATAGATAGATAGATAGATAGATAGATAGATAGATAGATAGATAGATAGATAGATAGATAGATAGATAGATAGATAGATAGATAGATAGATAGATAGATAGATAGATAGATAGATAGATAGATAGATAGATAGATAGATAGATAGATAGATAAAATACTATTATTATTATTACTATTATTATTATTACTATTATTATTATTATTATTATTATTATTATTATTACTATTATTATTATTATTGCTGCTGTTGTTGTTGTTATTATTATTATTATTATTATTATTATTATTATTATTATTATTATTATTATTATTATTATTATTTGGATTCAACACACAGTCATCTTCCATCACCCTGTGCCATCCACCACCATTAGACAGTTTCGTTTAGTTCTGTTTTGGGCTCATTTTATGGAGAATTGCGCTGATTAAACGCGTTATTAAAATGTTGTTATTGTGTATGGTGGTGATGGTGGTGGTGATGAGGATCAAGATAATGATGACGACGGCGACGACGACGACGATGATGATGTTGAGGAGGAGGAGGATCACGACGACGACGATGATGCTGATGATGACGAGACGAGAATGATGATGAGGAGGAGGGGGAGGATGATGGTGAAGATTATGATGATGATGATGATGATTTTGATGATGATGATTTTGATGATGATGATGATGATGATGATGATGATGATGATGATGATGATGATGATGATGATGATGATGATGATGATGATGATGATGATGATGATGATGATGACATCCTCTTCTTAAATACAATCAGACAGTGTACAATATTTACAAAATCAATTTTCTACTAGGATTTATGAACAGTTGACTACGTCCACGTACAAGAATGTTGTAGTTGTGTAATACTGAGCATGGGGGGCGGGGTAAGAAAAAGAGGGGGAGCGGTCTTGTACCAATTTGTCATCAGTAAGACGTACAACATGAACATCGGGATCATTACAAAGAGGAAGTTGGCTTTCGTCAGTATTAACACCTTCATCACACTGTATATTAAGAAGAAGAAGAAGAAGAAGAAGAAGAAGAAGAAGAAGAAGAAGAAGAAGAAGAAGACTGGATGCTATATACGAGCTTTTCTCTAAATCACCCATGTCACATGAAGCAAAATTCTAGCTTTGTAACGCCGACTGCACGTGGCTAAATGATTGACGTGTTTGGGTCGGCTCAGGTCAAAACGTTTGATGGGGACCGGGGCGCGCGGAGAATGGCGTGTGAAGTGATTTGTTATTTTTAAAACTTCCGTTCTTCATTGCGTGGGCATTCCCAGGTGTCGATGTTGGTGACGGTATATATGTAGGTAGTTAGCTATGTGTCGGGGTCTGTAATATTACGTATAAATCCACGTAACCTCGCGACAGACGGGGCGATTTTTCAAGGCACTCGGGAGTCAGAACTGCGTATTGTCGAGATGGGACATTCACAGGGTACTCTACAAATTTGGGAGCCAGTTGGAGCTTCATTTGTATGTGCGATTATCGTTTGATAATTGGGCACGCCAAGTGGGAAAAACTCGCGTGTAAAAAGAAGATTCACGGGCCGGTAAGCAGGGCTATGTGTTTTTTCTATTTTATACTCTGTCTGCCAGCGATACAAAGAGAGAATGTCTATGTTCATTTTGGTCAGAAATGTGTTTAAATTGAATGAAAAGGTTGTAGCGTGAAGTATGTCTAATTTTGTGAAGTAAAAATGATATTTTATTATTGATGGTTTATAAAGAAAGATGGTTGATATTGTTTGAAAATCTTGTTTGGATTTTTGTTGTGTTGGATATTTTGGAATTGTGTTGTTTTGTATTTTTAAGGTAATACGGTAATGAATGAATGACCGTATGGGTGAAGACTTTTTGCAGTGTATAGTGTTTGGTGTGGACGAGTAAACGAAATGTAAATAGTGTGATGATGTTTAGTGAGTTGAAGACTTGTTGTTAGATAACAAAATGCTTAGAATCCTTTTTGTTTTGTGACAGGATGGGCTTCTTCTTCATATGCTTCTTCATATGCTTCTTCTTCATTAACTTCTTCTTCAACATTACCTTCATCATTACCTTCTTCATTATCTACGTTTATTTTACTTGGAGCTTCCTGATTCCAAAGGGGCGGTGAATACATCTACTGATTTTCAGTGTAGACTATTTTATTAATCAGTTTAATTCAGAATGCTGTGCACCAGCTGCGTTCCTCGTTTTTTTTAGTTAATTATTATAAAGTGACAATTCAAAACAAACATTTGACTCTTTGAGTGAACTACTTTTATATACATAATTATATTTGTTGACTGTGGTTTTTCAAAAGTGGAGAACAGTTTGGAGTCATCATTTGGACAGTCGATAGTGCATACACATTTTGTTGTGGTGTATCTGAATCACCAATTGGAAGTGCATACAGAAAACATTTTATTTTATTTTATTATTGTTGTGTTGTGTTGTGTTTGATTTTGTGGTGTTGTGTGGGATTGTAGGGAAAAGGTAAGGGTGGATTTAATTATTGTTTTCAACCATTGCTTATGAAAATTTACGTTTGAATTTTTATGTTTGTTGCTTAATTTTTTGTCTTTGATTTTGAATTAAACATTTTAGTTAAATTTTATAAAATTTGTGTTAGCGTTAGACTAAATAGTGAGAGGGGTGTTTGATTCGCACACACGTAACAGCACGCCGTTTTGACGAGCAAGTCACATACACGCTGCATACACACACAAAATACACAGCGACACAAAAGTATCGTGACACTTTGTGGTGGACCTGCCGGGGTAAAGACACGTGTTGTGCTGAATCAGGGCTGGAAGGGAGGTAGATTAGCATTATTTTTGTTTTAGACATATTTTATCTGTTGTTATAGTGTTGTAATAGGGCGTCTGCTGTATATAGTGTTGATTGTACGGATAGTGTTATCACCTTTTAACTTTTCTCAGTGGTTAGAATCGTTGAGAGGCAGAGTACAGTGGTAAAACTTTGGTTTATTGGTCGGTCCGGACGACTAGCCATTAGTACTGATAGCGCGTTTCGTTTCAGTCCGCACTAGGGGATAGGTGGGTAGGCATAATATACCGGCAGTTTTGGACCGTGTAGAGTGTTGAAATGGCCCATAATTATGACCTACGGTCGGGGAGCGGGATGAGGATAGAGACAACGAGGGTAATGATTCCCACTGTGTCAACCATGTCCCCAGCAGTCAGTACAGAAGCTCCTAGTATGGGTACTAGAGGGTATGGTGCTGTAAAGGGAGAAACTACAGTATCAACGCCATCTATGAGGGGTGTGGGAATGTCTTTACCATTCACAGGCACACCTAAATCCATGGGTAGAGGGGTGAAGTTGGATCTGAAGGACACGGGAGTAAAGGGTTTTGTCGTCCGAAACAGTGGAGATCCTATTGTAGACAAATGGAAAGCCATAGCTGCAGACTATGGTATGACTGGGTCTGCTGCTGCTCAGTTTGTAGCTCAGGGTGTGCAATCAGAAGAAGAGAGAAGATATAAAGAAAGGAAAGAAGAAGAAGAAAGAAAATATAGAGAAAGAAAAGAAGAAGAAGATAGAAGAGAAAGAGAAGAAGAAAGGAGGGGAAGAGAAGAAGAGAGAAGATACAGAGAAAGGAAAGAAGAAGAAGAAAGGAAGGAAAGAGAGCAAGAGAAAAGGGATAAAGAAAAGAAAGAAGAAGAAGAAAGAAGAAATAGAGAAGAAGAAAGGGAAGCACGTAAGAGGGAATTTGAGATTTTGAAAGAAAATAGTTCCTCAAACGTAAAGTTAGCTCCTTTTGAAGGCAAGGACAACATTGATACGTACCTAACGCATTTTGAGCAGGTAGCCAGGCTGAATGAATGGCCAGAAAGAATTTGGTCTAAAAAGTTGGCCCCATTGTTGTTAGGCACTGCTAGGGAGGTGTATGTCAGAATGACACCTGAAGAAATTCAAGACTACACGAGTCTCAAACAAGCGTTGCTAGACAGATTCAGAAAGAATGAAGAATACTACCGGAAACAATTCCGAACGGTCAGGAAAGAGACCTCAGAATCTTTCACTGAATTTTTCAAGAGACTCAAGCACTTGTTGTCCAGATGGTTCTGTTTGGCAAACATAAATGAAACGGATCCGAAACAGGTGGTTGATTTGTTCCTAAAAGAACAGTTAGTGGATACTCTGAACGCTGACTTAGAACTTTTTGTTCGCGATCATGCACCTAAAACTGCCGCCGAAGTCGCCGAGCTAGCGGAGAAACACTCGCAGGCGAAGTGGGAGACAAAAAAGGGCGTAGCGAGGCCAATGCGTAACGACAGTATTCCAAGGGGATATGCCGACAAAGAAACGGTGGGCAGAGCAAATCAAAATCATGCAGGCAAAGAATGTTTTGAGTGCCACCAGAAAGGTCACATAAAACGGAACTGCCCGAAGCTTAAAAAAGCGCAAAACACGCGAGTGAAGAAATCAGAAAGCTTCCACACGACGGGTGCAGAAATAAAAATGAAAGTTAATGATCACATTGTCACGGGTATTCGCGATACAGGAGCAGACGAAATATTCGTTGCAGCAAGTCTGGTGAATGAAACGGATTATTTGCCGGGAGAGATCAAGGTTGCATTAGCTGACGGAACGGTCAGACCAGCAAGACAAGCGATGATTGACCTAGTTTCTCCGTATGTAACGGGACGGATTGAGGTCATTGTGTTTGAAAAACCTATGCATGACGTTTTGATCGGCAACCTGGTACGTTTCGCCAGTGGAGAGGTTGAGGTCATACCAACGGTATTTCCAGTTCTAAAAGTCGAGGCAGTAAAAACACGGGCACAAGCCAAGAAAGAAAACATCGTGCCGCCGAACAAACAGGAAGAAAAAATTCCAGGTTTGACAGTTTCACCTGCAGAATTGATTAAGATGCAAGAAGCGGATTCTACACTAGCGCGATCAAGGGATAGCGTAGGGCAAGAAATCGCAAACCGATGGAAAAACGGAAAAGTGCGTTATGAAAAACACCACGGCATTTTACACAGAGTATTCGAAGGTCAGAACGGGACTTTCAGTCAGATCTGTGTACCGGTAGGGCTACGACAAAGCGTGATGCGTTTAGCGCATGATACACCTTTGGCAGGACACATGGGTACGCAAAGAACATTAGATCGTGTGTGGGCTGAGTTTTATTGGCCAGGGATCGGTGCGGATGTTCGCCGTTACGTACGATCGTGTGACCGCTGTCAAAGGGCTCAACCGAGAGGGCGTACGCCAAGGGTACCTATGCTAAACATGCCGCTGGTCGACGAACCATTTCAAAGAGTCGCTGCAGATCTGATAGGGCCTATTATTCCTGCTTCAGACAAAGGGCATCGCTACATTCTAGTTGTCGTAGATTATGCAACACGATACCCAGAGGCCGTACCTTTGAAACGAATAGGTGCGGAAGATGTGGCCGAAGCACTGTGGGAAATGTGGACTAGGTTGGGTGTACCCGCTCAGATTTTGACTGACAATGGATCACAATTCACTTCTGAAGTGATGAAAGAAGCACTCAAATTGTTGGGAATCAAAGGGCTAACCACTACGCCATACCATGCTCAATGCAACGGGCTAGTTGAAAGATTTAACGCTACACTGAAAGGAATGCTGCGGAAATTATGCGAAGAAAAGCCAAAAACGTGGGAAAAATTCGTGTCAGCATTGCTATTCGCCTATCGCGAAGTTCCCCCAAAGTAGCACTGGGTTTTCTCCTTTTGAAATGTTGTATGGCAGATCGGTGAGGGGACCCATGAAAATTCTGAGGGAGCTTTGGACAGGGAAAATAGAGGAGGGGGAGGTGAAAACCGCGTCTGAGTATGTCACTGATCTAAGGGCAAAGATCGAAGAGACGTGCGAACTAGCAAAACAGCAGTTAGCAATAGAAGGGAAGAAACACAAAAGACATTTTGACAAGAGATCTAAAGCTCGAAGTTTTGCAGTGGGTGATCAAGTGTTACGCATTGTACCGTGCAAGCGCAACAAGCTACAGATGGAATGGACAGGACCATACGTAGTGAGGGGAGAGGGTGGGTGTGTGTGACTACCGCATTCAAGTCGGAAATAAATTGAAGACGTACCACATTAACCTTCTCAAGAAATATGAGCCAAGAGTCGCGACCGTCGCTGTTGTTCAAGAACCGGACGAATGGGAAGAAGTCGCTTCAACTTCTATCACCACGGCGGTGGTACCATTGCGTGCGCAAGAATCCGTGGAAGATGTGCAGTTAGATCCGGACGCGTCGGAAATGCACGAAGACATCAAAGAATTGATCAAGGATTTTCAGGATGTTTTGACTGATGTGCCATCAAAAACATCTTTGGCAGAATGTGAGATTCGGCTCGAACATGATCGCCCGGTGCGAACAAAGCAATATCCGCTACCATTCGCTCATCGGCAAACGATTGATAAAGAAGTAGAAGAAATGCAGAAACTAGGCGTGATTGAACGAGCAAGCTCTCCGTACAGTTCTCCAATCGTGTTGGTAAAAAGAAAGACGGAAATGTTCGTTTTTGCGTCGATTTCCGACGACTAAACCAACTAGTCGTGTTTGACGCTGAACCTATGCCTGATATGGAAGCACTGTTTGCAAAATTAGGGAAAGCTCGGTATTTGTCAAAGATAGATTTGAGCAAGGGATATTGGCAGATCCCTATGGCAGAGAAAGACAAACACAAAACTGCTTTCACAACTCCGAAAGGTCAGTTTCAGTTCGTAGTCATGCCGTTTGGGTTGAAAACAGCAGGTGCAGTTTTTTCGCGCATGATGAGATATTTGATCGAACCACTAGGGACCGAAGAGATCGATAATTTCATTGACGATATTCTGGTAGCGACAGAAACGAAGCACCGACACCTGCAATGTTTGGCCACGTTGTTTCTGCGGCTGCGAGAAGCACACTTGACCGCGCGACCATCGAAGTGCTACCTGGGTTTTCGCAAACTTGAGTATCTTGGTCACATAGTTGGGGATGGAGGGATAACTGTGGTGGGAGATAAGGTAGAAAAGATCAAGGCCATTGAACGACCGACTACAAAGAAACAAATTCGGTCATTTTTGGGAATGGTAGGGTTCTACCGGCGATTCATCCCACACTTTGCGGAAGTTGCTTTGCCGTTGACCGATCTTACAAAGGGCGGTAGGGTCAAAGAACTAAACTGGACAGCAAGTTGCGAATCAGCTTTCGTAACCTTGAAAGATCGTCTTGCATCACAGCCAGTCTGTTGTCTGCCAGATTTGAGCATTCCTTTCGTCATTAGAACCGATGCATCTGACGTAGGTCTAGGATCGGTGCTTTTGCAAGATCAAGGGTTCGGGTTACAGCCTATCACTTACGCAAGCAAGAAACTGATACCAGCCGAGCGAAATTATGCAACAATTGAAAAGGAATGTTACGCCATAGTGTGGGCAGTGCAGAAGTTTGCTCAATATGTGATGGGTAGAACTTTCACGGTTCAGTGTGACCACCAGCCTCTGCAACATTTGAATAGGGTCAAGCAAACAAACCCTAGACTTCTGCGTTGGGCGATTCAGTTGCAGCCTTTTGATTTTCGGATTGAGGTCATCCCAGGAAAATCAAACGTAGATGCAGATTTTCTCAGTAGACATCCGTAGATGAAGGATGAGTACACAAAGCTATTTTGTTCATTGAGTCATCCATATGTTGTGTTGAAAAACTTGTTGTTTTTAACGTATGGGGGGAGATGTGTCACATGAAGCAAAATTCTAGCTTTGTAACGCCGACTGCACGTGGCTAAATGATTGACGTGTTTGGGTCGGCTCAGGTCAAAACGTTTGATGGGGACCGGGGCGCGCGGAGAATGGCGTGTGAAGTGATTTGTTATTTTTAAAACTTCCGTTCTTCATTGCGTGGGCATTCCCAGGTGTCGATGTTGGTGACGGTATATATGTAGGTAGTTAGCTATGTGTCGGGGTCTGTAATATTACGTATAAATCCACGTAACCTCGCGACAGACGGGGCGATTTTTCAAGGCACTCGGGAGTCAGAACTGCGTATTGTCGAGATGGGACATTCACAGGGTACTCTACAAATTTGGGAGCCAGTTGGAGCTTCATTTGTATGTGCGATTATCGTTTGATAATTGGGCACGCCAAGTGGGAAAAACTCGCGTGTAAAAAGAAGATTCACGGGCCGGTAAGCAGGGCTATGTGTTTTTTCTATTTTATACTCTGTCTGCCAGCGATACAAAGAGAGAATGTCTATGTTCATTTTGGTCAGAAATGTGTTTAAATTGAATGAAAAGGTTGTAGCGTGAAGTATGTCTAATTTTGTGAAGTAAAAATGATATTTTATTATTGATGGTTTATAAAGAAAGATGGTTGATATTGTTTGAAAATCTTGTTTGGATTTTTGTTGTGTTGGATATTTTGGAATTGTGTTGTTTTGTATTTTTAAGGTAATACGGTAATGAATGAATGACCGTATGGGTGAAGACTTTTTGCAGTGTATAGTGTTTGGTGTGGACGAGTAAACGAAATGTAAATAGTGTGATGATGTTTAGTGAGTTGAAGACTTGTTGTTAGATAACAAAATGCTTAGAATCCTTTTTGTTTTGTGACAGGATGGGCTTCTTCTTCATATGCTTCTTCATATGCTTCTTCTTCATTAACTTCTTCTTCAACATTACCTTCATCATTACCTTCTTCATTATCTACGTTATTTTACTTGGAGCTTCCTGATTCCAAAGGGGCGGTGAATACATCTACTGATTTTCAGTGTAGACTATTTTATTAATCAGTTTAATTCAGAATGCTGTGCACCAGCTGCGTTCCTCGTTTTTTTTAGTTAATTATTATAAAGTGACAATTCAAAACAAACATTTGACTCTTTGAGTGAACTACTTTTATATACATAATTATATTTGTTGACTGTGGTTTTTCAAAAGTGGAGAACAGTTTGGAGTCATCATTTGGACAGTCGATAGTGCATACACATTTTGTTGTGGTGTATCTGAATCACCAATTGGAAGTGCATACAGAAAACATTTTATTTTATTTTATTATTGTTGTGTTGTGTTGTGTTTGATTTTGTGGTGTTGTGTGGGATTGTAGGGAAAAGGTAAGGGTGGATTTAATTATTGTTTTCAACCATTGCTTATGAAAATTTACGTTTGAATTATTATGTTTGTTGCTTAATTTTTTGTCTTTGATTTTGAATTAAACATTTTAGTTAAATTTTATAAAATTTGTGTTAGCGTTAGACTAAATAGTGAGAGGGGTGTTTGATTCGCACACACGTAACAGCACGCCGTTTTGACGAGCAAGTCACATACACGCTGCATACACACACAAAATACACAGCGACACAAAAGTATCGTGACAACCCATCAAGCTCAAAGCGCGGCGATCTGTACCAACATACACGCTCACGTGTTTTATTCACATACACATCAAACACATCTCACTTAAAGGTGTGGTGTAAATGCAGGGAGATTGTTATAACAAGACGGAAAGGATTTTAAAACTTTATTTTTGAAATTTTAGACTGTATCTAATACCATTACTGCATAACTATGTACAAGGGTTTTTGATCGCACACCAAAACAGAATAGTCTTCAATCTAAAGTATAAAAAACAACAATTGCTTTTTAAAAAAATTTTTAAAAGCTGTGACGTGCTGAGATTAAACGGGTCTGAAGAATTGTTGATTACAAACTGGCCTTGGAAGAACACCTTTAATGAGCTGAGTTGTGGACAGGCGAAAGGCTAAACAGTCATTCAATTAAATCGGCCCTTGTAGCTTTCAAATGAAATTTGGAAAAGGAAGATAGAATAAATTCACAGGCGCTCGTATCTGCAACCGACTGCGTTTATTTACAGAGCTCGTCCCTCTAGTCCCTTCGTTAGCTGGATGGGATAAGTGCAAAAAGGCCGAACTTAAAAGTAAACCGTGCCTTCAAGCTATACCACATACCTATCTAACGCTTGGGAAAGTGATATATTACCTTTAGAACACACCTTTGACACCTGAGGAAGTTGAGATTACCGTTCTTAGTTTAAAAATACGCTCGAAGATGTAACAGGCTTGTATAACTATTACATGACTACATAGGTGTTTGACTCGGATTAATTTATCGTTGCACTGAAAGTCTGTAAGATCAATGTCTCGCCTCCAGCCTTCTTCAAAATTTCCAACGGTTAATTTTGTTTCTATCTCTCTTGTATTGATGCGCCTTGAAAGTAGTCCTGAAAGAGCTGGATAGAGGTGGTCAAGATATAAAAGCTTGCTGACCAGTAGCCATTGTCACTTCATCCAAATCGGACATCTAGTGAAGTCGCATTGACTCTTCGTCAACCTCCGTCAGGACTTTGGTCTTCCAGTCTCCGCTGTCAGTACTGTTTTGCTTAAACTTGATAATGCATCACACCGCTTGATTGTACCGCTATATTTTAGTTTCTTCAATACCTAAACGGAAAGGGGTTCTCTTGTCCTTAATGTTAAACTGTGTGTGTGTGTGTGATTGTGTGTGTGTGATATGTTTTTATGTTATTAAAAAAACAATATTATTAAGAAGTGCTAATATTCCAGCGGGTTAGAATACGTATCCACTGCCCAATTAAAAGTGATTACTATGTTGCTCGTAATGTTTCTGAACTCCTACATCATTCTTCTTCTTCTTCGAGTCGACTTTTAAGTTGTAAGCTAATGAATAATTGTTCTCCACAAGTACTATAATTTTGTCTTGTATAACACTTGATGATTTTATCTACTAAGGTCATAATTTTGCAACATCATTGTTTCCATTTCAGCTCCAACCATGAACAAGCTGATCGTCGCCATCCTGCTGGTTGCCATGGTAGCCATGGTCGCCGCTTCCTTCCTGCCTTACGGTGGCTATGGTTACGGACTGGGCTTTGGATTCCCAGCACTGTACGGTGGATACGGTCTGGGTTTCGGAGGTCTGTATGGAGGACTGGGCTATGGCTATGGACTGGGAGGTTACGGCTACGGTCTGGGCTTCGGTGGTTACGGCCTGGGCAAGTTCTACGGCTAGACTTGCAGGTGAGTGTTGCGCAGAGAAGGCGTATTCGCGCAGCGCCCACACACACACGCACACACACACACAAACACACACACACACACACACGCACACACACACACACACACACAAACACACCCACGCACACACACACACACGCACACGCACACAAACACACATATTAATGCATCCATTTTTGTGATCGTCCTCAGTTTCTCTGTTGTAATTCTACCTCCGCACGTCAAATTTATTCTTCTCCTCCCCGCTCCCCACCCCCTCCTCACCGTCCTTCCATCCTACTACCCCAAGCTTTCTTAAGAAATCTGACAATTCTTCCTGCTATTGCACCCCGACATCCTTTTTTTCTGATTGTCTGGTACGGTTCCTTCTCTCTCTCTCTCTCTCTCTCTCTCTCTCTCTCTCTCTCTCTCTCTCTCTCTCTCTCTCTCTCTCTCTCACTCACTCACTCTCTCTCTTTCTCTCTCTCTCTCTCTCACTCTCTCTCTCTCTTTCTCTCTCTCTTCCTCCCTCTCAAAAGCTATTATCTTTCAATTTCTAACCAGTTTTTATGTGGTTTATCTTGCAGACACAGCAGCCAGCTTACCGACGCGACTTGGCCAGTGCTTCAAACCATTTTACTTTTCACTGTAGTTAAGTTATGTGTGCTGGTTTTTACCCTACCATCCCCACCCCCTCCTTCCCTTCCCCCCCCCCCATAATCCAACCCCATTTCCAGTGCATCCCACTCCAACCCATCCAACCCAACATCTAACACAACCCATCCAACCCAAAATCTAACACAACCCATCCAACCCAACATCTAACACAACCCACCAAACCTAAACCAAATTAAACACCTACTCTATCCCCAGCAAATTCTAGATTTTGTTATGGTACTCAGCAATCTTGATGCAAATAAAACGATAGATATGAAGTACACCAATCTGTAATTTTTAGCGTTTGCAATTTCTTTAACGTTAAATATTTTGGTATTAATTCTTGTTGTTGTTGTTGTTGTTGTTGTTGTTCTTTTCTTCTTCTTCTTCTTCTTCTTCTTCTTCTTCTTCTTCTTCTTCTTCTTCCTATCCTTCTTCTTCTTCTTCTTCTTCTTCTTCTTCTTTCTTTATCTTCTTCTTTTTCTTCTTCTCCATTTTCTTTTTCTTCTTCTTTCATTATCTTCTTCTCCGTTTTCTTCTTCTTTTTCATCATCTTCTTCTTCCTCCTCTTCTTCTTCTTCTTTTTCTTCTTTTTCTTCTTCTTTTGCATCTTCTTCTTCTTCTTCTTCTTCCTCCTCCTCCTCCTCTTCTTCTTTTTCTTCTTCTCCTTTTTCTTCTTCTTCTTTCTTTATCTTCTTCTTTCTTTATCTTCTTCTTTCTTTATCTTCTTCTTTTTCTTCTTCTCCTTTTTCTTTTTCTTCTTCTGTCATTATCTTCTTCTTTTTCTTCTTCTTTTTCTTCTTCTTCTTCTTCATCTTCTTCTTCTTCTTTTTTTTTTCTTCTTCTTCTTCCTTTATCTTCTTCTTCTTCTTCGTTCTCTTCTTCTTTTGCATCATTTTTTGCATCTTCTTCTTCACCAAAATACTTCTTCTTCTTTATTTCTCTCTCACTCTCCCTCACCCGCCCTAGGTCTTGCTGTCGTGTTCTCTTTCTGTAATTGTCTTTCTTTGTTCCTTCTTCATTCTTTTAGATGTTTTTTTTTTCTTTTCTTTTTTTTATTCGTTCATTTTCTTCTTTCGCTCTTGTTCTCTCTTATTTTTTTAATACGCAGAAGTCTTAATGCTAACTCTCTTTTATGGTTTCAATACACAGAAGTCGTAATACTAACCCTCTTTTTATTGTACGCAGAAGCCGTGATGCTATGACAGTGTCATTACTACTACTACTAGACTACAACTATACACTACTACTACTACTACTACTACTACTAGACAACTATTACTAGTATACAACTATAGACTACTACTACTACTACTACTACTACTACTACTACTACTAAACTACTACTAGATTACAACTATAGACTACTACAAGACTTACACTAGACTACAACTATAGACTACTACTACTACTAGACTACTACTAGACTACTACTAGACTACAACTATAGACTACTACTACTACTAGACTACTACTATACTACAACTATAGACTACTACTACTACTAGACTACTACTAGACTACAACTAGACTACTACTACTAGACTACAGCTATAGACTACTACTACTACTACTAGACTACTACTAGACAACTACTAGACTACAACTATAGACTACTACTACTACTAGACTACAACTAGACAACTACTAGACTACAACTATAGACTACTACTAGACTACTACTAGACTACAACTATAGACTACTACTAGACTACTACTAGACTACTACTAGACTACAACTATAGACTACTACTAGACTACTACTAGACTACAACTATAGACTACTACTACTAGTAGACTACTACTAGACAACTACTAGACTACAACTATAGACTACTACTAGACTACTACTAGACTACAACTATAGACTACTACTACTAGTAGACTACTACTAGACAACTACTAGACTACAACTATAGACTACTACTACACTACTACTAGACTACAACTATAGACTACTACTACTAGTAGACTACTACTAGACTACTACTAGACTACAACTATAGACTACTACTACTAGTAGACTACTACTAGACTACAACTATAGACTACTACTACTAGTAGACTACTACTAGACTACAACTATAGACTACTACTACTAGTAGACTACTACTACACTACTACTAGACTACAACTATAGACTACTACTACTAGTAGACTACTACTAGACTACTACTAGACTACAACTATAGACTACTACTAGTAGTAGACTACTACTAGACAACTACTAGACTACAACTATAGACTACTACTACTAGTAGACTACTACTAGACAACTACTAGACTACAACTATAGACTACTACTAGACTACTACTAGACTACAACTATAGACTACTACTAGACTACTACTAGACTACAACTATAGACTACTACTAGACTACTACTAGACTACAACTATAGACTACTACTAGACTACTACTAGACTACAACTATAGACTACTACTAGACTACTACTAGACTACAACTATAGACTACTACTAGACTACTACTAGACTACAACTATAGACTACTACTAGACTACAACTATAGACTACTACTAGACTACAACTATAGACTACTACTAGACTACTACTAGACTACAACTATAGACTACTACTAGACTACTACTAGACTACAACTATAGACTACTACTAGACTACTACTAGACTACAACTATAGACTACTACTAGACTACTACTAGACTACAACTATAGACTACTACTAGACTACTACTAGACTACAACTATAGACTACTACTACTAGTAGACTACTACTAGACAACTACTAGACTACAACTATAGACTACTACTACTAGTAGATTACTACTAGACAACTACTAGACTACAACTATAGACTACTACTAGACTACTACTAGACTACAACTATAGACTACTACTAGACTACAACTAGACTACTACTAGACTACAACTATAGACTACTACTAGACTACTACTAGACTACAACTATAGACTACTACTAGTAGACTACTACTAGACTACAACTATAGACTACTACTACTAGACTACTAACAGACTACTACTAGACTACAACTAGACTACTACTACTACTGGACTACTACTATACTACAACTATAGACTACTACTAGACTACTACTAGACTACAGCTATAGACTACTACTACTACCAGACTACTACTAGAATACAACTATACACTACTACTAGACTACTACTAGACTTACACTAGACTACAACTGTCACCGCCACGACTCCGTCCAAGCAGACGCCACAAACAAACAACTTACTCACGCAGACAACTCAGACAGAATGACGATTTCCCGCAGACGTGAAGTGATGAAAACACAACAAGTATATATACAACTTTCAACCTATTTATTCATTCAAGCCACACACTCATACACATACAACATTTACAAATGAAACGGAGAAAATGATGATGAAACAATCAACGGTTCAATGAAACAATGAAATGGCACTTCAGGGTGATCGAAGGTTGCTAGCCAACCAAGTCCACGAATCGAAACGTGCACAGCCAATGTCCGTTCGCACGTACTAAACAAGAGGGGGGTCAAGTGCTTAGGAGAGGGACAACAAGGAAAGAGCCCACCTGATGGGATGAAGTCCCTGTCGCCTCCTTGCAGCGTGACGGCCTACGAAGTCCCGGTAACGGTATCCTCCCCTGCTTGTGTCTGTTGTCAGCGCGTGCGAAAGATGACCATACGTGGTGGCGTCGCCGCCCCCACTCGCCTCTGACGGTGATGATAATGATGATGGTGACACAGCAGTCACGGCAGTCCTGCCACCGTCGATGTCACACAGCTGAACTCCTCCAGTCAGCCTCACCGCGACGTCAAGGCCAGGCTCCGTCTATCCACGTCACAACCACCACGGGAATGGTGGGGTTGAGGAGAGATGATGATGTGAACAATGGTGACGATGAGAAGACAAACGATGATCACGTAAACGTCACAGATGGTGATGATGATGTTTGATCCACCTGACCAAGTGCTGTCGTCGTTGACGCACGACGTTGGTTGACGTTGAACAACGTTAACCAGTCAAACCTGTAACAACCTTGTCGCATCGTTAATATCCTGTCTGCCTGACTCTGTCCCCCTCCTCCCAATCACACTCTCCCCCCCCCTCTCTCTCACTCACAACCACCTTCGCCGCCCGAGGGGACACAACTGCTGTCCGCTTCCCCTTCCTTGACTCTCTCTCGCTTATTCCCCTTAGCTATTGTTATTGTCTCTTGCAAAAACGCATATCATAAAACACAATGAAATTATGAATGCGATGAAATGAGCAAAACTGCAAATGAATACATGTAAGCATCAACACATTATTCAACTCAAGCAACCACAACAACAGCAACTACTTCCATCCACACCCTCATTCTCCCCTCCGTTCTCCTGCACCCGCACTCTTTCCTTCCCTCTACTTTCCCTCAGTGCAACCATTCTCATCCTTCCCTAGCCTTACGCACAGCTCTCGTGCCTACACCACCAAAGCCAGCACTAGGTTCCCGGGCACAGCAAGGAAAATATCACCATTGCACTCACCCAAACGGTCCGAATGTAATTGCACTCATAGCCTTTCCTCCACTGCCCTCCTACGAACGCTCCAGTAGGGTAAATCCAGTGTGCGTAGGTTCCTTAGTGGACAAAACCTCACACTACCTACCACACCACACAAACCTGCTATTCTATAGCTGCACTCCACTCTGAGCGTAACACTACAGCAACCAGCAAACCTTTTAAACTAGTATCCTTCTGGACCAGTTATTATATTTCGTTAATAACCGTCCTACCCTACTTTACAGAACACACAAAATACACAGAGCACTAGACAAATACATCTTTACCGTAGCTCTCTCAAACCTGTTCTGACCAAAGGTGAGTACCTTTCCTAACCGGCTAACCGCTCCGTGCTGCTAAGTCTCGTTTTGCACGCTTCCACGCTTCAGCTATAGTAATCACGCACACCACAACACGCAGTTACAACCTTTAACCCCTTAAGCTCTTCCCCCACAGACTGCCCGGTTTCTACCACAGACTGCCCTGTGACACACACCCCTCCCAAGACGAACCTACGGAGAGTTCCAAACCTAAACTTCCACAGGGTCAGATCTGCTGAGGAAATCTGCTTCTATGTTGTCTCTTCCTGGAATCGGTCGAACTGTGAACACGTATGCCTGCAGTTGCATCGCCCATCGGGTGAGTCTGGCACTGTTGAGGTGCGTCCTCTGCAGGTACTGCAGCGGTCGATGGTCGGTTTCTAACCAGAAGTGCCGTCCAAACAGATACGGTTCAAACCGTTGTACTGCCCACACCACTGCCAAACACTCCTTCTTGATGGTGGAGTAATTCCGTTCCGCTGGCAGTAGTTTCTTGCTGGCAAACCCCACTGGTTGCACACCCTCATCGGTTTCTTGCATCAGCGCGGCTCCTAGCCCCTGCTCAGATGCGTCTGTCCTCAGGATGAACTCCTTGTCCAAGTCTGGTAACTTCACCACTGGCTCACTGGTCATCGCTCCCTTCAAATCGTCGAAAGCTTTCTGACAGTCGTCCGTCCAGTTGACCTCCCCCTTCTTTCCTCCTTTTGTCAGGTTGGTCAGCGGCAGTGCTCTCTCAGCGAAATGCGGCACGAATCTTCTGTAATACCCATACAACCCCAAGAACGCTCTGACTTGCTTCTTGGTTGTCGGTGGACACGTTCGGCGTACCTTGTCCAACTTGTCTCTTCCGGTTTCATCGCTCCATCTCCCACTTGATGGCCTAGGTAACTCAGCTCTTTGTACCCTAGGAAACACTTGCTGGGTCTGGCGGCGAGATGCACTTCCTGCAGCCTTTGGAATACAGCTCTCAGCGCTTGCAGATGCTGCTCCCACGTTTCTGTCGCGATCATGACGTCGTCCATGAAATTGTCGACGTCAGCTCGGTGCAGTGGTCGTAGCAGTTTCCTCATCATGCGTGAGAAAGTCGCCCCTGCAGTCTTCAAACCGAACGGCATCGTGGTCCATCTGAATTGGCCCTGCGGCGTCGTAAACGCCGTCTTGTCCCGGTCTTCCTGCTTGACTGGTATCTGCCAGTATCATTTTGTCAGGTCCAGCTTGCTTAGGTACTTAGCCTTCCCTAGCTTGGCGAACAAGTACTCGATGTCCGGTAGTGGTTCAGCGTCGAACTTGACCACCTTGTTCAACCCCCGGTAGTCGATGCAGAATCGTACTTCTCCACTCTTCTTCTTCACCAACACGATCGGTGCGCTGTACGGCGATGTACAAAGTTCGATAACCCCCAATTCCAGCATCGATTCCACTTCACCCTTGACGACTTCCATCTGTGAAAATGGCAGCGGATGCTGACGTATGCGAACAGGGCTGTCGTCGGTCAGTACTACCTCGCACTCGTCCAAGTTGGTGCGCTGTGGTAGATCCGTCAGCTGACTGGCATACTGTTGGCACACTTCCCGTAGTTGGCTATGATGAAGTGCAGACAGTGTCGGGTCTATCTGTACGTTTCCTGGTCCTTCGCTCGCTCGTAGCGGTATCAGTGGTACAGTGCCCTGGTAGCTGATGTCTGACGTCCCCTCTGTTTCCGCCTGGTCGATCACCACTGCCACCGTCGGTTCTGGTTCCGTTCCGCGTTCCACGTAGCGTTTCAGCACGTTCGCGTGGTACGGTTTCCTGTTCCTGCCGACTCTCTGCACTGGTACTTTCTTGACGCTCCCTTTCGGTGTCGTCCGCTGGCATGCGTCGCATGAAGCACAGTACTTCCTAACGTCACGGCACATCCCCGGCCAGTAAAACTCGGCCCACACGCGATCCAGGGTCCGCTTGGCTCCTAGATGTCCAGCCATAGGCGTGTCATGTCCCATGTGTAGTACCTCCGACCGAAGCTTGGTTAGTACCACTAACTGGCTGTGGTCCACTCGGTCTTGCCCTGTATACTCGCGGTACAACAGGCCTCGCTTCCAGACGAACGCCACTTGCCCCTTGCCTCGTTTCTCCTTTCGTGCCTTCCGGTCTGCTAGCTGTCGTACCTTTGCAAGCTCGTTGTCTCCCAACTGCAGTTGACGAATCTCCTTCGGCGTCGCGACGACGTTCCTGCTTGGTCCGACCGCCAATGGTTCCGCAGCGCCTTGCTCCTTGGCTGCTTGCGCTCGAGTCTGCACCGCGCAACACTCAGCCTTCCCGTCAGCGAATACAGGCAGTGCTGTGTCGAGTTGCCGTTCCGTCCTCGCCCAGTTGCCGATCACCACTGGGTATGTCAAATCTGGCACCACCACTACTTCCACCCTCCCGGTGTAGAACGGTGACTCCAGCTGCACCCACGCCGTCGGCAGTGACTTGGATAACTGGCCAATCCCACGCGCCGCGTGCGTCCCGTGTAGACGAGGTTGGCAACCTCTCCTTCCCGCAAGCATATCAGGTCGGCTCCCGTGTCTCTCATGGCCGTCAGCGGAACTCCTTCCACTATCACTTGGCTTTGGAAACGCGAATCTCCCTTCTTGCCTGCCTCCTTCTCCTCCTCCACGACGCGCAACGCTGCTCCAGCCCTCTCGTTGCGTTTCGGACAATTCCACTTCAGGTGCCCTTTCTGTCCACAACTGTAGCATTCCCTCTTGTCCGGCGAGTTGGGTCGTGGTCCCGCTGGCCTGCGACCCTCGTTCTTATCCCTGGGTGTGAACGGTTGACGTCCTGGAAAGCGTAGGTTGGTTCCCGCCCTGGCGTCGACGTACTGCTGTGCCAACGTCGCGGCCTCCTCCACCGTCGCTGGGTTGCGTTCGCGCACGAACGTGACCAGTTCCGGCGTCAAACCGTTGACTAGCTGTTCCATCAGCACCAAGTCCAGCAAGTCTCCGTACGTGGCCTTCTTGTTCGCAAGTCCCATCCAGCGTTCCAGAAACAACTCTGACTTCCGTAGGCACTGCTTGAAAGTCTCTGGTGGCTCCCTTCGTAGCTGGCGAAACTTCTTGCGATACGTCTCGGCCGTCAGGTTGAAACGTACTAACAACGCTGCCTTCAGGATCTCGTAGTCGTCAGAGTCGTCCTCGTTCAAGCCAACGTAAACTTCCCTCGCCTTCCCCTTCAACAAGGTCCCCAAGCGAATAGCCCACGTGTCCTTGTTCCACTCTTGTGCCTTGGCGAAACGCTCGAACTGACACAGGTAGGTCTCAAGGTCGTCCTTATCTTCGAAGAACGGTAACCTAAGCTTGACCGTCTCAAACTCGGGTTTACGATTCCTGCGGTTGGCGGCGCTTTGCAACGTCAGTTGCGCCATCGCTAGTTCGTGTTCCATCTCTCTCTCTCTCTCTCTCTCTCTCTCTCTCTCTCTCTCTCTCTCTCTCTCTCTCTCTCTCTCAGCGCTATCTCTCTCTCTCTCTCTCTCTCTCTCTCTCTCTCTCCAATCTGAGTCTTTCTCCCTCTCCGCTTGGTCCATCGCGTAGTCCAACGCGGCCTGACCTCTCAATCCTTCACGCTTGGCGAGCCTCAAGATCCTCTCCACCGGCGTTTCGTCCGCGAACGGTCCTGTCCTCGGCGTCGGTGCCGCCTCGACCTTGTAGATCGAACGGTAGGGGTTGGTCTCGAACCTCTTTGGCCTCATTGCGTCGCTCAGGCGATCTTGGTCCCCGTAGAAGTCGGCGCTCGTTGACAACCCGCCAGTCGCACCAAATCCCGTCGGAATAGGGTTACTCACTGTGTCTCGGGCTTCAAACGTAGACACCTCGTCGTCTGCTGACCCACGACGCGATAACCTGACCGGCGATCTCCGCTGCTCGATCGCAGTAGGCACATCGGTGACTCCCGTATCAGCCGCTGTCGTCGTCGCTCGCTCGTCCATCGTGACACCCACGCGGGAACGCGTGCGACCCGCGATCGGAGACACTCCTTCAACCTCCTCGATCGACGCCATCCTGCTTACAAGGAAAGCAACAACAACACCAACAACAACAAGTCAAAATCCCTACGTATCCTTACCTAAACCTAGCCTAGCCTAAGATACTAACTTACCTAACTAAGCTATCTCCCTACCTTTCACCCACCTCCTCCCACTCAAACAGTGGAAACTGGCCCGCGAGGTAGCGAACCGGCGGGAGAGTGCAATGGCCCCTTCCCTCCACGTGTGGTCGAACCTAGGCCGGCTGTGAGCCTTCGCTAAACAGCGACCTGACTCCCTCCAACCACCCGCTGGGGTGCACACTCTCACCGAGTCACGCCTCACACACTCGGACACCACAGGACAATCACAAGACAACTTCACGTCTGGGCACACTCACTACTACCCTGCATCTCCACCATATGTCACCACCACGACTCCGTCCAAGCAGACGCCACAAACAAACAACTTACTCACGCAGACAACTCAGACAGAATGACGATTTCCTGCAGACGTGAAGTGATGAAAACACAACAAGTATATATACAACTTTCAACCTATTTATTCATTCAAGCCACACACTCATACACATACAACATTTACACATGAAACGGAGAAAATGATGATGAAACAATCAACAGTTCAATGAAACAATGACATGGCACTTCAGGGTGATCAAAGGTTCCTAGCCAACCAAGTCCACGAATCGAAACGTGCACAGCCAATGTCCGTTCGCACGTACTAAACAAGAGGGGGGTCAAGTGCTTAGGAGAGGGACAACAAGGAAAGAGCCCACCTGATGGGATGAAGTCCCTGTCGCCTCCTTGCAGCGTGACGGTCTACGAAGTCCCGGTAACGGTATCCTCCCCTGCTTGTGGCTGTTGTCAGCGCATGCGAAAGATGACCATACGTGGTGGCGTCGCCGCCCCCACTCGCCTCTGACGGTGATGATAATGATGATGGTGACACAGCAGTCACGGCAGTCCTGCCACCGTCGACGTCACACAGCAGGAACTCGTCCAGTCAGCCTCACCGCGACGTCGAGGCCAGGCTCCGTCTATCCACGTCACAACCACCATGGGAATGGTGGGGTTGAGGAGAGATGACGATGTAAACAATGGTGACGATGCGAAGACAAACGACGATCACGTAAACGTCACAGATGGTGATGATGATGTTTGATCCACCTGACCAAGTGCTGTCGTCGTTGATGCACGACGTTGGTTGACGTTGAACAACGTTAACCAGTCGAACCTGTAACAACCTTGTCCCATCGTTAATATCCTGTCTGCCTGACTCTGTCCCCCTCCTCCCAATCACACTCTCCCCCCCCCCCTCTCTCTCTCACTCACAACCACCTTCGCCGCCCGAGGGGACACAACTGCTGTCCGCTTCCCCTTCCTTGACTCTCTCTCGCTTATTCCCCTTAGCTATTGTTATTGTCTCTTGCAAAAACGCATATCATAAAACACAATGAAATTATGAATGCGATGAAATGAGCAAAACTGCAAATGAATACATGTAAGCATCAACACATTATTCAACTCAAGCAACCACAACAACAACAGCAACTACTTCCATCCACACCCTCATTCTCCCCTCCGTTCTCCTGCACCTGCACTCTTTCCTTCCCTCTACTTTCCCTCAGTGCAACCATTCTCATCCTTCCCTAGCCTTACGCACAGCTCTCGTGCCTACACCCCCAAAGCCAGCACTAGGTTCCTGGGCACAGCAAGGAAAATATCACCATTGCACTCACCCAAACGGTCCGAATGTAATTGCACTCGTAGCCTTTCCTCCACTGCCCTCCTACGAACGCTCCAGTAGGGTAAATCCAGTGTGTGTAGGTTCCTTAGTGGACAAAACCTCACACTACCTACCACACCACACAAACCTGCTATTCTATAGCTGCACTCCACTCTGAGCGTAACACTACAGCAACCAGCAAACCTTTTAAACTAGTATCCTTCTGGACCAGTTATTATATTTCGTTAATAACCGTCCTACCCTACTTTACAGAACACACAAAATACACAGAGCACTAGACAAATACGTCTTTACCGTAGCTCTCTCAAACCTGTTCTGACCAAAGGTGAGTACCTTTCCTAACCGGCTAACCGCTCCGTGCTGCTAAGTCTCGTTTTGCACACTTCCACGCTTCAGCTATAGTAATCACGCACACCACAACACGCAGTTACAACCCCTAACCCCTTAAGCTTTTCCCCCACAGACTGCCCGGTTTCTACCACAGACTGCCCTGTGACAACAGCTATAGACTACTACTACTACTAGACTACAACTAGACTACTACTACTACTGGACTACTACTATACTACAACTATAGACTACTACTAGACTACTACTAGACTACAACTATAGACTACTACTACTACTAGAATACAACTATACACTACTACTAGACTACTACTAGACTTACACTAGACTACAACTATAGACTACTACTACTACTAGACTATTACTAGACTACAACTATAGACTACTACTACTACTAGACTACTACTAGACAACTATGTACTAGTACTACTACTAGACTACTACTAGACTACATCTATACACTACTACTACTAGACAACTACTACTAATATACAACTATAGACTACTACTACTACTAGACTTATACTAGACCACAAATATAGACTACTGCCACTAGACTACTACTAGATTACAACTATAGACTACTACTACTAGACTACAACTAGACTACAACTATAGACTACTTCTATAGAATACTTCTATAGACTACTACTAGACTACAACTATAGACTACTACTACTACTACACTACTACTAGACTACAACTATAGACTACTACTACTACACTACTACTAGACTACAACTATAGACTACTACTATAGACTACTACTAGACTACTACTGTAGACTACTTCTATAGACTACTAGACTACAACTATAGACTACTTCTATAAACTACTACTAGACTATAACTATAAACTACTGCTACTATTAGACTACTGTAGACTACAACTGTAGACTAATACTACTACTAGACCAATGTAGACTACAACTGTAGACTACTTCTATAGACGATGTGTCGATGGGTCTATTGTTGCTGGGCTCTGCACAATAGAATGCTATTACCCACTCGTCTATTGTCGATGGGGATCGCTAGTAGCCCTGTGCCTCAACTTAATATATTTATTTGTTTAGCTCGGTCTGTGTTTAGGCTGGGTTACAGAGATAGATAGAAAAATTGTAAAAGATCACTGTTACACTAACTCTCACACGGCTTTGAAACATAGGTAGTCCAGCCACTTGTTAACAGTAAATATCACACATTTATTTCCTCTACTCTATACACGATCGGCTAAGTACGATACTAACTTAAACGTTCAAATGTCAATTCGAATGGTCCGCCTCTTGATAGTTCTATGCAGCTACTGTATCATAATTGGGTACTGGATACTTTCTGCCCTAAGGGTCAGAGTTCTGGAAGAGTGGACTACTGTGGTCATTTGATACAGGTTTGGTGAACTTAGTACGTTGCACTTAACTTAATGTTAGAAGAGCTGTATTGTGGTTGATTCCTTGATAAGCTGTGTTGTTGTGGATTCTTCTCCTTGCTGCTAGATTGGCGGGCTCTCGTCGCGCATTGCTAGAGCAGCCGATGCAGGCCAACTTTCAGTGAAGACTTGTTCTTGTCTTTTGCCTGGTTGGGCTCACAATGCGATGCCTGCTCGTCTGTAACATATGAGACGAAATTCTGCACAACCATGTACTCTAGGTGTGTGCAGAGCGTCTCACTGAAGGCCGAAGTAGCCCTCAGTGATTAGCTCCACATCTATATATATAAGCGACGAACATTCTGCTAAGTCGTGGTCCACTGGAATCTCCACTCTAATTTCCTATACATATATAAATATAAATCATGGCTAACTATATATAGAGAATTAATTAATAGTATACACATTTTCTGGTACAGCCACTGGTCTGCAAGAATACTTATAGGCTAAACAACAGTGGGTCCGTATGGAATTCATCATGCCGTCGAGCGGTCGTGTTCGCCACGTGGTCACGCAACGTTGGACTAACAATTCAATTCTAAGCATTGCAAATTTCACAAACATAATCCAACAATAATATCAATACATCATGATGAAACAAAAGTATGTTCATTTACCTTTTTGACAAATGTCAGGCCGTGGCTAACTTATTTGAATAGAGTTTTCAACAGTCCCTGCTTTTCTAGTCTTCAGAGGAGAGATTTCTTAGAGCTGAGCTCTGTACTCTAGGCAAGTTGAACAGCGAATGACCACCTATCGCTGTCTGCCTCAACCGGGTAGAACCGGTAAACCTAAGCTCCTCTGGCCTGATTGGCTGTAACGCTGCCTATCCGTAAGCTGAATGATGTCACTATACTGCGCTATCGTCAGTATTGAAATGTGTGGCATAGAGCAAACTTCTGTCGTCTGCTGCAGGGTAACATTAACCTACTAAGGTTACAGCTGACTAAACAAGGCAAAAGCTTAAAAGTGCTGGGTAAACCTAGCCTCTTGTTACAGACGACTACTGGACTACACCTATAGACTACTACTAGACTACAACTATAGATTACTACTACATGTACTTATAATAAAACTAATAATACAGGATGCTATCATGAGCTTTATCTTCAATCGGACTTAAAGCGCGGCGATCTGAAAAAAACGCTATTATAGAAGGAGGAAGAGAAATCTTTTTTTTTTAAATTTAGATTGACTGCATCCAATACCATTATTAAAGGGAGGGGACGGAGGAAACCGGAGTAGCCGGATAAAACCTTCTGTGTCCTGAAAAGTGTGGTACATAAAGTCAGGAAAGTTCGTCCCTAACAACTGCGCTACGAGCGCCCGCACCATACAATGGAGGTGTGAAGCGAGGGAAGGAGGGGAGAGAGGGAGGTGGAAGACGACCTTTTGTTCTTAACTGAATTAAACACAATACACAGTCAACATGTGAGAGACAGAGATGAGTGGGTGGGGGTGGGGAGGACGGAAGAGCAAGCAGACAGACACATTGCAGTCAGACCAGACAGACACGTTGCAGTCAGACCAGACAGACACATTGCAGTCAGACCAGACACATTGCAGTCAGACCAGACAGACACATTGCAGCCAGACAAGACAGACACGTTGCAGTCAGACCAGACAGACACATTGCAGTCAGACTAGACATACACGTTGCAGTCAGACAAGACAGACACGTTGCAGTCAGACCAGATAGACACATTGCAGTCAGACCAGACAGACACATTGCAGTCAGACTTGACAGATCAACAGAAAAAAACAAAGTGGATTCTATCCTCCCGTGCAATTCTGCTCTTCCCATTCCATTCACGTGTAAAATTTGCCTCCAAGGTAAAATTCCGTGAAGTGCAGATGAAGCGTCCGAGATTCCTGGCTAGTCCATACACTTCTGAGAAACTTCAGGTCAAAACTTGAAAAGAAAAAGGCCATAGGCGCCCGTATCTGATGCACAAAGAAGTGCTGGCAAAGTGGCATCTCTTCCTTGCGCTATAAATTTTCCTGTTTTTCCATCGAAATACGAGCGCCTGTGAGGGGAGACGCTAGCAGATCTAGAAGTGTTGTTCGTTGCCCCTTTGAAGTTCATTGGCACCCTTTGTAGTGCTAGCACAATGCCGAGAATTAGACAGAAAAAAAATGTAGATTAAGATTGTACGGTATCATGAAAACGATGAGGTTCGTGGTGATGATGACGCGCTGCGGAGAAAGGGGGAAAAAGATGAGGAAAAGAAGATAGGGTGATGATGATGATGATGATGATGATGATGATGATGATGATGATGATGAGGAGGAGGAGGAGGAGGAGGAGGAGGAGGAGGAGGAGGAGGAGGAGGAGGAGGAGGAGAAGAAGAAGAAGAAGAAGAAGAAGAAGAAGAAGAAGAAGAAGAAGAAGAAGAAGAAGAAGAAAACTTGTTGATGAGGAGGAGGAGGAGGAGGAGGAGATGAACAAGAACAAGAAGACCAAGAAGAAGAACAAGAAGAAACTTCTACAAACATGATGATGATGATGAGGAGGAGGAGGAGGAGGAGGAGGAGGAGGAGGAAGAGCAGGAGGAGGAGAACAAGAACAGAAAAACAAGAACAAAAAGGACAAGAACAAGAACAAGAAAACCTAGAACAAGAAAAACAAGAACATGAAGATGCATGCACTGTACATTGCTGTATTGGTCTCATATTTGTGAGATTTATTCTAAACGTTGTAGTCGGAACTTTCTAACAATATTAGTAAATATTAGTAAAATTACACAGTCGTACTAATCTAGGATATTATAAAACTGTCTAAGCTAGCTTAGTGAGTTAGTTAGTCATTGTTTATATGGTCCAGTGGACTGAGCCGAATCAGGATCACAACTTGGTTGAAAGAAGACTTACCCCCGATCCGTATAAAAGATATGCTGAAACAACCCTTATGGTAACACTATAGACACTCCACCAACCGGTCATTTTACAATAAAGGCATCCTATGCAGGGGACGCTGAGGCTCTACTCTAATTTATCTAACCTGTGACGTGGGGTTTTATTGTTGCTGGGTTCTGCACAATGGACTGCTATCACCCACTCGCCTTAGTCTATGGGGATCGCTAGTAATCTCCCTTTGACTTCATTTAATACATTTATTTGTTTAGCTCGGTCTGTGTTTAGGCTGGGGTACAGAGATAGAAAGAAAAATGGTAAAAGATCACTGTCACACTAGCTCTCACACGGCTATGAAACATAGGTAGTCCAGCCACTTGTGACAGTAAATATCACACTTTTATTTCATCTACTCTATACACAATCTTCGATGTAAGAAACTAACTTAAAAGTTCAAATGTCAATGCGAATGGTTCGCTCGCTGATAGGTCTAGGCAGCTACTTTCTCATCTTAGGGCACTGGATACTTTCTGCCCTAATGGTCAGAGTTTTTGAAGAGTGGACTACTGTGGTCCTGTTTATACAGAGTTTGGTGCACTGAAGGTTGTGTACTTAGCTCAGTGTCTGAAGAGCTGTGTTGCGGTTAATTCCTTGACACGCTGTGTTGTCTTGGAGTTTTTTCCCTGTGGCTAGACTGGTGAGCTCTCTTTGCTCATTGCTAGAGAGGCCTCTGCAGACCAATTTTCAGCGACGACTTGTTCTAGTCTTTCGCCGAGTTGGGCTCACAATACAATGCCTGCTCGTCTGTAACATATGAGACGAAATTCTGCACAACCCTGTATAATAGGTGTGTGCAGAGCGTCTCACTGAAGGCCGAAGTAGCCCTCAGTGATTAGCTCCACATCTTTATATATAAGCGACGAACATTCTGCTAAGTACGTGGTCCACTGGAATCTCCACTCTAATTTCCTATACATATATAAATATAAATCATGGCTAACTATAAACATAGAGAAAGAATTAACATTATACACATTCTCTGGTACAGCCACTGGTCTGCAAGCATACATATAGGTTAAACATCAGTGGATCCGTACATAATACAACATGGCGTCGGCCGGTCGTGCTCGCCTCGTGGTCGGATTCTCCACGTGGTCGCGCAACGTCGGACTAACAATTCATTCTATACATAGCAAATTTCACACACATAATTCAACAATAATATAAATACATCCCGATGAAACAGAAGCATGTTCATTTACCTTTTTGACAATGTCAGGCCGTGGCTAACTTGATTGAATTCGAATATTCAACAAGTCCTGCTTCCTTGGTCTATCAGTGGAGAGATTCTGTCAGAGTGTAACTGTGTACTGCTCAGCTTTTGAATCTTGACTGACCCTCTACCTGCCTCTGCTTGAATCAGCCAGAACTGGTTCTACCTAACCTAGCTGTGTTCTCATTGGATGAAACATCGGAGCTCTACAACGTAAGCTGCGATGATGTCATTGCATACTTGGCTATCGTCAGCATACAACTGCTACGCATGATCACTTCTGTCGTCTGCTTCAGACTAACAGTGACCTTCTAAGTCTACATTGACTAAACAAGCAAAAGCTCAAATTGTGCGGGGTAAACTGGTCCTCTTGCTACATAACCTCCGTTTACAAAAACAAAATAGAATATAAACATCATTATAAAATATTAAGACAACATATATATATATATATATATATATATATATATATATATATATATATATATATATATATATATATATATATATATATATATATATATATATACCTACATTGCTAAATAATAACACCATAGAAAGCCCTAGTGACCATTTAGCAGAAAGTGTCCAATTTCCATAAGCTGACCCAACCGACCCCATATACAAATGAGGAGTTTTGGGAGAGTTTTTAAGAACAAAGGTAGGTGACTGGCCTAGCAAAGAAAACAGTAGATTGATCAAACAGATTAGGAACGAGAAAGAACAAATGAAAATGATAGAAACAGTGGGAATTTAAAGCACTAAATATCCACAAAATGGGGATTAACTGACACACGGGTAGCAGGTCATGAAAAACTAAAGCGCATATATACTATGGCTATACGTTTTGATAATAAGCCCAAAGCACTAAGCCCAAAACACTAAGCCCAAAACACTAAGCCAAACACTAAGCCCAAAACACTAAGCCCAAAAATCTCGGTTGCTACTGATGGTGTGGGGTAGGGATGGGGGGATAAGAAAATTTATTTAAAAAAATAGACGACAGCCAAACTAAAGCTGCAAGCTTAATTGGGGGTATTTTCATATTCTAGCTTATCGGAAAAGTTTTAACTCAATAATGCCGACTAATAAACTGCTCTAAGATCATACTGTGTGGTCTAAAAGTTGTAGTAAATGGCTTTAGGCTCAGTAGTTTCTCCATCTCTGAAGATCATAATGCGTCATGCGTACTTGCCTTATCAAATTACCTTTGTGTTAAATGTACTAACCTTATTCTATGTGTCCCTCTTATTTCCTCCACACCCATGCGCAAGCACTCTCACGCCAACCTATTTCCACCCCACCCCATCCACGCCTCCCATTCACTTCCTTCCCTTCTCCCCCCCCCCACCTCCATTTGCCAAATGAGATGATAGTTGTGTTACTCCGAAACGCCTTTTCCACATCCACAACATGTTGTGGGAAACATTGAAGGTAAATGCTCTCACAATAACACACTTCCTTCAATCACATAAGCTCCAGGCTTTTTGCATGATTAAGATGTGCAGCGTTGCAAGGTGACACCGTGTGTGCAGCGTCATGTTGTTACGACTGCAACATTCGTCGTCAAGGTGATCGTTTTTGGTTGATTGATTGTTGCTTTAGGTCCAGCGGACTCTTCCGAGCCAAATCAGGACCGGACAACCCCCGATCCGCATAAAAGATCTGCTGAAACAACCCCAGTGGGAAAACTGAATGCCCTCCACCGGCCAGTCACTTTACAATAAAGACATCCCACGCAGGGGACGGCTGAGGCTTTACCCCAACTAATCGAACCCCCGGTTACAAAAACAAAATAGAATACAAACATCATTATAAATTATTAACAAAACACATACATATAAAATGCCTATATTGCTAAAAATTAACATCATAGGAAGCCCTAGGGACCACCCGGCAGAAAGCGTCCAACACTCCCAAGCTGATCCAACAGACCTCATACACAAACAAGGAGTCTTGTCTTAAGTACAAGGTTCGTTCCATTAGGTATCACAGAGATACTATTTTTGTTAAAAAGAAGTGTTGTGTATAATTAATAATCACCACATTATCATCATCTTCATCATCACCGTCGTCGTCGTTATCATCATCATCATCATCATCATCATACCTGTCACAAGAGGCTATTTAGACCCTGCATTAAGGCTTCTCAGACTGCTTTGGCCTGGGTAACGTAAAGTCGCTGCCTAGCAGACGACACAAGTCAGTTGTGTTCTAAGCCTGTGTAAGCTAACGCTCGCTCAGGTAGGCAGTGACCTCATCCCGCTGACGTAGCCACCACCTCCCGATAGACGGCGCTCAGATCTCACGAGATTTTCGCGGGCTTTGGCTGACCACAAGGCTAGGTAGTCATTCTTTGTCTAACGCTCAACCGAGACGGTCACGTGGAAAAATCTCTCTCAGAAAGACTAAAGCAGATGACGGATGAAAGTCATTCATCGCTTGGTACGTGGATGCTTTGTGTACTCATAACGCTGTGCAAACCTTGCTTTGGTACGTGGATGCTTTGTGTACTCACAAAGTTGTGTAAACCTTGCTTTGGTCATTGGATGCTTTGTGTACTCATAACGTTGTGGGTTCTGCATACACGGTACTAGAGTGAAGTAATGAAGCTTTTTTATTTATTTAATTTTTTTTTTTTGGGGGGGGGGGGGCTGGGGAGAATTGAGGTAGGATAGAAAACGTGGAAGTAGTGTTGGTAGGGTTGATGTTTGATGTTATCATAACCTCATGGGTTTCTGCTCACGTTTCTGTACTATGGAGTGGTCCAGTCCTTCTTCATCGAGTGTGTGTTTGTAGTATGAAGTGGTCAAGTCCATTTTCTTCTTCTTCTTCGTGTGTGTGTGTGTTATATGAGTGTGTGTGCGTGCGTGCGTATGTGTTTTATGAACGTACGTGCGTGTGTATGTGTGCGTGTGTAAGTGTGCGTGCATGTGTGTGTTGTATGTGCGTGCGTGTGTGTGATTGTTGTGTATTTTTGTGTGCGTGTGTGTGTGTGCTGTCGGGGGAGCCAACTAACCACAAAGTTTTTAGGCTACTTTGGGGTGACCAAGTGTGGGAAAACAATGTCCACTGAATTGAGGTACGCCCAATAGAGTTGTTAAGCCCCTCCTAGCGCTGTGTTGTATTTTCTTGGGAGAATGGGGTGGGGTGGGGGGTAGGTGAAGGAGGAGTGATGGACTGACGGGGGAGGGAAGGACGGCTTAGAGTAGTAAAGAGAGACGAAAACAACGAGGAGGATGGAGAGTAGTAGAGAGAGATGAAATCAACGAGGAGAATGGAGAGTAGTAGAGAGAGATGAAAACAACGAGGAGGATGGAGAGTAGTAGAGAGATGAAAACAACGAAGAGGATGGAGAGTAGTAGAGAGATGAAAACAACGAAGAGGATGGAGAGTAGTAGAGAGATGAAAACAACGAAGAGGATGGAGAGTAGTAGAGAGAGACGAAAACAACGAGGAGGATGGAGAGTAGTAGAGAGAGATGAAAACAACGAAGAGGATGGAGAGTAGTAGAGAGATGAAAACAACGAAGAGGATGGAGAGTAGTAGAGAGAGATGAAAACAACGAGGAGGATGGAGAGTAGTAGAGAGAGATGAAATCAACGAGGAGGGTGGAGAGTAGTAAAGAGAGATGAAAACAACGAGGAGGATGGAGAGTAGTAGAGAGATGAAATCAACGAGGAGGATGGAGAGTAGTAGAGAGATGAAAACAACGAGGAGGATGGAGAGTAGTAGAGAGATGAAATCAACGAGGAGGATGGAGAGTAGTAGAGAGATGAAAACAACGAGGAGGATGGAGAGTAGTAGAGAGAGATGAAAACAACGAAGAGGATGGAGAGTAGTAGAGAGATGAAATCAACGAGGAGGATGGAGAGTAGTAGAGAGAGATGAAAACAACGAAGAGGATGGAGAGTAGTAGAGAGAGATGAAAACAACGAAGAGGATGGAGAGTAGTAGAGAGATGAAAACAACGAAGAGGATGGAGAGTAGTAGAGAGATGAAAACAACGAAGAGGATGGAGAGTAGTAGAGAGAGACGAAAACAACGAGCAGGATGGAGAGTAGTAGAGAGAGATGAAATCAGCGAGGAGGATGGAGAGTAGTAGAGAGAGATGAAAACAACGAAGAGGATGGAGAGTAGTAGAGAGAGATGAAAACAACGAGGAGGATGGAGAGTAATAGAGAGAGATGAAATCAACGAGGAGGGTGGAGAGTAGTAAAGAGAGATGAAAACAACGAGGAGGATGGAGAGTAGTAGAGAGATGAAATCAACGAGGAGGATGGAGAGTAGTAGAGAGATGAAATCAACGAGGAGGATGGAGAGTAGTAGAGAGATGAAAACAACGAAGAGGATGGAGAGTAGTAGAGAGAGATGGAAACAACGAAGAGGATGGAGAGTAGTAGAGAGAGATGAAAACAACGAGGAGGATGGAGAATAGTAGAGAGAGATGAAATCAACGAGGAGGGTGGAGAAGAGTGAGGTGTATACTTTATCCTTTTCTGTACTCTCAAGGACACCATCTGGACAACGGACTTGTGACGTTTTTGTATATCCAGGGTAATGGAAGGGAAAGCAAAACGTCTGTCTGTCGTTCTGTCTGTCGGTTGGTCTGTTGGACGCCATATTTCAAGACCAACTAAACAGTTTTTGACCAAAATTGGAATGAACATTTCCTAGGTTAGTGTCCTGTCTCCTGTCATGATATTTGCTCTAACACAGAAGATCAAGTTCACTGGAGCTATTTTGTTGCTCTAACACAGAAGATCAAGTTCACTGGAGCTATTTTGCTGCTCTAACACAGAAGATCAAGTTTACTGGAGCTATTTTGTTGTTCTAACACAGAAGATCAAGTTCACTGGAGCTATGTTGTTGTTCTAACACAGAAGATCAAGTTCACTGGGGCTATTTTGTTGCTCTAACACAGAAGATCAAGTTCACTGGAGCTATTTTGTTGCTCTAACACAGAAGATCAAGTTCACTGGAGCTATTTTGTTGCTCTAACACAGAAGATCAAGTTTACTGGAGCTATTTTGTTGCTCTAACACAGAAGATCAAGTTTACTGGAGCTATTTTGTTGTTCTAACACAGAAGATCAAGTTCACTGGAGCTATTCTGTTGTTCTAACACAGAAGATCAAGTTCACTGGAGCTATTTTGTTGCTCTAACACAGAAGATCAAGTTCACTGGGGCTATTTTGTTGCTCTAACACAGAAGATCAAGTTCACTGGGGCTATTTTGTTGCTCTAACACAGAAGATCAAGTTCACTGGAGCTATTCTGTTGTTCTAACACAGAAGATCAAGTTCACTGGAGCTATTTTGTTGTTCTAACACAGAAGATCAAGTTCACTGGAGCTATTTTGTTGCTCTAACACAGAAGATCAAGTTCACTGGGGCTATTTTGTTGCTCTAACACAGAAGATCAAGTTCACTGGGGCTATTTTGTTGCTCTAACACAGAAGATCAAGTTCACTGGGGCTATTTTGTTGCTCTAACACAGAAGATCAAGTTCACTGGGGCTATTTTGTTGCTCTAACACAGAAGATCAAGTTCACTGGAGCTATTTTTTTGCTCTAACACAGAAGATCAAGTTCACTGGAGCTATTTTGTTGCTCTAACACAGAAGATCAAGTTTACTGGAGCTATTTTGTTGTTCTAACACAGAAGATCAAGTTCACTGGAGAATTTTGTTGCTCTAACACAGAAGATCAAGTTCACTGGAGCTATTTTGTTGCTCTAACACAGAAGATCAAGTTCACTGGAGCTATTTTGTTGCTCTAACACAGAAGATCAAGTTCACTGGAGCTATTTTGTTGCTCTAACACAGAAGATCAAGTTCACTGGAGCTCTAACACAGAAGATCAAGTTCACTGGAGCTATTTTGTTGCTCTAACACAGAAGATCAAGTTCACTGGAGCTCTAACACAGAAGATCAAGTTCACTGGAGCTATTTTGTTGCTCTAACACAGAAGATCAAGTTCACTGGAGCTCTAACACAGAAGATCAAGTTCACTGGAGCTATTTTGTTGCTCTAACACAGAAGATCAAGTTCACTGGAGCTCTAACACAGAAGATCAAGTTCACTGGAGCTATTTTGTTGCTCTAACACAGAAGATCAAGTTCACTGGAGCTATTTTGTTGTTCTAACACAGAAGATCAAGTTCACTGGAGCTATTTTGTTGTTCTAACACAGAAGATCAAGTTCACTGGAGAATTTTGTTGTTCTAACACAGAAGATCAAGTTCACTGGAGCTATTTTGTTGTTCTAACACAGAAGTTCAAGTTCACTGGAGCTATTTTGTTGTTCTAACACAGAAGATCAAGTTCACTGGAGCTATTTTGTTGTTCTAACACAGAAGATCAAGTTCACTGGAGCTATTTTGTTGCTCTAACACAGAAGATCAAGTTCACTGGAGCTCTAACACAGAAGATCAAGTTCACTGGAGCTATTTTGTTGCTCTAACACAGAAGATCAAGTTCACTGGAGCTATTTTGTTGTTCTAACACAGAAGATCAAGTTCACTGGAGCTATTTTGTTGTTCTAACACAGAAGATCAAGTTCACTGGAGAATTTTGTTGTTCTAACACAGAAGATCAAGTTCACTGGAGCTATTTTGTTGTTCTAACACAGAAGATCAAGTTCACTGGAGCTATTTTGTTGTTCTAACACAGAAGATCAAGTTCACTGGAGCTATGTTGTTGTTCTAACACAGAAGATCAAGTTCACTGGAGAATTTTGTTGTTCTAACACAGAAGATCAAGTTCACTGGAGCTATTTTGTTGTTCTAACACAGAAGATCAAGTTCACTGGAGCTATTTTGTTGTTCTAACACAGAAGATCAAGTTCACTGGAGCTATGTTGTTGTTCTAACACAGAAGATCAAGTTCACAGGAGCTATTTTGTTGCTCTAACACAGAAGATCAAGTTCACTGGAGCTATTTTGTTGCTAAACACGTTTTGCTCAATATCTCCAAAACGGTTGAAGTTATGCTATTGAGGTTTGGTCTACAAGTATTTGCAATGATGGGCCACCCTTCAGTAGTAGTGGTTGTCGGTCAGGCGGTCGGTCGGTCACTCACAATTTAACTTTGGTGTTCAAAGCCCACTGTTTGTATTAATATCTCATCTCAATATTGGATCCCAAACTTATATGTTTACTTTGCGGATACGTCAACTACTGCTACGCACGTTACATCATTCGTATTGGTATTTTCTCTAAGGTCAAGGCCATTGCGATTCACTATTTACTATATAGGCCTATGTGTTGCGCTGTATCTAAACATTATCAGAAGCGAGTTTTATAACTTTTTGCTTGCTGATAGTGGCCTACCATTCCATGCTTTGCTTTTGCTGACAGATAGTGGCCTAACATTCCATGCTTTGTTTTTGCTGACAGATAGTGGCCTACCCATTCCATGCTTTGCTTTTGCTTGCAGATAGTGGCCTAACATTCCATGCTTTGCTTTTGCTTCGTTAGTAATAAAGCACAGTCATCAATAATAACACTTTTCCATCTCCTTATTTTGCGGCTATATGTCACAGTGTTTGGAAATATATTTGAATGGCTTGCCATCTTGTTTCTGTGGCCGAGACCTGTTGGAATTGCGGGGTTACGCTCTTATCTGGACACGCGAGCGTCTAAAACGCGTCTCTCTCTCTCTCTCTCTCTCTCTCTCTCTCTCTCTCTCTATTATTATTATTATTATTATTATTATTATTATTATTATTATTATTATTATTATTATTATTATTATAAGGGTGAAGGATATGGGGAGGAAGGATGGTTGCCTAAAATTGTTTAAAGATAATGATGAAGATGTTGGTGTGATTGTGTGTGCATGTGTGTGTGTGTGAGTGATGTGATTTCAAAGTTAATGTTAAAGGTTAATTATTACTATGTTAATTTCTTAAGGGACAGATTGGAAGATTAGACTGTATCATTAGTCTAAAATCTTTATCCCTAATAAAAAAGTTTCAAGTTTCCAGTTTCTCTCTAACATCCGATGTAATAAATATGCGCAGTCAGTTTTCAAACCCGTTCAATTTCTGTAAAATTGTTTATATAGAAATATAATTTTAAAAACTTCACGTATATTATGACCACTGGTCGGATATACAATGATGTAGGAGGAGTGGTGAAGAAACGGAAACTCCGATGGTATGGCCACGTTACCAGATCATCAGGTCTTGCAAAGACCATCCTGCAAGGCACAGTGCAAGAAGGTAGAAGAAGAGGGAGACCGAAAAAGAGGTGGGAGGACAACATTTGAGAATGGACTGGTATGACACTGAGCGAAACAGTCAGGGTAGCTGAGGACAGGGAAAGATGGAGTATGCTGGCTACACGATCATCTGTGGTGCCCCTACGACCTCCGAGTCACGTAAATAGGATAGGGTAAGGATAGGAGGAGTGACGTATGAGGGCAAATATTACAGATGCCGAGACACACAGACTAGTATCGTAGGCCTATTCAAGACAACTTACTCATCGTTTCGTTTCAACATTAAAGTGCATCATGGCTGTTAAACCCTAACCGGTTACTACCGATGGAATTTATATTCACACTTTTCTGCTATCCTATGCACCAACGGGAATCCCCTCAATGAAACATACTTCCGGTTTCTTTCTCCGCGTGTTTTAGTGAGTTATTTCCAAATATTCAAGAATAATAACATGTGTCACTGGCCACTACTGTATTGTACCCTCACATTTTTTTTTGCTGCAGTTTATTATCCCTTTCTATCGCCAGTGGCGCGCCTAAACCCTACCTACCTAACATTATTTGTAAATTTTTGAAAAAATATTCGGAAAAACATAACACCCAGATGCTGGTTCGAACCCACACCTGTCAGGCGCCATTGGTTTCTGGCTTGTGGACAAGGCAAGCTAGTCCCGCCTTAGCCCACTTGGCCACAACGCTCGCCTAAAATAGTCAACTACTTCGTGTTTTGTGAAGGTTGCGACGGCGAAGCTATGGAAAACTACAAGAGTCTTCAGGCCCTGTTTCACTTTCTGTCGATGATCGACGCACCTCCGAAGTCGCCACAAATACAGGCCTCTACGATTGTTTTTTGCATCCTTTCACTGAGCATGTACTTCCTCCACCGTTTTTATACTTATCCCACTCGTTTTCTGGCTCTAACAATCGTCGTTTTCGGCAATTTGCCATATTTAAAAGTCACGCATCAAGCTTTGATAAAAGCAAAACAAGCAAGACCGGAACTTGGTTTCATGCTAACCTCGTTTTAATTTATAATGGCGATACCCACGAGTTTTTATGAGAGGTGCCGGAAAGTTGTGAATAGTTGCGAAAAGCCCACATGTTCCAGAGCCAACTTCCGTGAATGGAGGAAGGAAACCGAAGTACGGTCCAAGGAAAAAAAAACCTCTGCGAATAGTCTCCCATCTCAGTCACGTAAGTTCATCCTCGACGGGTTTTTAAAATGAGAATTCTTAATGAAAATCATGATACAGCCTGAGGAATGGAGAAAGGCTCTCCTACGTACACTTATATTTCATTTGCAGGAGGCTTGTAATCTTGATAATTATGATTCTGAGTGGTAGGCTAGACCATAGTTTGTTATTTTATAAATTTATAAATTTAAACTGATCCCTGATTGTCATCCATTCTGAAGGAAATGGGAAGTATCCCAGACTGAAACGGTCAAGTAAATGCCTTAGGCCAAATCTTTTCATTAAAATATTCCCGGTGTGTGAAGCTTAGATCTTACACACTTGTGCTTTTTAGACCTACTGGGCAAATGAGCAAAATGGTTGGCACTATTAATTTCGCAACAAGTAATGGACCGGTGGAAAAGTGGAGGGTAAATCTCGCTGGTACCCTAACCCCCTGTATGTGAACTAAGCTACCTTTTGCGATCAAAAGCGCGGTTAACTTGTTCTCCGGCATAGCCACTGCCCATTACACATAAAACTAGGTCCGTACTTTCCAACGAGGGATTTTGAACATACATGGGGTTTTCTGTTAAAACATTAATGCAGTTTATAGCAATAATGAGGTTGCTGTTTTGTGATTTTATTTATTTATTTATTTTCAGATTATTTATATTTTCTTACTTTGTTAGTTTGTTTAGATGCAATGTGCTGTAGGAATTGACTATAGCGCATAAGACAGATTTATTATGTCTCTCATTGTCCTCTACATTGGTTGCTATGTACAAAGCGTCCAACAAACTGCCAGTCTACGATTTACAGCAAGAGAGTGTGTCTCAAAAGTGCAGGCTAATTAGATGCGCTGTTAGTGTCAGTGTCAATGTCAGTGGTTGTCAGTTGTTAATCCTCGTACTGAGGTTTGACACAAACAAAAAACTCACATGACTGTCCCATCGTTGATTCAAACGGTATTTTTCTGTGCAGGAGTGACACCGGTTAAGTTAACTGCAGCTTACCAATAGATGTGTGCGCTCACTGCTGGAACGGCATCTCTGCATGATTGGAATGTGAGCCTGTCTCAAAAGATGGATTTCTTGCCACTCAAACATAAAACAAAGTGTTTCAGAGCAATCATTTTCCTGTCAAACTGTTGGTTGATTGATGAGATTACGTGCTCTAAATGAATTTAAGTATAAAGTCATAAGATTTTAAAGAAATTCGTTGGTGAACTCCGCCTTTATCAGTGTGTTACTCATGACATGTGACGACATAAGTCCTCTTACTCTATCCCCAGTATTGCAAATAAACTGACCAAACATGCAGAAAGCCAATCTTCCATATGTATATTATCTTATAAAATATCATTTTGAAGGGTATACTTCAATGAGAAGAAAGCAGAAGGTATTTTCTGCTGACGTACATTCAAAGCTCTCGCACTCACTCGCATGGTGTGTCATAGATACAGATGGTGTGTCATAGATACAGATGATGTGTCATAGATACACAGATGATGTGTCATAGATATAGAGGGTGTGTCATAGATACAGATGGTGTGTCATAGATATAGAGGGTGTGTCATAGATACAGATGATGTGTCATAGATATATAGGGTGTGTCATAGATACAGACGGTGTGTCATAGATACAGATGATGTGTCATAGATATATAGGGTGTGTCATAGATACAGACGGTGTGTCATAGATACAGATGGTGTGTCATAGATACAGACGGTGTGTCATAGATACAGACGGTGTGTCATAGATACAGACGGTGTGTCATAGATACAGATGGTGTGTCATAGATACAGACGGTGTGTCATAGATACAGACGGTGTGTCATATATACAGACGGTGTGTCATAGATACAGACGGTGTGTCATAGATACAGACGGTGTGTCATAGATACAGACGGTGTGTCATAGATACAGATGGTGTGTCATAGATACAGATGGTGTGTCATAGATACAGACGGTGTGTCATAGATACAGATGGTGTGTCATAGATACAGATGGTGTGTCATAGATACAGACGGTGTGTCATAGATACAGACGGTGTGTCATAGATACAGATGGTGTGTCATAGATACAGATGGTGTGTCATAGATACAGATGGTGTGTCATAGATACAGATGGTGTGTCATAGATACAGATGGTGTGTCATAGATACAGATGGTGTGTCATAGATACAGACGGTGTGTCATAGATACAGATGGTGTGTCATAGATACAGACGGTGTGTCATAGATACAGACGGTGTGTCATAGATACAGATGGTGTGTCATAGATACAGACGGTGTGTCATAGATACAGAATGGTGTGTCATAGATACAGACGGTGTGTCATAGATACAGACGGTGTGTCATAGATACAGATGGTGTGTCATAGATACAGATGGTGTGTCATAGATACAGATGGTATGTCATAGATACAGATGGTGTGTCATAGATACAGAATGGTGTGTCATAGATACAGATGGTGTGTCATAGATACAGACTGTGTGTCATAGATACAGATGGTGTGTCATAGATACAGATGGTGTGTCATAGATACAGATGGTGTGTCATAGATACAGATGGTGTGTCATAGATACAGACGGTGTGTCATAGATACAGATGGTGTGTCATATATACAGATGGTGTGTCATAGATACAGATGGTGTGTCATAGATACAGATGGTGTGTCATAGATACAGATGGTGTGTCATAGATACAGATGGTGTGTCATAGATATAGAGGGTGTGTCATAGATACAGATGGTGTGTCATAGATACAGATGGTGTGTCATAGATATAGAGGGTGTGTCATAGATACAGATGGTGTGTCATAGATACAGATGGTGTGTCATAGATACAGATGGTCATGTCGCTGTGTTCTCAGCTCGTCAGTTTTCTGAAAATCGCGTGACTGATTGTCCAAAGCATGAGAAGACGCCGGAATGAAGTTTCTCAGAAAAATGTCTTCATGCGGAAAAGACAGTATCCACAATTTGGCTTACTGGCAACTTAAACAAAAACAAGTGGAAACCAAAAGTGAGCAGCCAAACCTTGCATTGTTCATGGCACGGCCCTTCTATAGCGGCTCCATGCCCAGTGCCCTGGCAGTTTTAAGCTAAGCCAAGATCATTGACGCCCACTGACTTCTGCTTTCTCTCCTTCTCCCTCTTCTCATATCTTATCTTATCTTATCTTATCTGGTCAATTACCCCTTGGGGTCATGAGCAATCTTGCCACTGTAGATTGTTCTAAACTATAAAGGGAAAAGTGAAAGCCCCAGTTGAAAACCTGTCTTGACTTTGTAGGCATGACCGATTCACTGGGGCAACAGTACCCCCGTTGGAGTGCCGGGGGGTTTCAGTATAAATAGTATCCCCACTTTCTGGAAATTTAGTACTTTAAATTCTCACTGTCGCTGTCTTCCTCATTTGCTCTTTCCCATTCCTGATCTGTCCTATCACTCTGCTATACTATCTTCTTCTTCGCTAGATCAATGACCTACCTTTTTTCTTGAAAACTCTTCCTGGACAAGACTCCTTGTTTGTGTATGAGGTCTGTTGGATCAGCTTGGGAGTGTTTGACGCTTTCTGCCGGGTGGTCACTAGGGCTTCCTATGATGTTATTATTTAGCAATATAGGCATTTTATATATATGTGTGTTTTGTTGATGATTTATAATGATGTTTGTATTCTATTTTGTTTTTGTAACCGGGGGTTCGCGTAGTTGGGGTAAAGCCTCAGCCGTCCCCTGCGTGGGATGTCTTTATTGTAAGGTGACTGGCCGGTGGAGGGCATTCAATTTTCCCACTAGGGTTGTTTCAGCAGATCTTTTATGCGGATCGGGGGTTGTCCGGTCCTGATTTGGCTCGGAAGAGTCCGCTGGACCTAAAGCAACAATCAATCAATCAATCAATCAATCTGGTCAATCTATCTATCTTTTCATGTCTGTTAAAACATTCCTAGCCCTCCATACGGGTGCGTCTCGGTCCACCCAGCTCGCCCAAACAGAGGAAGGAGACATGGTGGTGAAAGCACCGCTGTACAAAATCCATTTGACGGCAGTGGGTCTTTAGGGTGAGGGTATAACATTTTACTGCTGACAATTTCAACAACCCTGCGCGTGACAAAGCAATTGGATACTGTTATTTATGTGATACTGTGTGTGTGTGTGTGTGTGTAGGTGGGTGTGTGTGTGCGCGCACGCACGTGTGTGTGTCTGTCTTTGTGTTTATGTGTGTGTATTTCTGTCTGTTTAAGTGTGTGTCTCTCCGCCTGAGTACGTAAGAGTGTGTGTTCATGTGTGTATTCATGTGTGCGTGTGTGTGTTCATGTGTGTGTGTGTGTGTGTTTGTGTGTGTGTGTGTGTGTGTGTATGCGGGTTAGTTTTTTCCTCGATTGCGATACGTTTTTACCAAGCATTCTCCTGGCCTATCCTATCCTATCCCGTAACTCTGAGGTCGTTGGGGCACCACAGATGATCGTTTAACCAGCATACTCCATCTTTCTCTGTCCTCAGCAACCTCGATGGCTCCGCTCAATGTCAAGCATTCTCATTTTGTTGGAAATGCCAGTATTCCCTCCTCAAGCCTAACAATATTATATGCGACGAATAGGAAGCCAAACACAGTGTGCGACAGTAGCTCGAAAGCGATGCAATCGTACGGTCAACTCTGAACACGAGAGTCAGAATTATTTGCCCTTCCTTTTCACACCATTAGTACTGATCATGTTTTATTCTTTTTGTCAACTGCAAATGGAGTTTCCTGTGACGTAGTTAATGTTAAAATGTTAAATCGTCAGACAATCTCACACAAACACCAAGACTCACGAGTAGTGAATTCCAACTGTATTATTAGTTAAACAGAACTGAGGTACACAAACTGCCACCGGTCGACTTCTGGCATCATGGCCGATCTATCTCTCCGAACTAATCTAAACACTGCGCGCTCCTGCGCGAAAGCGCAGGACACTACATCCCTCCTCACCTCAGAATAAAAACACATCTGTGAAATATAAAGAAATTTAAAATCTTCGAAATGTAAACAAAAAACAAAAAACAAAAACAAAAAAAAAGCAAGATGCTTGAAAATGTAAATAAACGACAAACTTCTAAACGACACTTCGGTGAAATGGGATGAAGTGAAACGAAAAGTCGAAACGATCGAAAAATAAATTTTTTTTAACTAAAACGAAAACTAACATATATCAGACCGAATGTTTTTCCGACTGGACATTTTTTTATCCAACTCTGTGGATAGCACTTTAACGCGAAAATGTTCATTGATGTGCTTCCATTCAAAAGTCACTTGGAGCACACAAAATCATGCAGGTATGGTGGCGGGCGCTTCACTCTGGACGACCTTCTGAACGGACTGCTGGGCGGCGGCTCAGTTGGTTCTGGTGGGCAATCAGGCTGCTGCATAGTGGGTCCAGCGTCTTCTGGCTCTGCATCAAGGCTAACTTCGGGCGGCTCGGCCTGGGGATGTACTGGCAAAAGAACTTTCTTGAAGAACGAGGAGTTGCGCGTGATCTTGCGACCTCCTCCATCAGCAGTGATCATGGACCCTTTGCGTGATGTCACCTGCATGGGGATTGGGGAATAGTGGGAACTGAGCTTGTTTTCTGGGCGCTGACGGACGAGAACTGGGTCTCCGACTTGAATATCAGGTTCTGAGGCTCTGCGCTTCAGATCCGCATAGTCCTTCATCTTTTTCTTGTTGACTTCATCCTGAAGTCGGATCTTCTTGTCAAGCTTGGTAGGGGACGGCTTCTTGCTGATTTCAGGCAGCTTGATTTTCATCTTTCTGCTAAAGAGTGCTTCAGCGGGGCTCACACCAGTCGTGCTGTGTGGGGTTGCACGATAGTTGCGCAGAAACTGATACAGTTCTTGTTTCCAAGCTTTCTTCTCCACCTGAGACGCTTGAACTGTTTTCTTAATTGTGGACATAAAACGTTCGACACCTCCATTAGCTTGGGGCCATAGCGGTGTGACTTTACGATGTTGGAATCCCAAGTACTCTGCGAACTGGGCGAAGTCGTGGCTATTGAATGGAGGACCATTGTCGGACTTGACGATGTCAGGGACGCCATGTCGGGAAAATATTGCGTCCAGTTTGGGGACTACGGTCTTGGCACTGGTTGATGTGAGAATTTCAACCTCTGGAAACCTGGAGTATGCGTCAATAGCGACAAGGAGGTATTCTCCTGAGGGGAATGGTCCACAAAAATCAATGCTGACTTCAGACCAAGGACGATTTGGGAGGGTAGTCATTTTGAGGGGCTCTGCGGAATGATCTGGGGTTGTCGAGAGACAGGCAAGGCAGGACTGAACCTTCGTCTCGACAAGACGATCAATGTGAGGAAACCACACCTTCTCGCGTACGAGCTGTTTGGTCTTAACCATGCCCTGATGGCCTTCGTGGGCGATGTCAATTGCTCTGTGTTGTAGACTCCTGGGAATGACGATCTGACTGGAACGCATGAGGACGTTGTGCCCGTCACTGAAAGAGAGTTCATCACGGACTGCCTTGAAGATGTTAAACGACGTGATGTCGACGTCGATATCTTGCGGTGTGCCCCAATGTCCTGTCTTGAGAGCTCTAGTAACTGCACCAAGCGTGGGGTCAACTTTCGTCGCTTTTGAGATTTCTTGCAGAGTCATGGCCTTGGGAACTGTGTAACCCAACAGGAAGCTGATATACTCGTCTGCTACCCTCGATTTATGACGCGTTTTGTTGTCAGCTTTCTCTGTGGGATGACGACTGAGGTAGTCGGCCGGATTGTCACTTCCAGGTCGATACTTGAGAGTGAAGTCATAGGCTTGTAGTCGGAGATTCCATCGTTCAATGCGACATGAGGTTTTTGATGTGGGCTTGTTGTAGATTCCCTCTAGCGGCTTGTGGTCTGACAATACTGTGAAGTGATGACCGAAAAGGTAGAGATGAAAATGTTCACAGGCCCAGACGACCGCAAGGGCCTCTCTCTCTGTCTGTGAGTACCTGGATTCCACATCTGTCAGGGCACGGCTGGCGTAAGAGATAATGTGTGACGTATACTTGTTACGTTGTGTTAGGACAGCTCCGATGCCGCAAGGACTGGCATCCACGAGAACTTCAGTTTCAAGGCTAGGGTTGAAGTAGGACATCGTCTTCACTCCTGTTAGTTCAGTTTTCAGACGGCTGAAAGCGGCTTCTTGGTCTGGACCCCATGTCCATTCTACACTGCTCTTAGTCAGATCTCTCAAAGGTTTTGTGATGTTGGCGTAGTCTGCGATGAAGCGTGCGACGTAATTGGTAAGACCCAGGAAACTCCTGACTCCTTTCACGCTGGTGGGAGCATTCATGTCTTGAATAGCCATCACTTTTTTGGGATCTGGCGAGACACCTGTCTTGCCGAACATGAAGCCGTAAAACTCAATCTGGTCTTTGTTGAATTCACACTTGTCTTTGTTCAAAGTGAGGTTCTTCTCTAGCAGTCTGTCAAACACCCGCTTCAGAACTTGATCATGTTCTGCTTGGCTCTTGCCGTAGATGAGAATGTCATCTGATGTGTTGAGAGAACCAGGAATGTCTGCCAGCAGCTCGGCAATGTGGTTCTGGAAGATCTCTGCTGCCGACGTGACTCCAAAGTTCAGGCGCTTATAACGGCGAAGCCCTACATGTGTTGAAAATGTTGTTATGTTGCGGGACTCTTCATCCAGTTCCAACTGATGATAGCCAGATGTCACGTCCCAACTGCCTTAGCAGAGGTTCGACATGTGTGCTCTTTCACACGAGAAAAAAAACCCAACACCTAAATAAACTCTAAAAGACAAAACCAGAAGTAACAAGACAATTTCTTTATTTCACACACACATTCATACTCAAAATTAACTCCCTTTATCCCACTTCCCAACCTACCAACCCTCAATCCCACTAATAAAACCCCAAACTAATACGTAAACAATTCGCTCAAAATAATAATGATAATTAAATCAAAATGGAAAATGACTAACTACAAAATGTACAAAAGATTTATAATAATTATGTCTGGAACAGCTTACTGACAACAAGGTAAATATACAGTAAGCAACTGCTTTAAATCTTTATAAATATTCCAACTTTGTTCCACTTAAATTTCAAATAGATACAACAAGTCTTTTATATTATATAAAATGAATAAGAAAATTTATCCTTTAGGCAAAAATAGAATTTGTAAGGAAATAATCTAAATTATTAATTAACTAATATCTGGCGAAATAATTCCCCCAGACAAAACTATACAATCACAGGGTTACTTAATCTAGTAGGTAATATTACTCAACAACGTTTATCAATCAATTCGGATTAAATATGTCTCAATGTGCTGTAATTTATAATTTATCACATGTAAAACAATTATCGTTCCTCACAACAGATTATCATTGGTTATAGTTATTTGTTGTGTGTGGTGGAGTGTGTGTGCGTGTGCTTTATAAACGAATAAAGTTCCCTGGGTGAATACCACAACCTTCGCACCCGAGGTTGACACACGGAAAACACGGCGTAATAGGCCGAGGCACACAAGCTTCACACCAGCAAGGTTTCAGCACACCATCAAAGATCTGCTCTAGGGTTTTGGTGTTTGAACTTGTTGGTACATCTACAACAATACATACAAAAACACGCAACCATTAATAATTATATTACAATATACTGCACAAGCATCCCGCTATCGGAATGGTTGTCCCCCTTTCAACATCCTTACTCATCCTCCCTGTCATTACTTCTGTCATCACGTATATACATTCACAATCACCTCCTTTCTGTCATCTCTTCGCTACATAACAGCGAATTCTTTTATATCAATTTATAATTATTTAATTTATAATACATTTTAGAAAATTCTCTCTCTCTCTTTATTGCTAGGTATTTATGCAGCAAATAATATGAAACATAAAATAGAATTAAGAAAACGTAATTAACTAACCATTCACACCGCATGCATAACCCAAACCCCCGAACGCTATGGCCAACTGAGAAATTGAGGTAAATAACTTACGGCTACCAGTGGATCCTCCGGCCTGTAGACAAAGACACACAAACGACGGGACAAACACACAGGCACAGATGGTTAGGCAAGGTGATTACACAGGCATAAGAAGTCCTAGACGGAGTCACAGGTCACCCGACGTTATACGTAGATAACTCAGATTTCACCGAGAATACACAGTAGGTATTCTAAACAGCTTAGAAAAGTTTTAGTTAAACAAACACTTCCAAAGTGTTCCCAAAACAGTCCTCCTCTTCCGACAATAGGCTCTTTTTCGTTGACGGTCTGATCTGTACGACCCACAGACAAAGTCACTAACTGGCACCTTGACCCAACTTGGATCTGTTGATTCTGGCTACAAAAGCGATATGCAACTGTTACTGCTCCCTATCAAAATATACAGTGCAAGGGGTTTTATACGACTAGCTAAGAATCTTCCAGAATATACTTCTTTTAATCATAATTCATTCCCTGCACCGTTCGCGATTAGAGCACGCATTTCACACATAGAATATCGCATGGCAGCAATTAATCTTCTCAATAACAAAATAGCCAACTATGCTGTTTTTCTAACATAGCGCGTTCCGCACGGGCGCAAAACATTCGCTACTTTTATTAATTACAACCCTAATTAATTTATTCTGATTCTCTCCCCTTGACTACCGTAACTTTTAACCTCTATGTACAGGCTGATGATTAAACTATATACATAGGCGCGCGACTGCAAACTGCGTAGCGTGACACAGCACCCCACCAAGACGAAAACTAACAGTTTTAGTTCCTAACAACCACGCTACTCAGTTCTGCTCAAAAAATCAGCTGGTACATTTTCCTTCCCTGGAATACTCTCCACTATCAGATCGAAAGGTTGGAGTTGAAGTGCCCACCTCATGAGTCTACAATTTGTAGTCTTTGCTTGCTGCAGGTATTGCAAAGGTCTGTGATCGGTCTGCACAATGACTGTCCGATCGTACAGGTACTGCTTGAACTTTTGTACGCCCCAAACCAATGCTAAACATTCCTTCTCTATGGTGGAATAGTTCCTCTCTGCTTGGTTTAGCTTCTTGCTGGCACATGTGATTGGTTGTAAACCCAAACCTTGGTCCTGGCACAGAATCGCCCCTATTCCAATCTCTGATGCGTCAGTCTGTAGCACCAATGGTTTTTCCATGTCTGGCATACAGCATACAGGTTTGGAACATATGCGGTCTTTGAGCGTCTGGAACGCTACCTCGCAAGCATCGGACCACTGTACGGGACCTGATTTGCCTCCCTTGGTTAAGTCAGTCAGCGGCACCGCTATCGCAGCAAAATTCGGCACAAACTTCCGATAATATCCTGCTAATCCAAGGAATGACCTGACCTGTTTCTTGGTAGTAGGACGTGGTGCATTCTGGATCTTGTCCATCTTTCCTTGTTCTGGTTGCACTTTGCCCTCTCCCACAATGTGTCCCAAATACTCAAGCTTGCGGAATCCCAGGTAGCATTTGGACGGACGCGCCGCTAACTGTACTTCCCTCAGACGTTTAAACAAGATATCTAAACACTCTAAATGTCTCTCTAGAGTTTCTGTGGCTACCATGAGATCGTCCATGAAGTTGTCGACTTCTTTCATCTTCAATGGCATCAACATCTTGCGCATCATACGTGAAAAAACTGCCCCTGCGGTTTTCAGTCCGAAGGGCATGACGCACCATTGGAATTGACCCTCGTTGGTAGTGAAAGCTGTCTTGCACTTATCTTCGCTCTTCATAGGTATTTGCCAATACCCCTTAGACAAATCGATCTTGCTCAAGTACTTGGCCTTTGAGAGTTTGTTGAATAGATAATCTATGTCTGGCATCGGCTCAGCGTCGAAAATTACCTGCCTATTGAGTTTCCTGAAATCGACGCAGAATCTGACTGCTCCGTCCTTCTTCTTTACTAGAACGATCGGTGAACTGAACGGTGAAGCTGCTCGCTCGATCACCCCCATAGCTAGCATCGTCTCAACCTCTGCCTTGACCGTCTCCATCTTGGAATGAGGTAACGGGTACTGTTTTGTCCTTACTGGACGGTCGTCATCCAGTCGTATTTCGCACTCATCCAACGTGGTGCGCAAAGGCAAGTCAGTCAGGATGTCAGGGTAACGAACTAATAGCCTCCTAATTCCTGCATGGATCTCCGGGCTATCTGCATCAAGATGCACGTCATCTAACGTCTCTGACTGTTTCAACACTACGGTGGGTATGCCCTCGACTGTTGGTACCTCTTCCCATTCGTCTGCTTCATCCACTACTACAGCTGTGGCAATTTGCACTCTCTGATGGTACAGTTTCAGTAGGTTGGCGTGAAACAGTTTCACCTTGTTCCCAATGCGAATCTGATAATCGCATTCGTTTCGACGACTTACGACTTCGTATGGCCCCCTCCAGCTCATTTCTAGTTTGTTGTGCTTGGTTGGCAACAAAAGCAGCACTTTATCTCCTGCCTGAAATGTTCTAGGTTTCGTTTTCTTGTCGAAGTGTCTTTTCTGCCTCTCGCCTGCTTTCTTCAGACTTTCCTTCGCTAGTGCGCACGTTTCCTCGATTCTATTTCGCAGGTCCACAACATACTGACTAGCCACCTTCACCTCTTCTCCTTGACTGTCCTTCGTCCACAAATCTCTCAGTACCGACATGGGACCCCTCACTGTCTTGCCGTACAGTAGCTCAAAAGGTGAAAAACCTGTGCTCTCTTGAGGTACCTCCCTGTACGCGAAGAGCAGCGCTGGTATGTACCTATCCCATGCTTTCGGTTGCTCCTTCGTCAGCTTTTTGAGCATCGACACGAGTGTACCATTGAAACGCTCCACGAGCCCGTCGCACATTGGATGGTATGGTGTTGTCGCCTTCCCATGGATTGCTAGAAGTCTATTTACTTCAGTCATCACGTTTGACATAAATTGTGTCCCTTGATCTGTCAATATCTCTTTGGGAATTCCCACTCTTGTCCAGATCTCCCACAATGCTTCAGCAACTCTCTCAGCCTCTATGCCTTTCAGTGCTACGGCCTCAGGATACCGCGTCGCATAGTCTACCATGACTAAGATGTATTGGTTGCCCCTGTCTGACATAGGTTTTATAGGCCCCACAATATCGACTGCAACTCTCTGAAACGGTTCATCAACTAGAGGTAGTTTCTGCAGCGGAACTTTTGCTACCCTACCCCTGGGAACTGTTTTCTGGCATTCGGGACATGATTCGCAGAATCGCCTGACATCCCCGCACATTCCTGGCCAATAGAACACCCCCCATATCCTCTCACGTGTCCTCTTTCCACCTAAGTGTCCCGCCATCGGAGGGTCGTGCGCCAGGCGCATCACCTCTCCTCTTAGCTTGCTAGGCACGACTAGCTGCGTTAGCTCCTCCTCTCCCTGGTGGTGCACTCTGTACAAAATGCCTTTCTTTTTGCAGAAGCTAACCATCGCTTTGCCTGACTTGAGTTTCGTCCCTTGCTTCTCGCACTCTCTAGCTCTAGCTAAAGTGGGATCTTCTTCCTGCAACTTGGCCAACTGATTGGGCGTCACATCGAGTTGGAATGGCTTCGGAATCGGCAGTGCTTTCTCCTGCTTCCCTTCTGCCTTGGCCTGTGCCCTGGTCTGAACGGCGGCTATCGCACACTCTAACCCATCTACAGCCACGGGACTTCGATAGCCTCCCTTGAAGGTAACCCAGTTGCCTAGAATCACATCAGGTACAACTTGCTCGATGACGATCAATTCTACTGTACCCTTCACGAAAGACGAGTCTACTTCTACGTACGCTGTAGGATACTTCCCTGACTTGACCTGATCAGCGAACATGACCTCGATCTCTCTACCTGTCATATCCTCAGGACGCACCCACTTGGCTGCTACTGCCCCCACCTCGGCACCAGTATCTCTCAGAATCTTCACGGGCTGACCCCTGACTGTTCCCATGCTCCACGGGTTGTACGGCTGAATGGTACTAAAACTAGCCTTAGTCATTTCCGAGTGAATCGGTCCTGAATCCGGACTGACAGTGATACGTAGCAACTGTTTTGGACTACGGCACTCCTTCGCTACGTGACCTAGCTTCCCGCACCTGAAACACTTCCAAGGACGTTTCTCCCCACTAGGTTCCCTCCTCTTATCCTCTTCACCCTTGTTGCCACTAGGACCACTCCTCGCTGCCCCTACAGGTTGACCGACAGCACGATTACCCCCCTTGTATGGCACGCTACCGAACACTGGCCTGTTACTCACTGTCCGTTTCGCATCTACATGTAACTGGGCAATCTCAGCTGCTTGCTCTCCGTTCTCAGGCTGCCTCTCCCTCACAAACAGCTCTAACTCAGGGTTCATCACTGACAACAACTGTTCAGTCAGAAAGACATCAAGCACTACGCCCGCATCATCTATATCCTTCTTAGCCAAAGAAAACCACCTCTTCACTAAGACCTGTACTCTACTCAAGTACTGCGGAAAAGTCTCTGTGCCTTCTTTCCTACTCCCCCTGAACTGCTTGCGGTAGTAGTCAGCATCTCTCCTAAAACGTTTCAGAAGAGCCCCCCTGACCACTTCGAAATCGACTATCTGCTCTGGAGTTAACTTCAGATAAGTCTCTCTTGCCTCCCCTGACAACAACGGTGACAACCTAGCCGACCACGTCTCTTCCCTCCATTTCTGAGTTCTAGCTATTTGCTCAAAGTGCTGAAGGTAGCTCTCAATATCCTCTTTGCCATCAAATGGTTGGACCTTGATCTTGTAGCTATCAGGCTGAACTCTATCCCTCCTACGTTGGGCTTCGAGTTCTTTCTCTTGTTCTAACTGTTGCCTAAGCCTTTCTCTGTCATCCTCCCGAGCCTGCTCTCTAGCTGTACGTTCCTCTTGCAGTCGCAACTCAACGTTTTCCCGTTCGGAGTCTATTTTCTTTTCTAAGAGCTTCAGTTCTCTAGCTTTATCTTTGCGCTCTTGTTCTCTATCTTTACGCTCTTGCTCTAGCCTTCTTTCTACTATGGCTAAATCTTCCGCCCTCCTCTTCTCCGCTCGAGCCATCTCTTCTGCTCTTTCTTTACGCTCCCGTTCCATCTTCTTCTCTGCCAAAGCTAACTCTTCTGCTCTCCTCTTCTCTTCTCGTTCCATCTTCCTCTCGAGCCTAGCTGTTTCTTTAGCTCTGTCCCTTCGCTCTAATTCCATCTCTCTCGCCAATCTAGCAGACTCCTCCGCTAATCTAGCAGCTTCTTGCTCCCTCTTCGCCCCGTCTACCACAAAACTGGCTAGACCTGCTCCCTTCAGCCCCATGCTAGCGCCTAGCTCCTTATATCTAAGGTACACATCCATGCCAACGCTACTTTTTCCTGCACCGGTCTTAACTGCAGTAGGAGTAAGATCAGCTGCCACGCGAGTACTATGAGCGAAAGGCGTACTCACTGTGGTTTCCTCGTCCATCGGTTCCCGACGCGAAGCGGCTGCGTCGGCCTCCGTGTACTGGTCCATCGCTAGCGCCTGCTCAGCTGCTCTCCGAGCCGCAGCTCTCGTCAGCATACAGTCGCGGACTAAGAATGAAAATGGGAAGAAAATGGGTGAATAACAAATGAAACAAATAACGATTAACACATATACAAACAGTCGAACAAATGACAAGTAAACAGTAACAGGAGCCGGAGAAGTCCCTTATCGTCTAGGCCTCGACGACAAAGTTGTTTACCTCAACCCCCCGTTTGTGCACGCACGCTCGGGGTGTGAACCCTTTTGCGCAGCGCAACCTCACTCCCGACCAACCACCCACTGGCCACTCATCCGACACACAAGACGACAAAGAAACAAACACTGACTTCTGGTATCTAAACAAATAACAAATAAATCTACCCTAACTACTTCCCCCTATCCCTTCCTAGATCTATCCCACCGCTGCCACCAAATGTCACGTCCCAACTGCCTTAGCAGAGGTTCGACATGTGTGCTCTTTCACACGAGAAAAAAAACCCAACACCTAAATAAACTCTAAAAGACAAAACCAGAAGTAACAAGACAATTTCTTTATTTCACACACACATTCATACTCAAAATTAACTCCCTTTATCCCACTTCCCAACCTACCAACCCTCAATCCCACTAATAAAACCCCAAACTAATACGTAAACAATTCGCTCAAAATAATAATGATAATTAAATCAAAATGGAAAATGACTAACTACAAAATGTACAAAAGATTTATAATAATTATGTCTGGAACAGCTTACTGACAACAAGGTAAATATACAGTAAGCAACTGCTTTAAATCTTTATAAATATTCCAACTTTGTTCCACTTAAATTTCAAATAGATACAACAAGTCTTTTATATTATATAAAATGAATAAGAAAATTTATCCTTTAGGCAAAAATAGAATTTGTAAGGAAATAATCTAAATTATTAATTAACTAATATCTGGCGAAATAATTCCCCCAGACAAAACTATACAATCACAGGGTTACTTAATCTAGTAGGTAATATTACTCAACAACGTTTATCAATCAATTCGGATTAAATATGTCTCAATGTGCTGTAATTTATAATTTATCACATGTAAAACAATTATCGTTCCTCACAACAGATTATCATTGGTTATAGTTATTTGTTGTGTGTGGTGGAGTGTGTGTGCGTGTGCTTTATAAACGAATAAAGTTCCCTGGGTGAATACCACAACCTTCGCACCCGAGGTTGACACACGGAAAACACGGCGTAATAGGCCGAGGCACACAAGCTTCACACCAGCAAGGTTTCAGCACACCATCAAAGATCTGCTCTAGGGTTTTGGTGTTTGAACTTGTTGGTACATCTACAACAATACATACAAAAACACGCAACCATTAATAATTATATTACAATATACTGCACAAGCATCCCGCTATCGGAATGGTTGTCCCCCTTTCAACATCCTTACTCATCCTCCCTGTCATTACTTCTGTCATCACGTATATACATTCACAATCACCTCCTTTCTGTCATCTCTTCGCTACATAACAGCGAATTCTTTTATATCAATTTATAATTATTTAATTTATAATACATTTTAGAAAATTCTCTCTCTCTCTTTATTGCTAGGTATTTATGCAGCAAATAATATGAAACATAAAATAGAATTAAGAAAACGTAATTAACTAACCATTCACACCGCATGCATAACCCAAACCCCCGAACGCTATGGCCAACTGAGAAATTGAGGTAAATAACTTACGGCTACCAGTGGATCCTCCGGCCTGTAGACAAAGACACACAAACGACGGGACAAACACACAGGCACAGATGGTTAGGCAAGGTGATTACACAGGCATAAGAAGTCCTAGACGGAGTCACAGGTCACCCGACGTTATACGTAGATAACTCAGATTTCACCGAGAATACACAGTAGGTATTCTAAACAGCTTAGAAAAGTTTTAGTTAAACAAACACTTCCAAAGTGTTCCCAAAACAGTCCTCCTCTTCCGACAATAGGCTCTTTTTCGTTGACGGTCTGATCTGTACGACCCACAGACAAAGTCACTAACTGGCACCTTGACCCAACTTGGATCTGTTGATTCTGGCTACAAAAGCGATATGCAACTGTTACTGCTCCCTATCAAAATATACAGTGCAAGGGGTTTTATACGACTAGCTAAGAATCTTCCAGAATATACTTCTTTTAATCATAATTCATTCCCTGCACCGTTCGCGATTAGAGCACGCATTTCACACATAGAATATCGCATGGCAGCAATTAATCTTCTCAATAACAAAATAGCCAACTATGCTGTTTTTCTAACATAGCGCGTTCCGCACGGGCGCAAAACATTCGCTACTTTTATTAATTACAACCCTAATTAATTTATTCTGATTCTCTCCCCTTGACTACCGTAACTTTTAACCTCTATGTACAGGCTGATGATTAAACTATATACATAGGCGCGCGACTGCAAACTGCGTAGCGTGACACCAGAGTTGAGGTCAAGCTTGGAGAAGACTGTGGCTTGGTTGAGCTTTGACAAGATGTCGTCAATTGTGGGCATGATATGACGTGTTCTTTTGATAGCTTGATTCGGAAGACGCATGTCGACACAAATGCGAATCTCATCTGGTTTCTTTGGTTTCGGAGCGACGACTATTGGAGATACCCAGGGGGTTGGGCCGTCTACCTTTTCGATGATGTCGAGTTTCTCGAGTCGCTCAAGTTCTGTTTCTACCTTCTTCCTCATGTGAAAAGGAATACGACGATGAGGTTGGGCTGTAGGCTGAACTGACAGATCAACATAAAACTTGACCTTGACATCTTTCAGTTTCCCCATGCCTTGGAAGAGTTGAGGTGTATTGTCGACGAGTTGATCAGCTACCGTTGGTGGTGACGTTGATGTCGATGTGGCAAACGTGTAGAAGAGGAGCTCAAGTTCCTGTGCCGTCTTGGCGCTGAGGAGATTACCACATCTGGCTTGTGGCGTAGACTGTACAATGAAGAAAGTTGTGGTGACTTCGACCTTCTTGTAGGATACTGTTGTTTCAAACGTGCCTCGGACCTTGAGTGGTGTGCTTGTAGCATAGGCGAAGATATTGGTAGACGTTGGCGTAATCTTGAGCGCTCGCGTACTGAGATTCTTGAAAGTTTCGTGGTCGATGATGTTGACTGATGCGCCTGTGTCGATGAAAAACGGAATCGGTTTACCGTACATCTGGAGGTTGACTTTTGGTGTCTTGCCTGTGATGGAAGAAGCACTGTAAGCGTATTCTGACCCTGAGTGTTCTGAGTCTGACAAATGTTGACTGGGTGGATTTTCCTGTGTGTTCACCATGCGAGCGTCATATGAACTGTTGAAACAACTTTGAGGCCTGGAGCGGCAAACCTTTGCAAAATGGCCCATTTTGGAACATGATTTGCACTGTTTATCGCGAGCAGGGCAGTTCCTTCTTGAGTGAGATTGACCTCCACACCACGCACAAGCGCTGGGCGTGCCTTCGTGTCGGTTTGACCATGACGCTTGACCACGATTTTGTTGATGTGGTTGTTTGTTCTGAGAATGAAATCTACCGTGAATGTTGCTTTGACGTCCGCCTCGCTGTGGTGGCTTGTTTCTGTAGACTGCATGGACAACCTCTTCTGCTTCCATCTCTGTGGCCTGTACGTCTGAAATTTCAAGCGACCTTGCTGTCTTAAGAAGATTTTCTAAGTTCATGTCGTCACGGAGACCTCGACGGCGCAGACGTGTTGAGATACAGCCTTGCAAGATCTGACTCTTGAGTTCACGATCAGTGTCGGTGAAGTTACAGGTTGCAGCAAGGAGTCTGAGTCGTGTGCAGAAGTTGTCGATGGTTTCACCAGGCTCTTGTTTCATCTGACGAAATTTGAAGGTTTCAAACTCAACATTCTTTCTTGGTTCGAAGTAGGACGACAGAGATGCTTTGACTTTAGCATATGCAGCGTCAGCGTTATCCTCTTCTTCTCCTTTTTGTGCAGCCGAAAATGATTCAAAAATGTCAAAGACTTCCTCCCCAGCATAGTGAAGCAGTATAGCTTTCTTTCTGGCCCCTTCGGTGATACCCATGGCTGTGAGCAGAAATTCAAATCTCTTTAACCATTTAGTCCATCTTTGGCCTACTGTGTGCTCAGAGGAAGATGAAAAAACCACAAATTTGTCAAAACTTGGAAGAGCTGTAGCCATGTTGAGGTGCAGCGGTGTACGGTGTAACAAAGACAGCGTGGCGTATTTGTCACGTAGAGCTGTGTGTTGATCTAGTTTCCCTTTCTTCGTCGCCTGAAATCCTCGTCGCCAGTGTGACGTAGTTAATGTTAAAATGTTAAATCGTCAGACAATCTCACACAAACACCAAGACTCACGAGTAGTGAATTCCAACTGTATTATTAGTTAAACAGAACTGAGGTACACAAACTGCCACCGGTCGACTTCTGGCATCATGGCCGATCTATCTCTCCGAACTAATCTAAACACTGCGCGCTCCTGCGCGAAAGCGCAGGACACTACATTTCCCAAACAAGCATTCTTTGCACTCTTCTTTGTCACTAATTACGATCTCTTTATCCTCAATTGGTCCAGTCCCAGTTATCCGTATTGGTCCCTTGGGTCATCGACCTAGCCTGAAGCTAACCATTCCAGCTTTAAGAGATGATGGTACAAGATTGTCGAGGTAGGTTAGTATTACATAAGGCAACCTAAGGTGAAAGAGTCAAAGTCAGTAACTCGCTGTCCCACACCTAAAACAACAACCATGTAACGTAATGAAATGTAACTCACAGGTTGTCCGATTTTTCAACCAACCCTCTCACCCACCCATCCCCCAACTACTCCTTCTCTCTCTCTCTCTCTCTCTCTCTCTCTCTCTCTCTCTCTCTCTCTCTCTCTCTCTCTCTCTCTCTCTCCCTGTGCATTCTGGTAATTTGATTTTGCATATTTTATTTTCAGGTCGGGGCATCCACAAATGGCTAGCCTCAAGCTATGACGGCCTACTAGCGCCAAAACCGAGAGTTACCATTATCACGAAATAATTGAAATTAACACGTGTTCTGTGTAATTTACAGATATACTGATAATTCACAGTGTTAATTAATAATTAACAATATTTGCCACGCCTTCCTAGTGCCAAAAGCTGATGATTACAAAACTCATGAGATAATTAGAAATATCATAGAAAAATTAATTATCAAAAGATAATTACAATTATCATTGAAAATTTACAAATATTTTCGCGTGATCATGTTTAATTTTCAGATTTGGCTCTAGCAATTGTCTGGAAATGGGGCAAAACCGAAAATTGTAATTTTCACTTGATAATTACAATTTTTGCATCTTAATTGTAAACATGTCGATGATATTTGTAATTATCACATGATATTTGTAATTATCACATGATATTTGTAATTTTCACATGATATTTGTAATTATCACATGATATTTGTAATTATCACATGATATTTGTAATTATCAGGTTTTGCGCTCGTAGGCCGTCATAATGTGAATTATACAGAACACGTTTGAATTATTATTGTCCCTGATAATTACAATTTTCGGTTTCGGCGCATTCCCAGGCGGATTGCTAAAGCCAAAACTGAAAATAAACATGATCACGCGAAGATATTTATACATTTTCAATGTTAATTGTAATTATCCCATGATATTTGTAATTGTCTCATGATATTTGTAAATAGCAGCTTTTCGTGCCAGTAGTCCGTCATATCAAGCTATCCCAATTTTGAAACAATCAAAGCTTTGGAGTTTGACAAATTTCATACTGTGCTCCCACAGTTCAACAGTTTCATTTTTTCAGTCGCATCTTTTCTTTTTTTTTCTTTTCTTCTTTTTTCCTTTTTAAAGTTTTTTGTTTTGTTTTTGTGTGTAAGGGAGGGCAAGAACACAGAAACCATAGAACGCTACTGTTATGTTTGAGACGCGCCCTATAGATCCCATCATTTTGTTTTGCAAAGCAAGCAATAATAACACAGTGTATTTACCTTTGATTTGATTTTGGGTTGTTTCTAGAAGAAGCTTTGTATAATGTTGATAATTTTCGCCGGTCTATATTGTTGAGAATTTTCTGGAATTACTTATTTATTATCGACCGAAGCTTCCCGATAGATCTGGTAATAGCTAAGTGATTCTTCTATTCTAATGATGTAAGACATTGCATAGTTGCGGTGACGAGTTTTATTTTGATTGGGTGTTATTGCAGTGGTGAAGAAACGGAAACTCCGATGGTATGGCCACGTCAGCAGGCCTGGCAAAGACCATCCTGCAAGGCACATGGCAAGGACGTAGAAGAAAAAAAAGGGAGACCGCAAAAAAGTGGTGGGAGGACAACATTCGAGAATGGACTGGCTTGACACTGAGCGAAGCCATGAGGGTTGCTGAGGACAGAGAAAGATGGAGTACGCTGGTTAAACGATCATCTGTGGTGCCCCAACGACCTCCGAGTTACGGGATAGGATAGGATAGGCATCAGTGACAATGGTATGGCAATGTTCTATTTGTTACTATAAGGCATCACCGACAATGTTTCCATCTGGAACATCAGAAACTATGAGGTCTTACCCCGTACGGTGCTTGTGACCGAATTTTCGGTCAGCATCATTATCTATCCTATCCTATCCTGTCCCATAACCCGAAGGTCGTAGGGGCACCACAGATGATCGCTTAACCAGCATACTCCATCTTTCTCTGTCCTCAGCAGCCCTCATGGCTTCGCTCAGTGTCAAACCAGTCCATTCTCGAATGTTGTCCTCCCACCTCTTTTTCGGTCTCCCCCTTCTTCTACCTCCTTGCACTGTGCCTTGCAGAATGGTCTTTGCAAGGCCTGATGATCTGGTGACGTGGCCATACCATCGGAGTTTCCGTTTCTTCACCACTGTGAGCAGGTCATCGTGTTGTCCAATGGCTTGTGTGATGGTCTGTCGGACTTCAACGTTGGTGATGTGTTGGGTATAGGAAATGCACAGAAGTCTTCTGTAGCACCTCATCTCCATGCTTTGTATTCTTCGTTGGAGATCTGCTGTGAGGGTCCATGCTTCGCAAGCATATAGGAAGATGGAGATGACCAGAGATCGCAGCAGTCTTACTTTGGAATGTAGACTGATGGTTCTGTCTTTCCAAATGGGCTTCAACCTTGTCAGGGCAGCAGTTGTTTGTGCGATCCTGGAGAGGACTTCCTGTCGAGACCCATTGTCTGACACAATGGCTCCTAAATATTTGAAGCTGTGCACTGTGTTGAGGGATTGGCCTTGTACTTTGATGTCCGTGTTGATGCCATTGGTGTTGTTGGTCATCATTTTGGTCTTCTCTGCACTTATTTCCATTCCATAAGCTCTGGAGGTGGTGTCAAGCCTCTGTACAAGCTGTTCAAGTTCTTGTTCCTCTCCAGCCAATCCATCAATATCATCCGCAAAACGAAGATTGGAGATTGCTCTGCCCCCTATGCTGACTGTGCCTTCGTGATCTGCAAGAGCATCTGACATGATGCGCTCTAGGAAGATGTTGAAGAGTGTTGGAGAGAGTAGGCATCCTTGACGCACACCGATTGTTGTTCTGAACCAGTTCCCGATGACGCTGTTATGGAGGACTGCACTGGTAGCCTTGTCATACAGGCTTTTGATGACTTCTATAATTTTAGGGCTGATGTTGTACACTTTCATGGTTGCCCATAGAGCTGCATGCCAGACTCGGTCAAATGCCTTCTTGAAGTCTATGAACACATGATATAGATGTTGTTGGTGCTGTAGGTATTTCTCACAGATTATTCTGAGGTTGAAAATCTGTTCAGTGGTACTTCGCCCTGCCATGAATCCTGCTTGTTCTTCAGCTATGATTTGTTCAGCTTGTGGTTTCAACCTGTTGAGTATTATTTTCAGGAGGACCTTGCTGGGATGGCTGATGAGGCTGATGGTGCGGTAATTTTCACACTCCTGAAGGTTACCTTTTTTGGGAAGAGTGATGACAAGCGACTGGGTCCATGGTGTAGGCCATTCCCCACTCTGCCAGATCTTGTTACAGATAATGGTGAGAGCATCAGTCATCGCTTCTCCTCCTGCTTGTAGCAGTTCCGCTGGTATGTTGTCCACTCCCGCTGACTTCCCTTTCTTCAGCGATTGCACTGCTGCCTCAACTTCTTCCCGGAGAATTGGGGGGATTTCTTCTTCTTCTCTGCTCTCGGGACATGCTAGAACTGATGGGTCTCCATTTGGTGTATGGTTGTAAAGGTCAGAGCAGTACTCTGTCCATCTGTCCAAGACTTCTTGTTCTTCTGTAAGGCAAATGCCAGACTTGCTTTGGATAGTGGAGACTTTGGGCTGTTTAACACTTGTCAGCCGCTTCACAGTCTGGTAGGCCTTCTTGCTGTTGTTCTTGTTCAGATTGTTCTCTATTTCCTGGCATTGATCTTCTATCCAGTTCTCCTTTGCTGTGCGCATGCCTTTTCGGATGTCATTGTTGATTTTTCGGTAGACATCAGCTCCCTGTGAGGTGTTCTTTTTTCAGCATCATTATACCGGTTCTATATTCATAACACTCAAAACATTATTTTCCGAAACAGTCTATCATAGTGAATTGCACAAACGAGGCCTAAAGATAGACACACAAAAAAGTTCAGTTATATTATTAATAATAAGTTCCATTTAAATCACAGCAACATTTCTGTCCATCACGTGGGACCACAACTGGATCATACAAGGCAGGCCTCACAGGGATTAAGGTAAGAAAAAAAAAGGTAAAGGTGGTCCCATAGCCTGTGGTTGTAGGGGAGCGTGATGTTGGAGATCACACTTATTTTGGGCCAGCGTAATGAGGGTGATGCCCATCTCTCTCCCTCGCTGCTTTACCTTCCCCACCCTTAAGAGAGTAGGTACTCAGTCACAGTTGAGTGAACTGGGGGCGTTGTTATTTGTCGCTTCACGTTTTTGCGGTCACCCATCCAAGTGCTAACCGCACTGGACGATGCTTAACTTGCGACACAGTAGCGAGTGCTCCAACCACTGCGCTATCCGACACCCCAGAGGGATTAAATACTGTTGTTGTATTTCGGATTCCGTCCTCCCTTCCATAATAGTATTGGACGCAGTCAAATGTAAAGTATCCAAAAACAAATCTCTTTGCTTTCCGTCTTTTATTAGTGAACTCATTGACGTTACATAGCATGTTTGAATAAAAAATGTGCCTTTGTTGCGTGTGTGAGTGTGTGCCAAACATGTGAGTGTGTGTGTTGCTACAGATCGCCGTGAATTTTAGAAAATGTCATCCAGTATTTTTTTTACAATAATTATTATTATTATTATTATTATTATTATTATTATTATTATTATTATTATTATTATTATTATTATTATCACTATCATCATCATCATCATCATCATCATTGCATCAAAACTCTTCCAAATAAAAAACAATTATCATTGGATCACAGGAACCAGGGTGTTTGATGACTAAAACGCTAATCTGTTGTCTCATTTAAACGCCAATTTACCAAATCTACCTATTTAGATTAAGAAATAAAGATTTAAGCTTTGTTGGCAGTTGTCATAACGGTTTTTTTAACTCCCAAAAAATATCCACCATCATTAGATCACTGACCCCACGATATAGAACTGTGATCAAAGATGTGTTTTTCGAGAATCGGGTTTGATAAATACCCAATATATGATTGATAAATACCCCATATATGATTGATAAATACCCCATATATGATTGATAAATACCCCATACATTATTGATAAATACGCCATATATATTATTGATAAATACCCCATATATCATTGATAAATATCCCATACATATATGATTGATAAATACCCCATATATGATTGATAAATACCCCATATATTATTGATAAATACCCCATATATTATTGATAAATACCCCATACATATATGATTGATAAATACCCCATATATTATCTATAAATACCCCATACATATATGATTGATAAATACCCCATACATATATTATTGATAAATACCCCATATATGATTGATAATACAGCATATATGATTGTTAATACCCCATATATGATTGATAAATACCCCATACATATATAATTGATAAATACCCCATATATGATTGATAAATACCCCATATATTATTGATAAATACCCCATACATATATGATTGATAAATACCCCATATATGATTGATAATACCGCATATATGATTGATAATACCCCATATATGATTGATAAATACCCCATACATATATGATTGATAAATACCCCCATATATTATTGATAAATTCCCCATACATATATGATTGATAAATACCCCATATATGATTGATAAATACCCCATATATGATTGATCAATACCCCATATATGATTGATAAATACCCCATACATATGATTGATAAATACCCCATATATGATTGATAAATACCCCATATATGATTGATAATACCCCATATATGATTGATAAATACCCCATACATATAGGATTGATAAATACCCCATATATGATTGATAAATACACCATATATGATTGATCAATACCTTATATATGATTGATCAATACCCCATACATATGATTGATAAATACCCCATATATGATTGATAATACCCCATATATGACTGATAAATACCCCATACATATATAATTGATAAATACCCCATATAACATTGATCGGCTAGGGGAACCTGAGGCCACCACAAAAAGTGGCGTGAGATAATAAGATGGTTTGGTGAATCTCTGTGCTCCTACACCCAATAAACAACCTTCACTGTTTTGTTCCTCAAGCTATTATTCCTCGCAATGGGACTTCGGTAATTTTAAAACCCTATACCGTGGAAAATCTTAATTTTATAAGAAAAAAGAACGGTTACTTACCCCCGATAACCGTATTTTGGATCACGAAAAACCGCTGCGAGCGGTCAGTAGTAGCTCCAAGGAAAATCCCCTCTGACGTCTTTCAACCTCTAACGTCTTTTAAAGAATAAATCTTGACCTTACTGCTGTTTGTACCTTGGCATAAGGTGCTGTAGAATCTTAGCCTTCGATTATCATTGTTACTCCGGCCAACGTGTGAACGGACAATTAAGAGTTTTTACACTCTATTCTTCTTTTTATTTTTTATTTCTTCTTCTTCCTCTCTCTCTCTCTCTCTCTCTCTCTCTCTCTCTCTCTCTCTCTCTCTCTGTATACATACTGCCTACCTATCGGTATGTCTCTGTTCGATCAAATCTCGTTTGTCTTTCTCCTTTCAGGATTTTATTCACTTTTGCTTTTCACTGTCAGTAAACTCTCAGGGTCTTCCCTTTTTCTTTTTCTGGCAAGAAAAGAAAGGACACAAAATAAGTAAGTTGGAATCAAGCCTGCGGCGGAGTCTGGACTGAATTGGCTTGCCTGAAAGAAAACGAAATTGTCGGAAAAGACGAGAGTAACGACATTTTCCACCCATTTGCACGCGCCAAAAACTAGTCGGGGAGAAACGTCAAAAGCTGAGGACTGCCAAAACCTACATGCATCATTCAAGAACTCTTAAATAGGGAGGGGGGGGGAGATAAGGGGGGTACTCTTCACAAGAGCCGCTGAAGGCGCCTTGACCAGGAAGTGAAGGAGACGTATGTTTGAAATCAACCAACGTTCCGCGATGAAGTGGATGGCGATCAAACAACCAAAACAACAAGAGGAGGAGAAGGAAGAAGAAGAAGAAGTAGTAGTAGTAGTAGTAGTAGTAGTAGTAGTAGTAGTAGTAGTAGTAGTAGTAGTAGTAGTAGTAGTTGTAGTAGTAGTAATAGTAGTAGTAGTAGTAGTAGTAGTAGTAGTAGTAGTAGTAGTAGTAGTAAGCTTAGTGATAGTAGTAGTGGTAGATGAGGAAGAAGTAGAGGACACAGACAGAAAGACAGAGGAGACAGACAGAAAGACAGAGGAGACAGAAAGACAGAGGAGACAGAAAGACAGAGGAGACAGACAGAAAGACAGAGGAGACAGACAGAAAGACGGAGGAGAAAGACAGAGGAGACAGACAGAAAGACAGAGGAGAAAGACAGAGGAGACAGACAGAAAGACAGAGGAGACAGACTGAAAGACAGAGGAGACAGGCAGACAGAAAACAGAGGAGACAGACTGAAAGACAGAGGAGACAGGCAGACAGACAGAGGAGAAAGACAGAGGAGACAGACAGAAAGACAGAGGAGACAGACAGACAGAGGAGACAGACAGAAGGGAAAGAAGATGATGAAGTAAATCAGTCTAAATTTACTCCGGTGAACACACGTTACGCACATTAGTTAAATAAAGAAATAAATTAAAAGAAGAAGAAGAAGAAGATGATGATGAAGACGAATGGTTACAAAAAATTAGAACACTTGTGGTCTCTCTCTCTCTCTCTCTCTCTCTCTCTCTCTCTCTCTCTCTCTCTCTCTCTCTCTCTCTCTCTCTCTCTCTTTCTCTCTCTCTCAATCTCTCTCTCTCTCTCTCTGGAATTATCATACCTTATCTTGTCTAGTTTAATATTCTCTAAGTGTAGTTTACAACGCACGCAAGCGTACACATACACATTACACACACAAACACGGCGCCCCTGCATCTACACGCAGCACCTACACACACCCATATACATAAACACATAGGCTACATATAGTCTACACACACACGAACACACACACACACACGAACACACACATGTACACACACACAAACGCGCACTCTCACACGCACACACACATATATACATATACAGATCTACACACACTGACTTCAAGCCTGCTACACTGCAAAAGTCTTCACGATCAGTCATTCACTCGGCTCAATCCAAATGCGCCAGTACAAAAATTAATATTGAAAGCTTGAAGTTGAATAAATACATGGTGAGTTTTGAACTCCCCTTGCAGAAAGAAGAGTGGTGTGTCGTGCCATTGCTCTCCGCCTGTTCTCTGTTATTGAGAGCTCGGACAACAGAAATGGAGAAAACCTGATGGCGAAGCCATCAAAACCACAGCAGTTCTTTTGTGCGCAGAGGGAAGAAACTCCGTGTAATGCAAGACGCCTTTTTGCGACTCCTCTTTGGCGAGAGCTCCGCGAATAAGGGGAGGTAATTGAGCAGATCGCGCACGACATTCCTAGAGCATGTGAGTTCCCCGGATGCTTCCAGCCAAAACATGATGCAGAGAAAAGCTAGAGGAGAGCTTAATTTTTAGAGAAAAACGCGCTGTTCTGAAACGTCTTTGTTGCGAAGTTGATGGCATTTGTGATGCTTGAACAGTCTGATTATGACAGTTACCGCCACGCGCTGCTTGTGTTTTTGCTTTCTCGGTTTTTGACACTGACGAAAATAAAGGGGTTGTCTTTCTTTCATTGAAAACATTTTGGAACACACCGAGGCTTTGTTATCAGTCACGCGTCTGTCTCTCCAGATCTATTTTACTATGAACAAGACTGTAAGCCATTAAAATGTATTTCCAGCCATTCACACACATGTACAATAGAATGACGGGCCTTAGCCTGAAGGACCAACATGTACAATAGAATGACAGGTCGTGCAGCCTTAGCCTAAAGGACCAACATGTACAATAGAATGACAGGTCGTGCAGCCTTAGCCTAAAGGACCAACATGTACAATAGAATGACGGGTCGTCCAGCCTTAGCCTAAAGGAGCAACATGTACAATAGAATGACGGGTCATGCAGCTTTAGGGATTAACATGTACAATAGAATGACGGGTCATGCAGCTTTAGGGATTAACATGTACAATAGAATGACGGGTCATGCAAACAATTATCAAGTCGGTCCACCCAAATGACAAAACGTGTTTCGAGGACAATGAACCCTTGACATTTTGACAAAGTGTAAAACAGAATGACATCGAGGCACAGCACTTGTTAAAGTAAATGAATAGTAAATTGCTGTATTATTATTATTATTATTATTATTATTATTATTATTATTATTATTATTATTATTATTATTATTATTATTATAACTACTACTGCTGCTGCTGCTGTTGCTACTACTACTGCTGCTGCTGTTGCTACTACTACTACTGCTGCTGCTGCTATTACTACTACTACTACTACTACTACTACTACATAAAATAATTAAATTGGGTTAAGTGATTGTTGAGATAAGGCCAACATTTAAGCTATCCTATCCTATCCTATCCTATCCCGTAACTCTGAGGTCGTAGGGGCACCACAGATGATAGTTTAACCAGCGTACTCCATCTTTCTCTGTCCTGATGGTTTCGCTCAGTGACATTTGAGCCAAAAAGTCAAAAAGGGAGCAACGGGCCAGCCGACCGACCGAATAATCGGTACAGGTACCGGAACAGGCACAGGTACAGGCACAGGTAAAGGCACGTGTACAGGAACAGGCACAGGTACTGATACAGGTACAGGCACAGGCACAAGTACAGGCACACATCGAAGAACAGGCACACCACAAGTTATGCGCTTGTATTTCGTGATCTAATACTTTGCTATTACAAGATACAATATACAATATACAACGTGCAAGGTGTTATTTGTCCATTTGCATTTACATTGGAATAATGTTTTTTTCGACGGCGCAACAAGAAACAACACAACTTAATGCATCCATTCTTTAAAATGATCCCGATGGTACATTGATGCATGATGATAATGATAGCGACGGCGACGACGATGATGATGATGGTGATAATGATGATGATGATGATGATGATGATGATGATGATGATGATGATGATGATGATGATGATGATGATGATGATGATGATGATGATGACAACGACTAACACGATAATGACGACGACCAAGACAACGACGACGATGAGAATGATCGGTGGTAATTAATATGACAATACTTGACCGACGACAACCCAATTCATAACTACAATAACCACAACTATTGCACATCTCGCTCCAGCACTACCTGCCATAACAATGCACATCTCGCTCCAGCACTACCTGCCATAACAATGCACATCTCGCTCCAGCACTACCTGCCATAACAATGCACATCTCGCTCCAGCACTACCTGCCATAACAATGCACATCCCGCTCCAGCACTACCTGCCGTAACAATGCACATCCCGCTCCAGCACTACCTGCCATAACAATGCACATCCCGCTCCAGCACTACCTGCCATAACAATGCACATCCCGCTCTAGTACTACATGCCATAACAATGCACATCTCGCTCTAGCACTACCTGCCATAACAATGCACATCTCGCTCCAGCACTACCTGCCATAACAATGCACATCCCGCTCTAGTACTACCTGCCATAACAATGCACATCTCGCTCCAGCACTACCTGCCATAACAATGCACATCTCGCTCCAGCACTACCTGCCATAACAATGCACATCTCGCTCTAGCACTACCTTCCATAACAATGCACATCTCGCTCCAGCACTTCCTGCCATAACAATGCACATCTCGCTCCAGCACTACCTGCCATAACAATGCACATCTCGCTCTAGCACTACCTGCCATAACAATGCACATCTCGCTCCAGCACTACCTGCCATAACAATGCACATCTCGCTCTAGCACTACCTGCCATAACAAAGCACATCCCGCTCTAGCGCTACCTGCCATAACAATGCACATCTCGCTCTTGCACTACCTGCCATAACAATGCACATCTCGCTCCAGCACTACCTGCCATAACAATGCACATCTCGCTCCAGCACTACCTGCCATAACAATGCACATCCCGCTCCAGCACTACCTGCCATAACAATGTATACACAAAGGAAAAATAACAATAGTGATGTATAGTAGTACAATAGTATTAGTACAATAGTATTGTGATAAACACTGGGCGTACTACTACTACTACTACTACTACTACTACTACTACTACTACTACTACTACTACTACTACTACTACTATTACTGGATGCTATATAGGCCTAAACGCGCTTTTCCTAAATCATCAATCAGACTCAAAGTGTGGCGATCTCGACCAACGTAAACGCTTACATGTTTCACCCACTCTCACACACAACAAACACACATCTGTCACTCAAACATGTGGTGTAAAGGGAGGGAGATCGCTATTAGAAAGCGGAAAGGAAACAGACTTTTTTTATTTTTTTTTATTTTTACTGTTTATATTGACTGCATCCAATGCCATGATTGAAGAGAGCGAGGAAACCGAAGACTACTTTGGGTGACCTAAATAGTCTCGTACCTAAGTCACTTAAGTTCGCGCCTTGCTGGAATCGAACCAGAGAACTACCGCATAGGAAACCGGCGACTAAGCAAAAGTCCACAACTTGTAATACGCCTGGGGTGTACAGTGTAGAGTGAGCCACTTTTCCATGGCCGTTGATCTTGTTTAGGAAGTGGAATCTTGGCGCTAATGCCAGTCTTGTGATGACGTCGGCACACTCTCAACACAAACGACACAGTGCGGGAAACTCAATCAAATGGAGGGATAAGAGGGGGTGTGGGGGAGGGGGAATAGAGGAAGGACGAAGAGAGGGAGAGAAAGAGGAGAGAGACAGACAGAGAGACAGAAATATACAGAGAAATCAGACAGATAGACAGAGACGGAGAAACTGAAAGTAGAAAAAGGGTAGGAAACTGGAAAACATCGATAGGTACAGAGACAGACAAACGGGGACACAGAGACAAAAAGCGAGAGAGAGAGAGAGAGAGAGAGAGAGAGAGAGAGAGAGAGAGAGAGAGAGGGGGGGGGAAGCAGACAAGCAGAGACACAGGAAGAAACGGATAGACCGATGATTGAAAGAAGAACACCTAGATGGATATAACCGAACCTCTTGTCAAGTAAGCAAAATTATTCCCCGCCAAATTTCGGCAATTTTCAGGCAATAAGTCTGCGCAGTATCTGAGACCTTCTGAGTAAACTATAAGAATTCAGAGGTGTTGTAGACACTGGATAAAAATGGTATAGCCACAAGCATTCGTATATTTGATAGATTACATTTGTATTTTTGTCCTGTTCGGTTAACACTGCGACCCACCAAAATTAAGCGTCCCTTGTTTTCGGGAATAAAGATTTGTAGACTTGATTTAACATTGTTGTTATCCTCATCAGACCATAACATAGTTGTAGACTTGATTTAACATTGTTGTTATCCTCATCAGACCATAACATAGTTGTAGACTTGATTTAACATTGTTGTTATCCTCATCAGACCATAACATAGTTTCTTCTTGCGCAAATCCACCTCCCCTCCTCTCCCCCCTTCTCTACCCTCTCCCCCGCTCACCCCTCCACCCCACCCCCAAAAAGGCAATCCTTTAATTGACTGCTTTTTCCTTCTTATAGACTATGCTCGGAAATTCGAGGGGAAACAACTTTGGCCGGCTTGCCCGCATGTTGCGCCAGAGTTGTCTAACGTTGAGGCAAACGAGCACAGTTCTCGACTATAATTTCTGCTCTGTCCTCCATCAAACCTTCCGGATCAACCGCAAGGTTGATTTCAGTTCTGTTAGTTCGGCTTTGCTCTGCCAGGCAACCCCCACCCCCCATTCCCGAAGAAAAGCTCGCAGCTCGGGGTAGCTTTCATAGTGTTCTGAGACAAGATGGCCGCCCGAATAACTCTAGGAAACTAAAAACAAAACAAAAAGACAAGTTACCTCCCATTTCCGAAGACGACCTGTTGTCGCATAGCACGTAATTTTCTCATCTATTGGACTTTCTTCTTCTGTGTGCGTGTGTGTGTGTGTGTGTGCGTGTGTGTGTGTGTGTGTGTGTGTGTGTTTGTGTGTGTGGACTTGTTTACACGGCGTTATTTGGACAAACTAGTGAACATAACTTGTTTTGACAGCCCTCGTTTTGACGTCAAACCAATGAACCGTTAGGGCTAGGGCTGTGCTAGTGTAAGGGTTAAAGTTAGGGTTAGGGTTAGCGTTATAACACTTAAACGTACTTTTAAAAAGGGGGACGCAATATTACCCATTGTCAACACAACGTAAGTGGCGTTTCAGGAAAGCCCTATTAACACCGTGAGAACAATTTGTGTGTGTGTGTGCGTGTGTGTGTGTGTGCGTGAGTGTGTAGGCTACTGTGTGTGTGTGTGTGAAAGAGAAAAAGCTTTGGAGAAAAAGACTTGGCAGTTTCCAAAGCTAAAAGAAGAAGAAGAAACAAGAAGTGACGATTAACATGAACAATTTTGGAGTTTGTTTTAGGCATGTTTATTCCAATTGCCTCACAGCGAAAGGCAATTTTCGGATTTTTTTTTAATAGCAAAGGTTCAAGATTTTATTTATTCAATGAAAATAAATGATGATGATGATGATGATGATGATGATGATGATGATGATGATGATGATGATGATGATGATGATGATGATGATAATGATGATAAAGGAGGTAATACACATTCCCGCTAGCAGCAGGGGAAGTATTCCCTCCATCCATTCAAAGTATACTTTGGGCTCGCTGCTAGCCGCGGATGCGAACCGCAGTACTGTTTAACGGAATATTGCTACAAGGGTTCGGGTAAGTGTTAGTTGTAGATCTATCCCTAGCCTTTGCCATAACCCTTTTGTCTACAAAAATGCTCTTTTTCCGTCCCAAAAACCCATTTGCCTTCTTGGATTCTTAAATTGTATGAAACCAAGTGAGGACACTATCCGACGTCAATAAACACTTCGAAAAGATTCTCAAACGGTTCGTAAGTTGACCTAGAAACAAATACAGCGTGACCCCATGCTTCATGTTGCATCACACCAACAGGGTACCACTAGGCCTGAGACCCATCGCTGTAACACAGACAATCTCATTCACATCAACCTCTCCCCCCAACCCCTATCTTCACACCTCGATAGCCATAGCCCTCTAGGCCTACGTATTGCATCATTCAATGCTCAATCGCTAGGTCCCATTCAAAAACGTACCGCTTTGCAAGATTTCATCTCACACAAGCAGACTGACATAATGTTCATCCAGGAAACCTGGTTTCGGCAGACTGGCGACGAGGGTAAATGCTCTGATTTAACCCCTTCTGACTACTCTGTATGCTCGCTGCCTCGCTCAAATCGCGGAGGTGGCCTTGCTATCATTTACAGAAACAGTCTGTCCCGTCACCTTGGCTTCATTACAGACTTCGCTTTCACCCACTCGTCCTTTGAAGTTGTTCAACTTAGCCTGTCCGTTCCACAGCAGAACATTCACTTCATATGCATATATCGCACCTTTCCAAGCAAGAAAAATAAATTAACTGATGCAATTTTCCACCAAGAATTTCCAGTCCTGCTTGATTATTGCAACACACTGTCAGGAACATACATAGTTTTAGGAGACATTAACTTTCACTTTGACCAACCCCAGCAACCTTCCACCGCAAAGATGATTGAACTTTTAGATCAGTTTAGTCTTTCTCAGTCAGTCACAGAACCCACCCACAGCCGTGGTCACATCATAGATTGGGTTATGCATAGGCCTCAAGATAATGTTGTTAGATCAACTTCAGTCACCCAGGAATTAACATCTGACCATTTCTGTGTCATGTGCGAACTAAGCGTCGCAGCCCCCCCTCCTCCCCCCATGTTCAGGAAGGCTCGCAGCCTGCGCACCATGGATAGGGATGCTTTCAAGCAAGACCTTACCGCTAAAGTGACCCCAGAACTGTGCCCCACTGTGGATCAGCTGAATAGTACACTTCAGGCGGTGCTTGATCGGCACGCTCCTGTGGCCCAGAAAAAGGTCAAGGCAACTCGCTCAGCACCCTGGTACGAGTCTATCACGGACGAGCTCTCTGAGGCGAAGAAACACCGACGCAAAGCTGAGAAAAAGTGGCTCAAATCGGGTTTAGAAGTCAGCAAGCAGATTTTCACCGCTGCAAAAAAACGGGTCACTAAAATAGTCCAGACTGCCAAAACCCGGTACTTTAGCGACAGAATTAGCAGCAGTGAAACTTGTAAACAGTTGTTTGACATTTGCAATCAGCTAAGGGGTAAGAGCAATGCAACATCATTCCCATCCACACATCCAGCATGTCAGCTCCCAGATGTATTTTGTAACTATTTCACACAGAAAGTGGCTGACATAAGGGCCGCTCTTGATAGCCATGAGATCCCACTCACTAACCCATTCTCACCCTCCCTCACCACCGCAAAGATGGAAGTTTTTCAACCAGTAACAGAGCAAGAGGTCAAGAAAGTCATCTTAAGCTCAAAACCAACATCTTGCTCTCTCGACCCCATTCCTACCCCCATGTTGATAGAGAATCTTGACCCTCTACTCCCGACCATTACCCATATTATCAACGAGAGTCTGTTCTCTGGTGTTGTTCCGTCTGTGCTCAAAGCGGCTGTCATCAAACCCCTCCTTAAAAAGCCAAGTTTAGACAAAAATAATCTAAAGAACTATAGACCTGTTTCAAACCTCTCCTTCCTGTCCAAAGTCATAGAAAAAATTGTTCTCAAACAACTGTTTGCCTACCTATATGATAACGCTTTACTTTGCCCCAACCAGTCTGCCTACCGACCATTCCACAGCACTGAGACAGCCCTCCTAAAGGTAACCAATGATCTGTTGCTCGCCTTAGATAATGGCAACGTCTCCGTTCTCACCTTATTAGACCTCTCAGCCGCCTTTGACACAGTCGACCATCACATTCTCTTTAACACTCTTCAACACTATTTTGGAATCTCTGGCTCGGTCCTGGCTTGGTTCCACTCATATCTTTCTGACAGATCACAAGCAGTCACTGTCGATGGCTGTCTCTCCAGCACAGCAGACTTGGTGTGCGGCGTGCCTCAGGGTTCCGTTTTAGGGCCGGTGTTATTCACTCTGTACACCAAGCCACTGCTTCTCCTGCTTAGAAAGCATGCTGTTGAGAGTCAGTCATTTGCAGAAGACACACAACTGTATAAATCCACCGCCCCCTCTCTCATTAATTCCACTGTTCAGACCTTGGAGAACTGCATCACAGACATTAAATCATGGATGACACTCAACAAGCTTAAGCTTAATGACGATAAAACCGAAGCCCTCCTCATTCACAAGCACAACACCTCCTCCTCACTCTCGCCTCTCCCAACATCGCTTACAGTAGGGACAACAAACACTCAGTTCTCATCCTCTGCAAGAAATCTCGGCTACATTCTATCCGATGACCTGTCCCTCAACAACCACATCTCCAACGTCTGTCGCTCTGCATACACGGCCATACGCCAAATCAGCTCCTTTCGCCACTATCTTACAGTCCCGGCCACCAAAACCCTAGTCTGCGCTCTCGTCCTCTCTCGTCTTGACTATTGCAACTCTCTCCTTGCTGGCTCCCCGAAACACATCATTGACAAACTACAAAAGGTTCAGAACTCAGCAGCTAGACTAGTATTCCGAGCAAAGAAACGTGATCACATCACACCTCTACTACATTCCCTTCACTGGCTTCCTGTGCAAGCACGCATTGAGTACAAACTCTCTGTTCTCTGTCACAACTTCTTCACAGATTCTTGTCCTTCCTACCTTGCTGATCTACTGTCTGTCTACGCCCCTTCACGCACTTTAAGATCATCTGCTGACACTCGCACACTCAAGGTCCCCGTCACCCGCACTAAGACATACGGCCAACGTGCATTCGCCTACTCCGCACCTAAGCAGTGGAATTCCCTTCCCTCCCATATCCGCAACATACAATCAACACAAGCATTCAAAAAGGCCCTCAAAACCCACCTCTTCAAACTGCATTATTCAGACTGATTTGTGTCCTGCTGCCATTCTCTCATCTCTTGTCTATGTCTGATCCGTAAGTGTATACACGGCTGTAAATATTTATACTGTTTTCCTTCCTGGGCCTAACCGGGCATATAAATAGCTGTGAATAGGTTTTTGCTATTCTACTTTCTGTCTTTTTTGTCATTTGTGTACATAGTTGTAAATAGTATATTTTTGTCTTTTTTGTAATTTATGTACATAACTGTAAATAGTCTGTACCTTTATTGTCCCGTCTTTTGGTGTATTGTAGCAATAGTGATGTTTCATCGAGTGCATGTATTTATATGTTATGACTATGTAAAGCGTGGTGAGTCTGGTCATAGGCTGGAGTACCCGCTATATAAAAATCCGTTGTTATTATTATTATTATTATAATTCGTCGCCTAGAGGAGACGAAACTTACTTTTCCTTTTCTAGTCTTTGAGAGACACTGTAACTGAGCAGGCTGCTAACCTCGCCAAAGTCTCCCTTCAAGGGACAAGGGACATACTTTGGCCTGCTGCGCAGCGCGTGCCTGGAGTATACTTTCTTTCGATCGTAGCTATGTGCAATGGGTGGATGATGATGATGATGATGATGATGATGATGATGATGATGATGATGATGATGATGATGATGATGATGATGATGATGATGATCAAGGCGCACAGGAAAGGGGGGAAAGTTGGTAGGGCTTGATGGAGCAAAGGGAAAGAAGAGGGCAGAGTTAGTAGAGGGGAGGGGGGTAGAGCTATTGTTCAAACAGTTGTGCCTTTAGATGCTTCTTGAAGACATCCAGGCAGTCAAAGTCCCTCACTTTTGGTGGCAATAAATTCCAGAGCTTTGGGCCGCAATGGGAAAAAAACGAGAACAGTCACTTTTATTGTGGCTGCTCACTGATGGCACACACAGCTGTGATTTTGATGCTGAACGAAGATGTCGGGATGGGAATTATATGTTGAAGGTATGTGGGAGAAGGCTTTGAGTCTTTGACGCCTTTATGGCACAATGACAGCACTTTTAAGTCTAACCGTTGTCTTCATTGGAAGCCAGTGGAGTCGCCTGAGTACTGGAGAATAAGAATATAAAAAATTTTAAGTAGTCTAATATCTTTTGAACCAGAATTTTTACACCCATTTTGTGGGTATAAAAATGGTCAAGAAAGAGTATGGATTGCATCTACACACTCCGTTAGCGACAACAAATTTGTTTTTAAAAGTAAATTAGAGTGACACTCAGGGTGCGTGAAAATTCTGTGGGCCATTTTTAGGTGACACGATAACGATAAACGGTAGAAGATTCTCGAGTACTCTCTAACAAATAGAAGTTTTATTTTAACTAGATTATAATTAATTGCAGAATTGGTCTTTCCATTATCTTAAGCGTGAAATGTCCTTCACTTCACATTAACTCAAATTAATAATATTCTATAATTTAATTATTACAACTACCGAAAAAAAAATCTCATCATCACGGTCACTGTAAGTGAACTTTATATGACCTGGCCCTTTCGATAACCTTGACCTTCTCTAGACCTTGAATTTTCGACCTTGGCTTTGAATTTTCGACCTTCAGACACAAACACTGTTTCAGTTATTGTGGTATCGTACAAAACAGGCCAAACAGTTTCCTTGGCCCGAAATTGAGCATGATCTTCACATGACCTTGAATGCTCGCGTATGATCTAGTAAACAAACACTAATGTAGGCCTATTCTAAATCTTTAAACTAACACTACGGCATTGTGAATAATTTGAATGCTAGCAAATCTGTATCATGCTATTATGTTGTTCAAATATGGAAACGTTCCTTGCACAGCCGCTTGCTCTTCGACACAGTCGTAGAGTATACACACTGTCATACTCTGCGGGACTCTATTCCCTCACGTTCAAGTATGTCATGCTTAGGCCTAACCACTTCACGATGACGCACACTACACTAGGTAGTGTTTTAGATCACGTACATTTGGAGGTATTATTCCTTTTGGCGTCCAAAATCACGTAAAAGAGTGCCAGTGTCTGATCACGTAATGGTTTTTCTTGGAAGAGGTCCTATCCTATCCTATCCTATCCTATCCTATCCTATCCTATCCTATCCTATCCTATCCTATCCTGTCCCATAACCCGAAGGTCGTAGGGGCACCACAGATGATCGCTTAACCAGCATACTCCATCTTTCTCTGTCCTCAGCAGCCCTCATGGCTTCGCTCAGTGTCAAACCAGTCCATTCTCGAATGTTGTCCTCCCACCTCTTTTTCGGTCTCCCCCTTCTTCTACCTCCTTGCACTGTGCCTTGCAGAATGGTCTTTGCAAGGCCTGATGATCTGGTGACGTGGCCATACCATCGGAGTTTCCGTTTCTTCACCACTGTGAGCAGGTCATCGTGTTGTCCAATGGCTTGTGTGATGGTCTGTCGGACTTCAACGTTGGTGATGTGTTGGGTATAGGAAATGCACAGAAGTCTTCTGTAGCACCTCATCTCCATGCTTTGTATTCTTCGTTGGAGATCTCTTTGTTGTTGTGGACACTAAGGAAGAGGTCTGAAAACGTAAAAATAAAAGTATCAGCAAAGGTACGGTCATGGAGGCTATCGCAGCTTGCGCATCGTACATACGTAGGTTCCGCATTTTTTTGAAGTTGTTGTCTGTTCTGAGAATCGACGATCACTAGCAGGAATTGCAACGTTCAAGTGCCTATGCGCTTCCGTAGCAGACGACCGAGCATGACGTATCTGTAAGGGAAGAAACTCTACTTCGGGTTCGGCCACTTCCCTTCGTAGAAGCTGTCTGGTTTCGACTTCTTTCTGTTGCACTGTGGCTTTGTTTCAATTCAGCAATCATGCGGCCTCCGTGAAAACCAGCACAGAAAAGGAAAGTAGAAAAAGCTGCGACAGGGAATCAAAAACAAAGTTTAAGTATGTTGAAGTTTTTAAAAGTAGTTGAAGGTGATAAAACTTGTTCACCGTCTGATCAGCAGAGAAATCTGCCTGAAATCGATCCATCTCAAAAGGCTTCTGTTACGCAAGGAAACACTTCTACCAACGAGACTGACCATTTTGCTTCCACGGCGTCATCTACGACCGAGTCTGACCCTTGTGCTTCCACGTCGCGTCGTCATCCAGCGCAAATGAGCAGGCTGTGAAAACGTTCCAAAACAAATGGAAGATGGAATTCTCCTGGCTGGAAACTACGTCTGTGACTCTCTTGAGTGAGTTAAGTGAGATCCTAAATCCTAGCAAACTGCCACGAGCTGCAAATTTGATGAATGCACATGGGATAGACGCATTACAGCACATCATGGAGGTGTATGACACAGAAACAACCATCCAGATGCCAACTTTCATTCCTCTGGTTCCCCCTCCACCTGTGGTCTGTCCCTTCGTCATTGATAGTGATAGTGCCAAGAGACTTTTTTTTCCAATTCAATTGTTTTGTAAATGTTCAGAGACACCTGTCACTGTCCCAGCATTGCAGAGAGCTTCAGAAGGAAGAATACAAATTGCAATACCCTGATTTCAGTGTTTTGCCTGCAGTCATGCTCACCCTGCCCTTGACATCTGTCTCTTGCGAAAGGGGGTTCAGTCAACAGAACCGAGCGGAAAACTCAAAGAGAAACAGGTTGGCTGTCGAAAGACTGGCTAAGAAAATGGCTATCAAGAGTGTTTCAAAGCACCTGGACACAGACTTGCTACATGATGCTGAACAAGTGTTCCGCAGTGACAGGAACCGTATCAAAATGTGCAAACAATTTAACACTTGTTTAGAATCGTTTAGCGCGATAGTCATTTCCTTGGCCACTCTTTCGCATTAAGCATATGATAATTATCTTGAATCCGATTTTCTTTGTTGTCAAGGGCAGGGTGAGCATGATTGGAACCAAGACACTGGCTGAGCTTCTGTATGGGAGTTTAGAATGTGTTTTAATTCAGTCCATGCTATAAATAGCATGCGATGAGTCGGGAGCTGATAAATGTAACTGTTGTTGCATCCTTTTCTGCCATTTCAAAATGACAAATTAAAATTGTTGTAGCCTTATTTACGCAATTAACAAGCGTGAAGTGATGAACACAGTACACAATAACAGACAGTTAAAATTGTTACACCCTGTATGTATTAACTAATTTTGTACTAATTTTGTGAAGATAGCATCTCTCTCTCTCTCTCTCTCTCTCTCTCTCTCTCTCTCTCTCTCTCTCTCTTTGTTGTTGTGGACACTAAACAGTAGGCATGTATACATGAAACAATATTTTCATCTTGGATATTTTAAAGTCAAGAACAGTCTGTTTTGCTTCACAACGCTCAAGACACTGCCACAACATCATATGTCATGATGTCAAGAAACTTGCATACAAATTAATGAAGCAAAAACAACAAAGTACTTGCGAATGGTTGTACTCTTTGAAATTCCAGCTGGAGGTATGAATATCATTTACGTTTTGACTCGGGAGGTATGAATACCCTCACATTTTTTAGGATCTAAAACACTGACTAAGGATGTTTCCGAAAAATCAACAATGACATCCGAAAAAGCATGCGCACAGCAAAGGAGAAATGGATAGAAGATCAATGCCAGGAAATAGAGAACAGTCTGAACAAGAACAACAGCAAGAAGGCTTACCAGACTGTGAAGCGGCTGACAAGTGTAACAGCCCAAAGTCTCCACGATCCAAAGCAAGTCTGGCATATGCCTTACAAAAGAACAAGAAGTCTTGGACAGATGGACAGAGTACTGCTCTGACCTTTACAACCATACACCAAATGGAGACCCATCAGTTCTAGCATGTACCGAGAACAGAGAAGAAGAAGAAATCCTCCCAATTCTCCGGGAAGAAGTTGAGGCAGCAGTGCAATCGCTGAAGAAAGGGAAGTCAGCGGAAGTGGACAACATACCCGCGGAACTGCTAAAAGCAGGAGGAGAAGCGATGATTGATGCCCTCACCATTATCTGTAACAAGATCTGGCAGAGTGGGGAGTGGCCTACACCATGGACCCAGTCGCTTGTCATCACTCTTCCCAAAAAAGGTAACCTTCAGGAGTGTGAAAATTACCGCACCATCAGCCTCATCAGCCATCCCAGCAAGGTCCTCCTGAAAATAATACCCAACAGGTTGAAACCCAAAGCTGAACAAATCATAGCTGAAGAACAAGCAGGATTTAGGGCAGGGCGAAGTACCACTGAACAGATTTTTAACCTCAGAATAATCTATGAGAAATACCTACAGCACCAACAACATCTATATCATGTGTTCATAGATTTCAAGAAGGCGTTTGACCGAGTCTGGCATGCAGCTCTATGGGCAACAATGAAAGTGTACAACATCAGCCCTAAAATTATTAAAGTCATCAAAAGCCTGCATGATAAGGCTACCAGTGCAGTCCTCCATAACAGCGTCATCGGGAACTGGTTCAGAACAACAATCGGTGTGCGTCAAGGATGCCTACTCTCTCCAACACTCTTCAACATCTTCCTAGAGCGCATCATGTCAGATGCCCTTGCAGATCACGAAGGGACAATCAGCATAGGGGGTAGAACAATCTCCAATCTTCGTTTTGCGGAGGACATAGATGGATTGGCTGGAGAGGAACAAGAACTTGAACAGCTGGTACAGAGGCTTGACACCACCTCCATAGCTCATGGAATGGAAATAAGTGCAGAGAAGACCAAAATGATGACCAACAACACCAATGGCATCAACACGGGCATCAAAGTCCAAGGCCAATCCCTCAACACAGTGCATAGCTTCAAATATTTAGGAGCCATTGTATCAGACAATGGGTCCCAACAGGAAGTCTCTCCAGGATCGCACAAACAACTGCTGCCCTGACAAGGTTGAAGCCCATTTGGAAAGACAGGACCATCAGTCTACATTCCAAAGTAAGACTGCTGCGCTCCCTTGTCATCTCCATCTTCCTATATGCTTGCGAAGCATGGACCCTCACAGCAGATCTACAATGAAGAATGCAAAGCATGGAGATGAGGTGCTACAGAAGACTTCTGGGCATTTCCTATACCCAACACATCACCAATGACGAAGTCCGACAGACCATCACACATGCCATTGGACAACACGATGACCTGCTCACATTGGTGAAGAAACGGAAACTCCGATGGTATGGCCACGTCACCAGATCATCAGGCATTGCAAAGACCATTCTGCAATGCACAGTGCAAGGAGGTAGAAGAAGAGGGAGACCGAAAAAGAGGTGGGAGGACAACATTCGAGAATGGACTGGTTTGACACTGAGCGAAGCCATCAGGGCTGCTGAGGACAGAGAAAGATGGAGTATGCTGGTTAAACGATCATCTGTGGTGCCCCTGCGACCTCCGAGTTACGGGACAGGATAGGATAGGATAGGATAGGATAGGATAGGATAGGAGGTTTCCGTGTTGATGGTCGTTGATATTCGGCGACGACTCAGCAGAAGCTGCAAACGTGTTGGATAGGCTTATGGGAAAGCTTTCAACACCATAGTGTGGATTAATGCCTTCTACTACCATCATACTATTATACAATTACATTTGGAGAGGGGGAAAAATTGCATCAGATTCACTTTAAAATTTCGCTTTGACACATGTTACCTTCAATAGTTTAAACTAATCATTAAACTTGACAAATGAATTTTAATTAACCCTGGGCGAGGTCACGTTGCCCTTTCCAAAGCCATTGGTCTTCTTATCTTATCGATGTATCACTTGTGTCAACATCAAAGCCATTGGTCTTCTTATCATATCGATGTATCACTTGTGTCAACATCAAAGCCATTGGTCTTCTTATCTTATCGATGTATCACTTGTGTCAGCATCAAAACATAGCATGCATCTTCGCTTACAAAAAGTCAGTTTGTTTGTTTGCTTTTTGTTGTTGTTGTTGTATTGTTTTACTTAAATAAAGTCGTGTTGGCTACAAGAATTTCTGACTGAACGACACTGTGTTAGGTTTAAACTTTCTGTATGCTATTGCTTGAGATATATTTTCCGATCCCCTAAAGAACGTCATTACCAATAAAATTATCTATCAGAATATATATACACTTTATTTTTTTTTATTTAAGTAGCAGCTTCGAAGGGAGCGCGATGGTTAGAATAGCGCGATGCATACTACGTTGCTGAAGGTACCGCGCTATTATAGGCTTAGTCTCAACGGCGGCGTCTGTTTAAAAACCGACCGGGCCGCGCAAGTTATAGCATGTGTCATAACTCCCTCTTAACACATGATAAGAAGAGAATTTTGATTCACCACTTTAGCAAAGTTCTTCTGCCTCCTTGCACCGTGCCTAGCAGGATGGTCCTTGCTAGGCCTGATGCTCTGGTGACGTGGCCATACCATCGGAGTTTACGTTTCCTCACCACTGTGAGCATGACATCTTGTTGTCCAATGGCTTGTGTGATGGTCTGTCGAACTTAGTTGTTGGTGGTGTGCTGGGTATAGGAAATGCCCAGAAGTCTTCTGTAGCACCTCATCTCCATGCTTCGTATTCTTCTTTGTAGATCTGCTGTGAAGGTCCATGTTTGGAGGCAGAAGAAGAGGGAGACAGAAAAAGAGGTGGGAGGACAACATTCTAGAATGGACTGGCTTGACACTGAGCGAGGCCATGGGGGTTGCTGAGGACAGAGAAAGATGGAGTACGCTGGTTAAACTATCATCTGTGGTGCCCCAACTACCTTCGAGTTACGGGATAGGATAGGGGTGGCCCGTAGCGCAGAGGATACAGGCGCTGGTTTCCAATGCCGAAGGTCGTGGGTTCGAGCCCCACCTGGGGCAAAAATTTGTGACCAAGGTATGAGACTTTACGGGTCACCGAGGGTTCTCTCCGGGTACTCCGGCTTCCTCCCTCCCTTCAAAATAATATTGGATGCAGTCAAATTAATTTTTAAAAAAATACAAAACTATGTTACTTTCAGTTTCCTAATAGCGATCTCCCTGCCTTTACACCACGTGTATGCCTTGTATACTGTTGTCCTTGTTGTGTGTCTGTAATATATTTGTTGCACGTGAGCGTGTATGTTGGTATAGGTCGCCGCTCTTTGAGTTCGAAATCATTCGAAGTAAAGCGCGTATTAGCATCCGGTATTATTATTATTATTATTATTAGAATAAGATAGCAAAGATTGTACACTGTATCACCTTAAATGTAATATTTTCCTAAGCGTTTGTTCATTCTTTACCAGTAGATGCTTAAATCAAACATTAGCTTATAGGGATGTGCATATCGGAAGGGAAACATAGGGGCGAAGTTGCAAGAAGGTTCCAGACTTAATTGTTGCTGGTAGAACAATTTAGATATTTCCTATTCTAATCCGCCATAGTCTAAACCCATAATAGTAACCATGTCATATTATATATCGTTGGAAAGAGAAGATATTGTTCATTCTTTTTCATTATTATTATTGTTTATAATTTGATTACATTCTAGAGTTTAGAATCGTGACAGCCTTGAGAGTAATAATCATCTCCATCTTAAACTGTATATTATTTTTATTTTGTATATATATATATATATATATAAGGCTTCAGCGGGGGTGTCTGGCAAAACACAAACGCCACAAATATATAAATGGGATAAAACAGAGGACTGCTATACCATTTAATCAATCCTGTCCTATCCTATCCTATCCTATCCTATCCTATCCTATCCTATCCCGTAACTCGAAGGTCGTAGGGGCAACACAGATGATGGTGTAACCAGCATACCATCTTTCCTATTTAATCAATAAATTAATAAAATAACATAATAAAATCACATACACGCACGCGCACACACACGCACACACACATACACACACACACACACCCACACACGCACACGTACACCATACAAATACTCAACAGGAAAAAATGTTTGGATATATATGCAAAACGTGTGACGAAAAAGAATAAAGCAAGGGAAACAACTGCTGCTAAAAGGAGATCAAGTTGTTTAATACATTTGTACACTCCCTTGTGAATTCTTTTTGCATCTGTCCATGATCCCAAAATTTTCATTTGGTGTTGCTGTACTGTTGTGTTTTGTTTTGGTGTTGTTGATGTTGTTGTTGATGTCTGCTTGTTTGTTGTGGACGTGATTTGGGGTTTGTTTTACTCGCTGTCGACACGACGTTTGTTGATAATTGAAGGGTGGCTGACAAACATCACGATGGTGCAGTAGCGTGGAACTGTTTCATAACGAGGCTAGTTCTTGCATGAGTGACGACCAATTGAGGAAGTCAACCACCAAACGACACAGAGAATGAAACAACGCACAACAACAGCCTAGTCCACCCAACTGTGAAAGTGTACCTATCCTATCCTATCCTATACCATAACTCGGAGGTCGTAGGGGCACCACAGATGATCGTTTAACCAGTGTACTCCATCTTTCCCTGTCCTCATCAACCCTGATTGTTTCGCTGAATGTCAAACCAGTCCATTCTCGAATGTTGTTTTCCCACCTCTTTTTCGGTCTCCCTCTTCCTCTACCTCCTTGCACTGTGCCTTGCAGGATGGTCTTTGCAAGACCTGATGATCTGGTGACGTGGCCATACCATCGGAGTTTACGTTTTTTCACCACTGTGAGCAGGTCATCGTGTTGTCCAATGGCTAGTGTGATGGTCTGTTGGACTTCGTCGTTGGTGATGTGCTGGGTATAGGAGATGCCCAGATGTCTTCTGTTGCACCTCATCTCCATGCTTTGTTTCTTCGTTGGAGATGTGCTGTGAGGGTCCATGTTTCGCAAGCATATAGGAAGATGGAGATGACAAGGGAGCGTAGCAGCCTTACCTTGAAATGTAGACTGATGGTCCTGTCTTTCCAAATTTTGGCTTCGACCTAGTGTGCCTAGCTCTGTTTAAAACCCGGGAAGGGAAAGCAGTGAAGGAGAGGAGATGGGATTAAGATTGATTGATTGATTGATTTATTGTTGCTTTAGGTCCAGCGGACTCTTCCGAGCCAAATCAGGACCGGACAACCCCCGATCCGCATAAAAGATCTGCTGAAACAACCCCAGTGGGAAAATTGAATGCCCTCCACCGGCCAGTCACTTTACAATAAAGACATCCCACGCGGGGGACGGCTGAGGGTTGACCTCAACTACGCGAACCCCCGGTTACAAAAACAAAATAGAATACAAACATCATTATAAATCATCAACAAAACACATACATATAAAATGCCTATAGTGCTAAATAGTACATTCATAGGAAGCCCTAGTGACCACCCGGCAGAAAGCGTCCAACACTCCCAAGCTGATCCAACAGACCTCATACACAAACAAGGAGTCTTGTCCAGGAAGAGTTTTCAAGAAAAAAGGTAGGTCATTGATCTAGCGAAGAAGAAGATAGTATAGCAGAGTGAAGGACAGAGCAGGAATGGGAAAGAGTAAATGAGGAAGACAGCAACAGTGGGAATTTAAAGCACTAAATTTCCATAAAGTGGGGATACTATTTATACTGAAAACCCCCGGCACTCCAACGGGGGTACTGTTGCCGCAGTGAATCTGTCTTGCCTATAAAGGAAAGACAGGTTTTCAACTGTGGCTTTCACTTTTCCCTTTATAGGTTTTAACAATCTACAGTGGCAAGATTGCTCATGACCCCAAGGGGTGATGGGATTAAGATAACTCAGAGAATTGTATTTCTTTGCCTTCTTTCTTTCTTTCTCCTCCCCCCTTCTTCATCCCCCCCCCCCCCCACTCCCATCTTTCCATCCACCCCAAATTTTTCTTCACAGCTTCTAGATGCAAAGCACAGTAGCTGACATCACCAAGGGCAGATAGATAAGCGTAGCTGCAGAGAGTTTCGTGCCCTTGTCATAGTGACATGGTAAACATTGGGCGGTTGTCTCCCTTGTCAAGAAAGACTGATAGTACAGGACAACTTTCTTTGAAGAGGAGAACCGAGACCACTCGTCTTCGCTACTTCCTGAAATATTTATTCAGCCATTACGGTCTTGTTAGATACTTTTCCGCTTGACCCCTTCCCGCTACAATACTAGGCCTATTATGCCTACTGAAATAGGCCTATGTATGGTACATCTCTGTACCTGTAGGCTACATGTCTAGTATTCTTCTGATCGCAATGGGCAGTTGTGCTTTCTCAAATAACCGCCGACTGACTGTAGCCAATCAACACGCTCCGATCAAGCACGTCATTCAGTAGTTTGTTTACAGGTAGAGTGATCTCTGATTTGTTAATCCAATCAGCTGAGATGACCTAAAGCAATAACCATGTAATGTAATGTAATGTAATGAGACACTTCTATAAACTCCAGGCATAAAACTCGTACATCAAAAATGTTTTCATGTGGCCAAACGGTTTGACCAAAACCTGGCCGTTCGCAGAAAACTCTTTCATAAGTCAATAATGGTTCGCAGGCGAATGAAATCCACATTCTGCAATCGCACATACTCTCTAGTGTGTTCAATGATTACATTAATTTAGAGTAGATGTACATTTTTTTTTAAATAATAATAAAATAAAAGTGGTATTTATTTTTTAAATTGTGTTAACTTTCTTTTGATCATCTATTTTAACTGACGTTGATTTTTTTTTAGTGTTGAACCGTGTGATGGCGCCCTTTTCACCATTGACCTACACGGATGACCCAAATTCGAATCCCGTGGTGGGCGAAATAAAAAGTGGAAATGTTGTACTGTTCATCTTAGCATTGATGATTCCTCTGCAGGTTCAGTGTTGACTTAGGTCTCTACCCCTTGTTCCCATGGTTATCCCCGACTGCCATATCGCCTATGGTGGGTGTAGACGTTAAACCTCAATGTTCCTTCATTCACCATCAGTAATGGGCTATTTTTGACGGTTGTTGATGATGTATGTGGGCTGTGTACAATGCAAAGTAAACGAGGAAACGAGAACAGAAGTTGGGAGTAGGTGGGTGAGGATAGGGCAGTACGTCAGGATGGGGCAGTAGGTCAGGATAGGGCAGTACGTCAGGACGGGGCAGTAGGTCAGGATGGGGCAGTAGGTCAGGACGGGGCAGTAGGTCAGGATGGGGCAGTAGGTCAGGATAGGGCAGTACGTCAGGATGGGGCAGTAGGTCAGGATGGGGCAGTAGGTCAGGACGGGGCAGTAGGTCAGGATGGGGCAGTAGGTCAGGATAGGGCAGTACGTCAGGACGGGGTAGTAGGTCAGGACGGGGCAGTAGGTCAGGATGGGGCAGTAGGTCAGGATAGGGCAGTACGTCACGACGGGGCAGTACGTCACGATGGGGCAGTAGGTCACGATGGGGCAGTAGGTCACGATGGGGCAGTAGGTCAGTACGGGGCAGTAGGTCAGGATGAGGCAGTAGCCCACTTCATCATTGTTTAATGTGATAATAATGCCCACTTTATCATTGTTTAATGTGATAACAATGCCCGCTTTATCATTGTTTAATGTGATAACAAAGCCCACTTTATCATTGTTTAATGTGATTACAAAGCTCACTTTATCATTGTTTAATGTAATAACAAAGCCCACTTTATCATTGTTTAATGTGATAACAATGCGAACTTTAGGGTAAACCCGTTTTGGACAAATGTAAACAAAATTTTACAATTGGGTGACTTTAAGGCTAAGCGGGTGGAAGGCTAAACTGCATGGTGAGTGCTTGAGTGGCTAGTCTGTCTCGTCTTGAGTGGCTAGTCTGTCTCGTCTTGAGTGGCTAGTCTGTCTCGTCTTGAGTGGCTAGTCTGTCTCGTCTTGTTGGTTGTTTGTCACACTATAGTATGATTATGAAACAGAAGAAAGGATTTTTTGGTTTAAATTATTGTTAATATTACATTACGAGAAGAATGGACGTCGTATAGCATAACAGAAAAGCAAGGAAGAAGAACGCCAGTTTTTCTTCCCAAAATAAGCGCACTGTCCTTTAGTAACAAATAAATCGCTTTGTTAGTATTGGTATTGTAGTACAGTATGATAATAAGAAAGGAAGCGAGTAATGTAGTTATTTCAGGTAAAGACTGCCACTGTTCAGTACGTAGTGGGATTTTTAGAACCGAGGAAGAAGGTCAATAATAAAATGCAGGCAGTCCAAAGGTTTGTACAACACGCAGGAAGTCATTGTTTCACCTATAAAATGTAATGGCACAAAAAAATGTGGTCCTCTGTCCCAAAATAAACCCACAGTCATTGTACAACACGCAGGAAGTCATTGTTTCACCTATAAAATGTAATGGCAGAAAAATGTGGTCCTCTGTCCCAAAATAAACCCACGGTCATATCCTTAGCATGTTGTTTTTCATACAAATCTCGCCTTGTTCATTGTTGGCACTTTGTCACTGCCAGTAACATGCTACCGGTTTGCCTTGACAGATCAGATACTTCTCCCCCCCCCATACTTCTCCCCCCCCTTCCCTATCATCCCTACCCTTACCCCCATTTTTTTTAAATAATTTTTTTTGCCCTGTTGTTTTAGTGAAGAAAATGGAAACGCCAACTATTTGCTTGTGCACAAGTGAAATTTATATTTACTTTGTTTTCATTTCATGCAAGCATATAAACAAGTTCATCGGGTTTTAAATTATAATAACTGAAGTCCTTAAGTTAAGGTCTATTGTAATATTGGGCACTGTCTTTGTATACTTTACAGTGTAGTTATGATAAATATCGTGACTCAAAATGTTCCTTGGCATCATGTGAGGTCGCTTCAGTAGAACACGTTAAAAGGCACGGTGGTCTAATGGTAGTGCTTTGGCTTGCGGATCTGAAGGTCCCGGGTTCGAGCCCTGTCCGGGCCATTGTGTTGTGTCCCTGGGGAAGACACTTTACTCCCGTTTCCTACTCCTTCGGATGAGAGTATAAACCGAGGTCTAGTCTGTGTGTCGCATACATTCCATCATAACGGACTTTAAAGATCCTGACGCTCATGTCCTAGACGGGTGAGTGCCGGTCCTTCTCCCCCATCCCTGGCTGGCCAGGATATTGCTCAGTTGTCCAGGGGTTAGACCATGCGCCCAAAGGCTGCGGGTGCGCGTCTCGGGCGGTTTGAGTTAGATCCTGTATCGGCCAGCGCCTAGAGTCTGGTCCAGTACGGCGAGATAAGAGCGCTATAAAAAAAATCCTCAATAATAATAATAATAATAACAATAATAGTAGCAATTGCGTTATTGTAGCTCTATATACGCGAATAGAAAGTAGGCCCAAAGGTCATTTTTCATCAACATCAAGGCCGTATATAAAATATTATTGCGAAGTAGCGGAGTGGAAAAGACCTTCTTTTGTAAGCCCTGTGCCATAGGGTAGTGTTCTGTGAAGTTAAGATTGTGTGAACATGTCACCGTAACTGACAACATAGGTTTAAATAAGCAGGTAGCCGTACAGTATTGTGCATTAGAGGCTGCTTACAGGCCTACTTATATAGACTATTATTACAAACAAATCTAATCCGTGCATTAAAGTAACAGTGTCAAACCTATCTCAGTCCGCGCTGCTGTTTTACCTAGAATTTCTTTCTTAAAGCAATGGAATATGGAATTCCCTTTGTAAAATATTTATTTGCAATATTTTTTGGTGGTTTTTACATCACTTTCGGCTAAATGATATTTATATGGAAGCATATTTTCTAAATAATAATTTGTTTACAAACAGTGTAAGATTTTTTTAATAATATTTTTCTCCTTAAATAACGTACTATTTACCTAAACAATACATTGTTTAGGTAAATAAATCATGATATAGGTAAATAAGGCATTGTTGCTAAATAAGGAATTATTGACCTATATAATGCATTATTTAGCAGGTTGTGTTAATAATGTATTATTTAGAAATGTTTCTAAATAATGATTTCGTTACCTATATAATGCATTATTTAGCAGGTTGTGTTAATACTGTATTATTTAGAAATGTTTCTAAATAATGATTTCGTTACCTATATAATGCATTATTTAGCAGGTTGTGTTAATAATGTATTATTTAGAAATGTTTCTAAATAATGATTTGGTTACCTATATAATGCATTATTTAACAGAATTTATTAAATAAAGTATAATTTTGAAGATGTTGCTAAATAGTGAATTATTTACGTTAACAGTTCATTTGTTGTTTGTAGATTATAGTCACACGACACTTTCGCATATAGGTGACTACTGGATCGATTTATACTGACACCAGCTGGCCAGTTGTTGGTAAAGGGGAAAATAATATGATCACACGTTGACCAATCCGGGATTCGAACCAGCGACCTTTTGGTTACTAGCAAGACGCTCTTACCAACTGAGCTACCCGGCCCCTCACTGTTCATTGCAAAGGGACTGTGATTTGTTTTTATAATTTTACTACTTTCTATAATTAAGGTCAAGCAAGGTCTTTCCTAAGATTGTGTATCCAAAATTTGTGTTAATTATTTATTTTTTTCATTATAATTCACACACTCGAAGATAAAGCGTCTGTAATCTCCCAAAAACGAAAGGTTTTGTTTTGTGCGGGAGTGTTCAATTTTTGAGCATCTCCGGCAGAAGAAAAAAATAGCTTCCTTTTTGCATTTATTTACTCAAAAACTGTGTTGAGACTGTTTTTTATTTTGTTATTTTGAGTTGAATTATGTTCTAATTTCAAACGGAAAGTTTCAGCTTATTCGAAACTACCAGGAATTTGCAGGCCGGACTGACAAGAAAAATGGCGCAAGTACTCTGAAGGCAACGACTCATGTAACAGAGAATCCCCTAAATAATGAAAATTGCAGTCTATAAACAATTAATTGTTTACGTAAATAATGAATTATTTAGCAACATCTTCTAAATAATATATTCCTATCCTATCCTATCCTATTCCTATCCTATCCTATCCCGTAACTCGAAGGTCGTTTAGGTCACACAGATGAGCGTACTCCAACTTTCTCTGTCCTCAACAACCCTCATGGCTTCGCTCAGTGTCAAGCTAGTCCATTCTCGAATGTTGTCCTCCCACCTCTTTTATGTCTTCCTCTTCTTCTGCCTCCTTGCACCGTGCCTTACAGGATGATCTTTGCAAGCCTTGATGCTCCGGTGAGGTGGCCATACCATCGGAGTTTCCGTTTCTTCACCACTGTGAGCATGTCATTGTTTTGTCCAATGGCTTGAGTGATGGTCTGTCGGACTTCGTTGTTGGTAATGTGCTGGGTATAGGAAATGCCCAGAAGTCTTCTGTAGCACCTCATTTCCATGCTTTGTATTCTTCGTTATAGATCTGCTGTGAGAGTCCATTTCTCTCCCAAGCCTCAACCAGTCGCCTTTCTTTCCACTACAGATTTATTGTCTACCTTGAATTTCTTGGTTAGACTAGCCTTGGGTGGCTCCTGCTTTGCAGAATCCTTTGGGGATGCCATTGGGTTATGCAGGACAAGGCGACACGACATTAGTTCTCCCCGGCTGACCATTCGCCTTGTGCTTTTGGTGGTGAGCGGGACTACATTGTCGGCAGGCATTTTATGCAGGTCGGTGGCAGCGACTTTGCAGAAGAGTGCGTGGCACTAGTAGCCGGCAACCCGGTACTACCAACCACGCTTCACCGCCTTGCAGGGCAAATATTTTTATGTCCCTCTTTTGAGGGATAAAATGAAGATAACAGCTCGGGTGGAGCAATGTTCTCAATGTAGTGGCCGAGAGACGGGAGTCAAATACTCCGCTCGGCTACAAGTGTTGCAAACGACCGGTAACAGGATGATGCTGGACCATGGTAACTGCGGAATGCAGTGTTTTTCACTGTAAAGTCATTGAATGTGGACTGACTTGGCGTAGTCAGTGTCGGTACCAGACAGACCTGTTGCGAACAGGGAAACCATGAGGACATGATTCGATTTGAGCTGTGGGATCTGTAGCGGAAAGGGAGGCGACTGGTTGAGGCTTGGGAGAGAAATTGTCTACTTTGAATTTCTTGGTTAGACTAGCCTTGGGTGGCTCCTGCTTTGCAGAATCCTTTGGGGATGCCATTGGGTTATGCAGGATAAGGCGACACGACATTTGTTCTTCCAGGCTGACCATTCACCTTCTGCTTTTGGTGGTGAGCGGGACTATATTGTCGGCAGGCATTTTATGCAGGTCGGTGGCAGCGACTTTGCAGAAGAGTGCGTGGCACTAGTAGCCGGCAACCCGGTAATATAAAACCATGCTTCACCGCTTTGCAGGGCAAATATTTTATGTCTCTCTTTTGAGGGATAAAATGAAGATAACAGCTCGGGTGGAGCAATGTTCTCAATGTCGCGGCCGAGAGACGGGAGTCAAATACTCCGCTCGGCTACATAGATAAAAAACAAATCATTATTTAGAAACATTTCTAAATAATAAATTATTTAACCCAATCTAGTAAATAATGCATTATATAGGTAAGTAATTCCATATTTAGCAACAATGCCTTATTTTTATATCATGATTTAGTTACCTAAACAATACATTGTTTAGGTAAATAATAGGTTATTTACGGAGAAAATATATCATTTAGAGAAAACGTAAGCTTACATTGTTTGTAAATAAATAATAATTTAGAAAATAGGCTTCTAAATAAAGATTATTAAGCTGATAGGGGTGAAAATAAATATTTTACAAAGGGAATTCCATAATGGACACACTGAATGCTTCAGATGCATGGCGGACCACTTCAGCATTTAGTAACGGTAATAGAGTATTGTAACCAGTTTTGTTCCCTGCATTATTTCATCCGGTGAACATCATCGATTAAGATGAGCTACGCAGTATGTGCCTACTTTCGGTGCAGACGATGGGTAAGGCCTGGCAGACGATCCCGATGGAAAATCTTTCCGCAGCAGTACAAACAATGCTGTGCCATAACGACTTTCATCTTCCTTGCTTCT
>CM072516.1:1085000-1363494 GCA_036898135.1 Oncomelania hupensis
GCTGTTGCTGTGGTTGCTGTTGCTGTGGTGGTTTTAGCTAGCAAAACACATTCTCACGATGAATCAAGCGGCTACGATCTGTTTACTTTTTTTTTTTTTTGGCAGGTTTTTAGACTACGCACTACACAGTGGCATGGGCAGAGATTTACTGGAATGGCTTAGCGACGCCAACGCTCCAGACGAGCTGTTCTGGGCGACCCTCAATCACGTGCCTGGTGTGCCCGGCAGCTTGCCCGACGTGTCCATCTCCCATCGACGGCATACCGTGCTGTCGCGAGCTGTGGCCTGGGAGTGGGACCACTACAAATGTGGAGCCGGAGAAAGTGGAGGTGGTGGTGGTAAATATATTCGAGGTTAGTGTCGACAGAAAATGTACTATTACTTAATCTTACTTTCTTGATGTCAAGAGTCCTCACAGAAGGTAATGATATAAATCTCTCGCCACCGCCAAAATGCGAACCACGCTCTTCCCTTCACGCCAGGCAAAAGTTCTACTCCTATCCTATCCTATCCCGTGACTCGAAAGTCGTTGAGGCACCACAGATGATCGGTTAACCAGCGTACTCCATTTTCTCGGTCCTCAGCAACCCTCATGGCTTCGCTCAGTGTCAAACCAATCCAGTCTCGAATGTTGTCCTCCCACCTCTTTTTCTGTCTCCCTCTTCTTCTGCCTCCTTGCACCTAGGAAGATGTTTAAGAGTGTTGGAGAGAGTAGGCATCCTTGACGCAAACGGATTGTTGTTCTACTCCACTTGCTTTTAAAACAATGTTTGTGTGTGCTGGACTTGAGTAAGCTTAGTCATCGCCTGCGCCATGAGCAGTAGTTTTTTGATAGGTTAAGCTTGCTATATAACACATTCCATGTATGAGCCTATAGAATGGAAATGGGCGCGGAGAAGACCAGGGTGGTGACCGACGGCACCGATGGCGGCAGCAAGAACATCAGGGTCCAAAGCCAACCCCTCAAAACAGTGCGTGGCTTTAAATGTTTAGGAGCCACTGTGTCAGACAATGGGTCCCGACAGGAGATCCTCTCCGGGATCGCACAAACAACTGCTGCCCTGGCGAGGTTGAAGCCAATTTGGAAAGACAGGACCAGCAGTCTACATTCCAAGGTAAGGCTGCTGCGCTCCCTTGTCATCTCCATCTTCCTATATGCTTGCGAAACATGGACCCCCACAGCAGATCTCCAACAAAGAATACAAAGCATGGAGATGAGGTGGTACAGAAGACTTCTGGGCATTTCCTATACCCAGCACATCACCAACGACGAAGTCCGACAGACCATCACACAAGCCATTGGACAACACGATGACCTGCTCACAGAGGTGAAAAAACGAAACTCCGATGGTATGGCCACGTCACCAGATCATCAGGTCTTGCAAAGACCATCCTGCAAGGTACAGTGCAAGGAGGTAGAAAAAAAGGGAGACCGAAAAGAGGTGGGAGGACAATATTCGAGAATGGGCTGGTTTGACACTGAGCGAAACAATCAGGGTTGCTGAGGACAGGGAAAGCTGGAGTGCGCTGGTTAAACGATCATCTGTGGTGCCCCTGCGACCTCCGAGTTACGGGATAGTTTAGGATAGATAGGATGTTTGTGTTTATTTACAGTCTGTTTATTTATAGGATATAATATTTTTACAAAATCTTTCAATTTCTTTCGTTTCTTATTTTCGTACTTATCCGTTGTCTTATGTTATTTGTAGACGTCTGCATCTTCTCAGTGCCTGATCTTCCGTGGTTGGGTAGCAGGCCTGAGCTGATCGCCAACAAATTTGATGAAAATATGGATCCATTGGTGCTTGACTGTCTTGAAGTAGAACTGGAAAGAAGAGCGTCTCAAGGATTTCAAGAAATGTCATCATTGTTATCGCCATCCCGAGCGTCGTCGTCGTTGTCATCGTCATTGCCGTGGCCTCGTTTGTCATACATCAACTGGACATTTTACGCGTCGCTCCCACATTTTCAGAAGTAGGGTAAAACTAGTGTGACCGCAGTTAAGCAGTAATGTCATGTCAACAATTCTGACTGACACCATTTTGTTGTAGTATCATTGCATAATGCTATTTTCAGCAGCTATGTTGTTTATATAGTCTATGGATTATTTGTCTAAATGATGTTGACTGCATTTTAGTAGTATTAATGTTTAATAGTGATATTAATAATAATGTTGACGTTAGGCCTACATTGGTTTCAGCAGTGGCGTTGTATGTATAGCCTATGGATTATTTATGTGTGTGCTCGTGTTTGTGTGTGTGGGTGGGTGTGTGTGTGTGTGTGTGGCTAGGTAGAAACGCCGTTATTCTGACATACACTTGAACCTCTACGTACTTTTTTTTGACGGACCCCGTTATTTTGACGTCAAAACAGTGTTCCGTTAGGGTTAGGGTTAGGTTAAGGGTTGGGGTTAGGGTTAGGGTTACAGTTAACACGGTTGTGTGCGCGTGTGTGTGTGTGTGTGCGTGTGTGTGTGAATGAACTGCGTTTTGTTTAACATTGTATGAAAGCAAGTATGAAAGTCGTAACACTGGAGTAATAAAGATACACAAAGAGAACGTTACTGTGTTGTTGGCCACTTTATTGTATAGGATTTGCATACTGTTTGGAAAAGATGTGAACATTACATAGCATTGCTTTACCCAGTTGGAAGACGTCGCTTTTTTTACTGTTCGTATATTCTACAAGGTAAATATATCATACTATTCCTACATTATTTTATGCATAAGACAGGTGAGCAAAGTATATTTCCTTTGATCTTCACCATAGCTTTATACAACACCAAATCAACATTGACACAATACAGCTTTCAAAGTCAAGGTCTTAAAGTCGCGCACGCTCACAAATTTAATTTAAACACAACATGCTCTGGTAATCATTACCGGCTGTACCGATATAATACGACCTATTACATTACGTTTGGTTCAAATAATGATGACCTTGAAAATTATTCAACATTTTCTAAAACAGAATTTCATACGATTTAGGCACTGTCACTGAAATAAATTTTCATCAAATTTGCTCTTGCACTCCAGAAAAAGATTTATCGTAGGCCTAATTACATGAGAACTGAATATAATCTATGTTAACATCGGCGTTTAATCAGATCGAGGTCGCCTAAAATCGAAGTACCTAAAAATATGTCTGTTTTTAAAGTTTTATTTATTTTAAAATACAAAATAAAAGCGAAAGATTTCAAGAAAATAAAACTTTGCTTTCTTTGGCCAAGGCTTGTAAGAGCTTAGTATTTTAGGACGAACTAAAATTATTTCTCTCAACTTCGTCTACAATCACTTGACAATGACACTCATATTGTGTGCAGTTTTCATGTAACGTTTCCGGGTTGCTGGACTTCAATAGGAGGTGCCCAGCCGACAATTGACAAGATTCCACTATTATTAGACAATGTCTGTCAGCGTCGTAACAGGAAATGGGGCGGGTAAATTGGGGGATGCGCACTGCATGTCAGAAAGTACAGGAGCTCGCGGGGGAGAACCAGAACTGTGTTTCCAAGAGAGGTGTCATGCAGGCAGTGTCTTGCAGAGGGTCTTCCATACCCAGTGGCGAGGCCATGTTGAGAAAAAAGTCAACCGTTTCTTCCACTGACAAGTCCGTAAGGTCTTCAGTGCTATCCATTCTGGTCGTCTGACAGACCCCCAGGACCACGTCCTGATTTAACTCCAAACCGGGCTCCAAGGCGTTCTTCAAATCCACGTGCCTATCACAAAATTGCTCGTGGTCAAGCCAGTCTGCGGACGTCATCACACGGACAGGGTCCACTGCTTGTGACTCTCGGCGTCTGCCGCTGCTGGGACATAACACTGAACTGTTGCCGCATGTCATCATATCTGACAAGGTCGGTGACCCGCTGTCCGCCCAGGGCCTGTAACGGAGGCGCATTGCACTGCGAGAGACAGAAGCCCGTGAAGGTCGGTTAATGACAGGTGCTAACCGGGGCCGCAAACCTTCCCGACCTGGGCAGTTTTTCGCCTTCTGGGGACTCTGATGAAATCGACGCAAAGGTGGTCCATTGGCATAACTAGCGTCACATAACAAGGAAGACGCCACTGCAGCCTTATTTCTCCTGCTACACCTGCCCAACGCCTGTTCTTTACTGCAATCTTCCAGTGGGCACGAGTTCTTCTTGAAGGTGGTCACGTCCATGGAGAAGCACGTCACGATGTCTGCAGCGCTGCTGTGAAATCCCCGAGCTCTTGTGTTGTACCAAGAGGTGTTATAACGGGAACCTACTGGCGAGTGACACTGCGAATAGCTTCCTTCACTTTGGTCGAGGCAAACAAAGTCGGCGGCACTCGGAGTAGCTTGACTGATGACCCTGAAGAAAGATTCTGCAAACGCCGCATTGGGGGGTTCATGGGTTATTCTAGAATAGTCTGTACAGTGGAGGCGATTAAATATTGATTGCTGGTGTCTTTCTTTGCAAAGTCCGTTGGTGGAAGTTTTTGAGGTGGCAGGTCTGTTTGTTGGCTCGACGTTGGGGACGTCAGTAAAGTCATTGGAAATAGCATCCGATTTCTCTGCCTTCTTTTGCTTACGTGGCTGATCTGGAATCGACTGCTGACATTTCAAGTCGTCCTTCTGCTCCTGTACCATTTTTTCAAGATCACTGTTAGATTTTGGTGTGCTGCCATCGCAAATATCGTTTGAAGACATTCGACAGCTTCTCGGAGGTTGTTTTTGTTGCAGTGCATTTCGTGTTCCTTTTTGCCATTCTTCTGCTTTCCTCTGCACAGTTTCGGGAACGACAACACTCAGGATCAAATTTGGGTCTGCCAACATCATTCTTTTACGCAAATGTTGTCGGCTGCCTTTCATTTTTCAGTTCCATTATCATATCTTGAACGTCAAAGAACTGTCGGAGGCATAAGTTTTCAGCATGACTGCCAATCTTGTCATCAGTTCTAAAACAATTTGCAGGCTGTTCGCTGTAGCTTAACAGCAAGAAAACAGCCAGACCACGTCCCTCAAGCAGTTCTTTGACTGAATGTTTGTGTGATTATTAAATGACATTGTTTTATGTCATAATGATGCTGTACTGCAGTCTTTCAAATGCCTTTGAACAGCAAGATCTGCAATGAGATAAGTCACTACGTCATCAGATAAACAGGATGACGTTTTCATAAATATGACGAAAGCAGACGTCGCACAGGTGCACGATGCAGTGTCATTGTTATCAGAAGCACGTCACAATTCAATCCACATCAGCATCGGCCACGGCATTGGAAATGGTGATTGAGTGTTCCAAACCCCAATGAATCTTGAAGAAAACAAAGAGTTGGATTTAGTTTGGCTAGACAATTAATAACGTCATAGGCCAGTAATAGCTTTGGCTAACATCCGATATGCACGTAAGATTTCCCGCGTGCTGCAAAGGGATAGACACACATGGGGTCGGGTTGGGATGGGGGTGTCTAAAGAAACAGAAAAATATGAGTGAAATATGAAAAATGTGGTCGAGGCTGAATTATTGACTTTCTTCTTCTTCTTCTTCTTCTTCTTCTTCTTCTTCTTCTTCTTCTTCTTCTTCTTCTTCTTTCATCGCTTTCTTGTTTTCTTGCGTTCTCTGTTTATTTCCAGTTCTTTGTTCAATGACTTTTCCTAAATCTGTCGGGTTACTGCCGTGAGAACTTGTATGTACATTGGAAAGACATGGTATTTGGTGTATGGTCTATTGAGAATCCTGTAAGTAGTTTCGGTACGCAGTTTTCCGTCTTAGAGAACGCTGTGTAATACTTTGGACGACACAAAAGATGTGTTGGTCAAAGGGTCTAGATCTATGTGTTGGTCAAAGGGTTTAGATCTATGTGCTGGTCAAAGGATCTAGATCTATGTGTTGGTCAAAGGGTCTGGACCTATGTGTTGGTCAAAGGGTCTAGACCTATGTGTTGGTCAAAGGGTCTAGAAATATGTGTTGGTCAAAGGTTGGTGGGAGAGGGTTGGAGGGGGGCGGTAAGTTCCTTTCACACGGTACTTTGTATAACGTCCCCACTCCTCCCATTTCCCTTTCTTCCCTCCCCACCCCCATCCACACCCATCCCCCCCCCCCCAAAAAAAAATCAATCTGCAAGGAATAGTTTGCGTCCACATCCACCATTGGCTATATGACAAACGGGGAGATAACCATCCCAGGAAAGCGGTCCTAAGGACTTAAATCAACATTGACCCACCAGAGCAAGCATACAGCTGAGGTAGACAGTGAAAATGGTCATTGTACTATTGCCCATCACGGGATTCCAACCTGGGTCATCTGTGTGCCAAGCGAACGTTCTTTAAAAATAAATAAATACTTCTTTTTTTTAAAACTGGGACACTGCGCTCCTACTCCTTCGTATGAGAGAATAATGCGAGGTCTAGTCTGTGCACGCACGCATTCCATAGCATGCACTTTAAAGATCCTGACGCTCAAGCCCTAGAGAGTGAGTGCCGGCTACACAAATACGCCCAGCACGCACTAGGTCCCTTCTCCCCATCCCGGTCGCGCAGGATTGTGGTCAGGCGTCTGGGTGCCAGACTATGCGCCCAAAGGATGCAAGTGGGCGCCTCGGGCGGCTTGAGTTAGACCCTGTATCGGCCAGCGCCTTGAGCGGCTCTCCAGGTGGAACAGCGCTATAAAAATGTGATTAAATAAATAAATTAATAATTGATAAATAATAAATAAATAGTGAGCTACGGTGGTGAGTCTGCAATATTATTATTACAGTAAATATTAAGGAGGAAGAAAGGGGGGATAAAAACGCTTACTGACAAAGAAATAAACAATGGTTTACAGGACAGGCAAACATGCAGAACACACCCGCTGCACATAAAATTCAACATAATAATTATGTGACAGGTAGCAAATAGTTACAAACACTTAACAACGAATAAAGAACGTGTCTAATGAATAAATAAATCAAATGTGTAACTGGTAACAATTAATTACAAGCCATTGATAAATAGAAGCATCTAATATTTAACTATACTTCAAATAAATAAATAAATAAATAAATATAAAATTAAAAATAAAAAATAAAAATGTTACTTAGTTTAGTTCCGTTAAGTCCAGAAACAAAATATATCTACAACACTCATGTAGATTAAATAAAACTTCATTCATTCATATGATTGTAATGTTGATGATGATGACGATGATGACGACGAGGATGTGGATGATAATACTGCTAGTGCGGGTGGTGTTGATGGTGATGATGATGATGCTGATGATGCATCACGATGATAGTGACAACAAAGAACGTACAGCATGCGTAGCTGTACTACAACTACTACTACAACTACTACTACTACGACAATTACTGCTACTACCACAACAATTACTACTATTACTACGACAATTACTGCTACTATTACTACAATTACTACTACTACAATTATTACTACTACTATTACAACTACTATTACTACTACTACTACTATTACTACTAATATTTACTACTACTACTACTACTACTACTACTACTACTACTACTACTATTACGACTAATACTACTATCACTATTACTACTACAACTATAACTACTACTACTACTACTGCTACAATTACTACTTCAATTACTACTACTACTACTACTAAAAAGAAAGAAAGAATTTCTCTTATATAGCGCACTTACAAGCTCAGAGAGCTTCTCAAGGCGCTGGCCCGTAATATGCAGCAATTACAAAATAGTTTGCTGAAGTCAGGATTCGAACTCACGTCGCCCAAGACGCACTCACACAAGTTGTGCACTCTGACCACTGAGCTATCCTTGCCGCCCTACTACTATTACTACTACTACTACTACAATTACCAGGGCTGTTCTAGGGGGGGGGGGGGGTTACAGGGGTTCCGGAACAACACCCCCCCCCCCTTCCGCCCTTTTTTTTTCTTTTGTGTGTGTGTGTGTGTACAAATCATCATTTTAATTATCAAGAAATCCGAGGATAAGGTCTGCCCGTATAAGTATCCGTTATAGCCTAATACTCGTAGTGTCAATGTGCTGTGTACAGACTGTCACATGAGACATCGTGCACTGCGCCCCTATTTCTGGTTTTTCACAACTATCATATTTATTTCATTTCAATTTCTCTCTTTCTCACAAACACACACTTTCTTTCTGATTAAGTATAAAACATACATGCACAATATTAAACTATAATTAAAATTATAATTAAAATTGGTGTTGGTTTGTTGTTTCTGTCACTCACACTCGCCATCAGGCCCACCATTTTTCAACCAAGCAGTTGTTGTTTATTTACGCACAATTTTTTTATGCCAGGAAATTTGATTTCAGCCTTGCCAAATGTACTAAATGATCCTGCCCCTTGACAGTGTCAGAGGGCATAGCCCCCTGGACCTCCAATTGCAGGCTGGGGAACTCTCCTCGGATCCGCGATTTTCCGAGAAAAGGTACCGTCACTACCGAGAAAATTAAATAGAGGTCCGAGAAAAAAAATCGCTCCGAGAAAAAAAAAATTCACAAAACGCAATCTCTCCAAGTCCCAGTCTCGATCCATGTCCGTGTCCAGTTTTTTGTGTTTTTTTCTCACTAAAAGTGCCGCCTGCGCCCGCTATTGTTAGGCCTACATCGAATTCACTGCCCAATAAGGCTTACTAGCATCACTTTACTACAGCGGGCAAAGGCGATGTTGAACGTTTGGAGGTTCACGTGAAGTTCAGTCCTTTGTGACTGTCCGCCGTTGTTAGTTTATCATCACTATACTATCATGTCGTGTGTTTCACGTATTGTAAAGTGACTGGCCGGTGGAGGGCATTCATTTTCCCACTAGGGTTGTCTCGGCAGATCTTTTATGCGGATTGGGGGTTGTCCGGTCCTGATTTGGCTCGGAAGAGTCCGCTGGACCTAAAGCAACAATCAATCAATCAATCAATCACGTATTATTAACCGCGAAGACCCTTTTGAAGAAGGGGAAATCAACAACAAGTGGAAATGGGAATGGCTTGAAAAGATGGCAAAAGTCGGCGACTTAGAGCAGCGTATTGGTAATTGTTTTAGAAAATTAAATAAACCTGGCATTGCGAGGTGTATTCTTTGCAACAAAGAATTGAGCTACGCAAATCATGGTCTGACAGCACTGTTAGAACACATGCAGGCGAAAAAAAATCAGGACTCAGTGAAAGCAGCAGACAACCAGAGTCGTCCATTTTATTAGTATGTTCGTGTTATATGTATTTACAGCAACCGATTATGATTATTGTTTCTGAAATGTTGTTCATATTTTGGTGAACATTTTCCAGCTTATGTCGTAATGATTGAGAGGTAATAATAATAATGGACATTTATATAGCGCTATTACTTGTCCTTTTAGAGACAAGCGCATAGCGCTTTACATGAAAGGAAAGAAACAAACATGAAACAACTTACAATATTGCATTAGAAATTATACAATGAGAAAAAAAAATAAAATAAAATAAAACTACACACACAAAATCAAACAAAATACATAAAGTTAACTTTCTGCAAACAAGTCATCACAATCACAGCAAATCCACAAGCATAGCCAAAAGCAGAACAAATATGAGCTGCGGCTAGGGTCTATAGAATGAAGGATTTAATCAGGATAGTAGAGTTTGAAGAGGTGAGATTTTAGAGCTTGCTTGAATGAGGGTGTGGTCTGCTTGTGTCTGATGTTGGCTGGAAGAGTGTTCCATTGTCTGGGTGCACATTAGGTGAATGCCCGTTCTCCGTACATTTTGGTGTTGGTTTTTTGAATGCAGAGTGTGCGAGAGTCAGAAGAAGAGCGAAGATTGCGAGAAGGGACATAGACAGACAGCAGATCTGACAGATATGAAGGGCAGGTTCCAGAGAAGAAATTGTGGCACAGTACGGACAGTTTGTATTTAATCCGGGCCTCTATGGGTAGCCAATGAAGCTTACGGAGTAGTGGAGTGATGTGATCGCGCTTTTTTGCCCTAAAGACTAGCCTAGCAGCACAATTCTGGACTTTTTGAAGTTTGTCTATGTGATGACTCGGGCAGGAAGCCAGTAGGGCATTACAATAGTCTAGCCTAGACAAGACTAAAGCACAGACTAAGGTGATGGTTGCTTGAAGGGTTAAGTAGCAGCGAATGGAGCTGATCTGACGCAAGGCAGCATAATATGCTGATTTACAAACTTGTGCAATATGGAAATCAAGCGTCATGTCACTCGACATAAAAAAGCCTAGATTTCTAGCCGACTGAGAGAAAGAGATTTCATGCTCTCCTACACTAACAGAGGTAGGCAAGGTGCAAGCTAAGGCAGTTCTGGTCTTTTTGAACAGGAGAACCTCTGTTTTATCATCATTGAGCTTTAACTTGTTTTGTTTCATCCAGGATCGGACATCAGAAATGCAATTCTGTACAGTCTGGACATTGGTATCGATTTGTACCGGAAGACTTGATTTTAAAAGCTGAGTATCGTCAGCAAAAGCTTCAACAGTTACATCGTGTTTTTGAATCAGTTCGAGCAAAGGCTTTGTGTACAACACGAAGAGAATCGGTCCAAGAACTGACCCCTGCGGCACACCATAAGTCAAATTTTCCTTCTTTGAGAGCACCTCAGCAATGCTGACAGTTTGCGTACGACCTTGGAGGTATGACTTGAACCAGGCCAAGGCATTCCCTGAAACTCCAAACTGCGACTCGAGAGTTTCGAACAGAATATTGTGGTCTACAGTGTCGAAGGCAGCCGATAGATCAAAAAGTGTTAAAAGAGATAAGTTGCCTTTGTCAAGAGCAAGCAGAATGTCACCTGTGATTTTGAGTAATGCTGTCTCGGTGCTATGAGAGGTGCGATAGGCTGACTGATGGGGACTGAGAAGAGAGTTGCTTTGCAAGTATGAGAGTAACTGCTTCAGTACCAACTTTTCTATAACCTTGGACAAAAATGATAGATTAGATACTGGTCTGTAGTTTTTTAGTTCATTCTGATTTAGGCTGGGCTTTTTGAGCAGTGGCTTGACAACTGCCGTCTTGAAAGGTGCAGGAACAGTAGCGGTGGACAGAGACTCATTGACAATGTGTGTTATTGTTGGGAGAAGAGGATCAAGGAAGTCAAGGAGGAGAGAAGTGGGAATGGGATCAAGAGAGCAAGTGGTTGGTTTAGATTTTTTTATGACCTCCCTGACTTCATTAACAGAAACTGGTTCAAAATGGTCAAACCGTACATAATTTAAAACAGTTGGCAATGCATCTACATTTGTCTGCACACCAGCATCGTGATCAAGTTCATAGCGTATATCAGCGACTTTCTTAGTGAAAAAGTGACAAAAAACATCTGGTATGTCACAAGGTGGGTGAGTGGTAGGTAGAGCGCTACTTTTTTCCTTGCCTCTGAGGCGGTCACAGACCGAGAAGAGTTGCTTGCTAGTCTCACTGTTGGCCACTCGACCACTAAAGAAAGCAGATTTGGCCCTATGGACAATTTGCATTACTCGTCGCATGGCAGCAGTGTAAATTTGTTTGCCCACTGTGAGACCACTCTTCAACCATCTCCTCTCAGCCTGACGACGCTGCCTCTTGGCTTCACTGAGCTCATCTTCGACAGCACTGTACCATGGTTCTGACTTACCTACCCTAACCTTACGCCTGTAGATAGGGGCATGCTTATCTAGTGCGTCCCTCAGTGTGGCCTCCAGCTGTTCCACAGAGGAACACAAAGCCGGACTCACTACCTCACCGAGGTCGCGCTTCAAGGCTTCGCGATCTACAGCTCGCAACTTGCAAACATCTCTGTAATTTGGAGAGGGCAAGGGGATAGCAACATTGAGGTCTATCCTGATTCCTACAAGTGGCAACAAAAACGTATATAAATATAATTATATAATTAATTTTATAAACAGCAAAAAAAATAATAAAAAAAATAAAAAGAGAAGAAAAGAAAAAAAGACAATAACTGATTAACTGTATGTAACGGAAGGGGTTATATCAAGAATTGCGTGTATGCGTGCGTGAATATTCTGCGTGTTCTCCCGTCTCACACTTTCTAACTCTCAAGAATTCGTTTTGTTGCCACACCCCCTTCTATTACTAGAAAATAAACAAGAATCAACAAAGTTCACATAAGTACATACCACTCAATCAATAATATGGAAAAATATATATATATAGTTTTGTACTCACGTACTATGTAGAAATAATCCGTGAATCTTATCATTCACAAAAACACACACATAAGTCTCAGTCAGATAATCCAGGAATAAAGTCACCAATCACCAAAACCACCAATAAAATCCCGGTCAGATAATCCAAGTATCACCAGTCACAATAAACACCACTATCGACCCGGTCACCATCGACAGAGAGAGTTATCCAATAGTCTCATGGAGGTTGGGATTTGCTGTGTCTTTCTTTGTCTCTAATCTCTTTCTCTGTCTATACGCTATCTACCTTCTCCTTGTCCTTGTCCTTCTCTCTATCTATCCTGGGTTTTCTCCTCTATCTATCATCCTCTTCGCCTTCCCAATAATCCTCCACTGCTGCTGCTGTGGCCGCTGCCGCTGTTGCTGCTGTGGTGGCAGTGGTTGGTACTGCTGCTGATGTGGCAGTGGTTGCTACTGCTGCTGAAGTGGTAGCGGTTGCTACTGCTGCTGATGTGGTAGCGGTTGCTACTGCTGTTGACGTGGTAGCGGTTGCTACTGCTGCTGGCGTGGTGGCGGTTGCTACTGCTGCTGACGTGGTAGCGGTTGCTACTGCTGCTGGCGTGGTAGCGGTTGCTACTGCTGCTGACGTGGCTGTGTTTAGGTGCTCGTCTTCTTCTTTGTCTTCTTCTCTGGCTCCTTCTTTATGCCTCCACCCTTCTTCCTCCTCGGCTACTTCTTCCTCTGCTTACTCTCCTTCTCGTCTTCTTCTTCTTCTTCTTCTTCTTCCTCTCGTCTATTTCTGCTTCTTCTTCTTCTTCTTCTTCTTCTTCTTCTTCTTCTTCTTCTTCCTCTCGTCTACTTCTTCTTCTCTTTCTTCTTCTTCCTCTTCTTCTTCTTCTTCCTCTCGTCTACTTCTTCTTCTCTTTGCCTCGAGGCCCCTCAGCCGGAGACTTCTGCAGTCAACAGCTGCCAGAAGTATAACACACAACCACCCACTCCGTGGTACAAAAGAAGACTGACTACAAGTTTGAATGTGATTGGCGAATCGTCACATGACCAGCTCAACCAATCAGCATTCAGTTATCAATAAAAAAAATATTACAGTTTATATCTTCACACAGGAAGATACTACAAACAGTCATCGGACCGAAATATTATAAACCCGGTCCGTGACACTGTATTTTTTTCTCTTTGTTGCTCTCTCTCTCTCTCTCTCTCTCTCTCTCTCTCTCTCATATCATATTCTAAATGAGAACAAGCTTTTATTATTACTACCACTATTATTATTATTATTATTATTATTATTATTATTATTATTATTATTATTATTATTATTATTATTATTATTATTATTATTATCTTTCTATTTTTATATTATCATTCCTCTAGCTATTTTCTATACTTAAATAAAAAATAACTTTAAAAAAGGAAGTAATGTTTAAAATTAAAAACTAAAATATTTATATTATAATTATAAAGACTTCAATTACGGAGGTTAATTGTCGCCAAGGAAAAAAAATAGTTTGGTCTGGTTAGACTTGGGCTACTGTAAATAGGTAAAACAATTCAGAAGGCTTATCACAGGTATTGAGAAATGGCCACCAGCTAAGAAAATGAAACGAAGTTCTCTATTCAGTTTTTTCAAGCCATTTTTTTTTTTGCCGTATAGTGATTTACTTCTTTGTTATAATGTGATTATTAGTCGTACTACTACTACTTATATTACTACTAATGATAATGTCCTTATGAAAACATGAATATTATGAAAAACAACCACGTTTATCTCTCACAAAAAGCATTCTTTTGGGGTTTTACATTCTATTAAACGTTCAGCTTCTGGGGGGTTTCGTCCCACAGATCCCCCCACAGGAGCTTCGCCCCTGGACCTCACCATATATCATATATATATACATACACACACACAATTTTAAAAAATAGTAATGATAGCAATATATATATATATATATATATATATATATATATATATATATATATATATATATATATATATATATATATATATATATATATATATATATATATATATATATATATATATATGTATGTATATATATATATATATGTGTATATATATATATATATATATATATATATATATATATATATATATATATATATATATATATATATATATATATATATATATATATATATATATATATATATATATATATATATATATATATATATATATATTGCTTCATTCGAAAGTTTACGACGCAGATCAGCTGACGGGACACGACCGGCCTGCCTCAGTGAAGTTTGTGAAGTAATCTTTTGTTTTCTTCACCATTTTACCTCAGTGTCAAGTTCTAAGTGTATGATAATTAGCACTATGTAATACATGTACTATCCTATCCTATCCTATCCTATCCTATCCTATCCTATCCCGTAACTCAAAGGTCGTTGGGGCACCACTGATGATCGTTTAACCAGCATACTCCATGTTCCTCTGTTCTCATGGAGTACACCTTGTAGACTACCGCATGGGGAGCCGGCAGCTATAATTAGCCTACAACGTTGATAATAGACTATTATTATTTTAATTTTTTTAAAAATCATTCTTCTATAACGTTTTTTTAAGCTCAGGGGCTGCTCAAGGCGTGTGTCAATACAGGATCTAACTCAAGCCGCCCTTGGCGCCCACACAGTGCTACCAAATCCTATATATAAGGAATATGACCACTACGTTTAATGTGATGATTCATAGTTTTTTATTTGGACGCCGGGATGCATATGCCACATAGTCTGACCCCAAGACTGACCATTGAGCAAAATCCTGGGCGACCGGGGATAAAAAGAAAGGACGTACGTGTTTGTGTTGCCGGCACTCACTCAAAGACAGGAGCGTCAGGATCTTTAAAGTCAATGCGATTGAATGCAAGCGTGCACAGATAGTTAATTAGCTAGTCATTGCTTATAGGGTCCAGTGGACTGCAATGAGCCGAATCCGGACCAGTGACTAGACATCGGTTTATACTCTCATACGAAGGAGTACTAATAGATACTGCAGGGCGGATTATAGGGAGCACCAACAATTCCCTCGGAGGGAGGTGAGCGGTGGTGGGGTGGAGGTGGAAATATATGTATACTCACACAAACACAAACACACACACACACACACACACACACACACACACACACAGAGAAATTACACGATATGTGTGCAGATATTTAAAAACAAAAATAGTGTAAACGTTATTTCACACGAGTCTCTATTAACAGTTTTACAGAAGAATAAAAGTAGAGCATGGGGGCGTAAAAAACATAATTAGTTATGTGTGACTGTCCATTCATAGGCATTCAAAACTAGCTACATAGAAGACATTACTGTTTTTAAATATCTTGATTATTTTAACAAAACGGATTTCTTATGGGAAGATAAAAACAATTTAAATTTGAGTGCATTGGGATGTCTCAAAAATAAGGTTTGATGAATTGTTTACGGCAAGCTTGAAAACAAGGACAAACAAACATAATTTTATAATGAACTTCATCTGCTAATTCGTTTATATCATATTTACCACAAATTCGCTCTTTCTATCCTATCCCGTAACTCGAAAGTCGATGGGGCACCACAGATGATCGTTTAACCAACGAGCTCCATGTTTCTCTGTCCTCAGCAACTCTCATGGCTTCGCTCAGTGTCAAGCCAGTCCACTCTCGAATGTTGTCATCTCCCACTCTCTTTTTCTGTTTCCCTCTTCTTCTGCCTCATTGCACCTTGCCTTGCAGGATGGTATTTGCAAGGTCTAATGCTCTGGTGACGTTTCCATACCATCGGAGTTTCCGTTTCTTTACCACTGTGAGCGTGTCATCGTGTTGTCCAATGGCTTGTGATGGTCTGTCGGACTCCGCCGTTGGTAATGTGCTGGGTATAGGAAATGCCCAGAAGTCTTCTGTAGCACCTCATCTCCATGCTTTGTATTTTTCGTTGTAGGTCTGCTGTGAGGTTCCATGTTTAGCAAGCGTATAGGTAGATGGAGATGACTAGCGCAACAGCATTACCTTGGAGTGTAGACTGATGGTTCTGTCTTTCCAAATGGGCTTCAAACTTGTCAGGGCCGCAGATGTTTGTGCGATCCTGGAGAGGACTTCTTGTGGCGACCAATTATCTGATACAATGGCTCCTAAATATTTTAAGCTGCACAGTGTTGAGGGATTGGCTTTGGACTTTGATGTCAGTGTCGATATCATTGATGTTGTAGGTCATCATTTTGGTCTTCTCTGCACTTATTTTCATTCCAAAGGTTCTGGAATTGATGTCAAACCTCTGTACCAGCTGTTCAAGTTCTTGTTCCTCTCCAGCCAATCCATCAATGTCATCCGCAAAACGAAGGTTGGAGATTGCTTCCCCCCATCCCCCCCACCCCCCTATGCTGACTGTGCAAGGGCATCTGACATGATGCGCTCTAGGAAGATGTTAAAGAGTGTTGAAGATAGTAGGCATCCTCGACGCCCACCGATTGTTGTTCTGAACCAGTTCCCGATAGCGCTGTTGTGGAGGACTGCACTGGTAGCCTTGTCATACAGGCTTTTGATGACTTCAATAATTTTAGGACTGGTGTTGTACATTCTTATGGTTGCCCACAGAGCTGCGTGCCAGACTCGGTCAAACGCTTGCTTGAAGTCTACAAACACATGATATAGATCAATGCCGTTGGTGCTGTAGGTATTTCTCGCAGATTGTTCTGAGTTGAAAATCTGTTCAGTTGTACTTCGCCCTGCCATAAATCCTGCTTGTTCTTCAGCTATGATTTGTTCAGCTTGGGGTATCAACCTGTTGAGTATTATTTTCAGGAGGATCTGTCTGGGATGGCTGATGAGGCTGATGGCGCGGTAATTTTCACACTCCTGAAGGTTACCCTTCTTCGCCCTTTATAGCAAGACCAAAATATCTTCCTCTATGTATTGATCATCTGTGTTTGAGAGTTCAAAATTTAGCTACAAAGTATGCAAGGTTCAAAGGCAAAATAGTAAAGTAATTTTCAAAAAAAAAAATATTTTTTTAACTTACGGTAATTATAATACAGCTCGTTATTATATTGCTCGGCAAACCACTCCTATATAAACTGGTCACTCGACCTCTAGCTGTTTAATCAAAGACTGAAAGGAAGAATCAGAAGGCAACATATATAAAAATCCATTGATTGTGCCATATTTCCTATCCTATCCTTCGTATCATATCCCGTAACTAAAAAGTCGTTGGGGCACCACAGATGATCGTTTAACCAGCGTACTCCATCTTTCTCTGGCCTCAGCAACTCTCATGGCTTCGCTCAGTGTCAAGCCAGTCCATTCTCGAATGTTGTCATCCCACCTCTTTTTGGTCTCACTCTTCTTCTGCATCCTTGCATCGTGCCTTGCAGGATGGTCTTTGCAAGGCCTGATGCTCTGGTCACGTGGTCATACCATCGGAGTTTCCGTTTCTTCACCACTGTGAGCATGTCATCGTATTATCCAATGTGCCATAATCACGAATACCTAAATAATGTAACTGCAGCACCGAATCCATAAAAGTTTAAGAATGTCCATTATTCTCTTTAAGATTATATACAAATGAAGAAGGGGAAGTCAGCGGGAGTGGACAACATACCTGCGGAACTGCTTCAAGCAGGAGGAGAAGCGATGATTGACGCACTCACCATTATCTGTAACAAGATCTGGCAGAGTGGGGAGTGGCCTACACCATGGACCCAGTCGCTCATCATCACTCTTCCCAAAAAAGGTAACCTTCAGGAATGTGAAAATTACCGCACCATCAGCCTCATAAGCCATCCCAGCAAGGTCCTCCTGAAAATAATATTCAAAAGGTTGAAACCCCAAGCTGAACAAATCATACCTGAAGAGCAAGCATGATTCAGGGCAGGGCGAAGTACCACTGAATAGATTTTCAACCTCAGAATAATCTGCGAGAAATACCTACAGCACCAACAACATCTATATCACGTGTTCGTAGACTTCAAAAAGGCGTTTGACCGAATCTGGCATGCAGCTCTGTGGGCAAACATGAAAGTGTACAACATCAACCCTAAAATTATTGAAGTCATCAAAAGCCTGTATGACAAGGCTACCAGTGCAGTCCTCCACAACAGCGCCATCGGAAACTGGTTCAGAACAACAATCGGTGTGCGTCAGGGATGCCTACTCTCTCCAACGCTCTTCAACATCTTCCTAGAGCCCATCATGTCAGATGCCCTTGCAGATCACGAAGGCACATTCAGCATAGGGGGAAGAGCAATCTCCAACCTTCGTTTTGCGGATGACATTGATGGATTGGCTGGAGAGGAACAAGAACTTGAACAGCTGGTACAGAGGCTTGACACCACCTCCAGAGTCTATGGAATGGAAATAAGTGCAGAGAAGACTAAAATGATGACCAACAACACCAATGGCATCAACACGGACATCAAAGTCCAAGGCCAATCCCTCAACACAGTGCATAGCTTCAAATATTTAGGAGCCATTGTATCAGACAATGGTTCCCGACAGGAAGTCCTCTCCAGGATCGCACAAACAACTGCTGCCCTGGCAAGGTTGAAGCCAATTTGGAAAGACAGGACCATCAGTCTACATTCCAAGGTAAGGCTGCTGCGCTCCCTTGTCATCTCCATCTTCCTATATGCTTGCGAAACATGGACCCCCACAGCAGATCTCCAACAAAGAATACAAAACACGGAGATGAGGTGCTACAGAAGACTTCTGGGCATTTCCTATACCCAGCACATCAACAACGACGAAGTCCGACAGACCATCACACAAGCCATTGGATAACACGATGACCTGCTCACAGTGGTGAAAAAACGTAAACTCCGATGGTATGGCCACGTCACCAGATCATCAGGTCTTGCAAAGACCATCCTGCAAGGCACATTGCAAAGAGGTAGAAGAAGAGGGAGACCGAAAAAGAGGTGGGATGACAACATTCGAGAATGGACTGGTTTGACACTGAGCGAAACAATCAGGGTTGCTGAGGACAGAGAAAGATGGAGTACGCTGGTTAAACGATCATCTGTGGTACCCCTACGACCTCCAAGTTACGGGACAGGATAGGATAGGATAGGATAGGATACATAATACTAGAAAGTTTGTGTTCATTCTCAACATTTATTACTTTAACCCTTCCCCACTCCCCCTTCCACTCTCCATTAAAAAAAAGAAGCTTTATTTGTTTTTCTTGAATTTCGAAAGGTATGTGCATGCTGTTTCTCCAAAGATCATATGTGAGGGAGTGGACTTGCCGAGCTTCAGAATGTGGAGTTGATTTGATTTTACAATGCACAAACCTGTAAGCATAACAATAATTTATTTTATTTTATTTTATTATTTTTTTTTTATCAGGATCTTGTGGCAGTCCAGTAGAAGCAGGATCAGCTATAGTCAGATTGTGACGTCATGCTCCGCCTGAACAATAACTAAAACTAAGGGAAGACTAAAGGCTGTCCTATTTTGCCGCCTAATGGACAACAAAAATGGGCTGTAGCAATATGCAGTGGGACGAGGGGCCGGGTAGCTCAGTTAGAGCGTCTTACTAGTAACCGAAAGGTACCTGGTTCGAATCCCGGATTGGCCAATGTGTGACCATATTATTTTCCGCTTACCATCAATTGGTTCGCTGGTGTCAGAATAATGTGACCAGTAGTCGCCTATACGCTTCGGTGTCGTGTGACTATAATCGACAGTTACACTTTTATTTTTTTTATGCAGTGGGACATAAATACTAGTAGTCAGTATCACAAAAATCAAAACATCCCCTCCCTCCTCTCGACTCCCAAACCCCACCCTCACCCCCGTCTTTCCCCCCTTATGAAGAGCATAATACGCCACTGTTTTTCCTTTACAATTTTGGAAGCTGAGATGGGATATGAATTATTTATTTCCGGCAGAGCTATTATATTTATTAGTTTTTGTTTTAGATGATTAAGCAACATATTATACCAATCCATGTAATTCTTTTGATTTTTTTTCCACGTGGGACAGAGGACGCTTTGCAGGGCTAAAAACAAAACGAATCGGAGTGGGTTAGAAAGATAATTACAAATTCATACGCCAAACAGTAACTAGGCCTCCTTCGATTAAAACGGGTTAATATTAGTTCTTTGTATGTATTCAAACTTAAGCATTATGCACATTGTGTAAAATTATCTCGTTATTTTTATGGCATTTAGAAAATTGCTTAGATTTATTTTTTGTAGTGCGGAAGCGGATGTATGTTGTATTGGTGTGATTAGGTGTTCGCCATTGCAGTGATCACGTACACAGTTTGAGACGGTTAAAAATCAAGGATTAAGAAATTACGTGAGGTATGGGCATTAATTTGTGTGTTAATATGATGCAGAAAGCTCGCAGTTTTCATTCCATATATGCATTCTGCTTGAACACGATTTATTATTTGTGCTGTGTGTTCTCAAAATGTTTCTTTCCCTGTTCTGGTCTACGTGACTAACACCGGCTGTATGTCACTAAAAAATTTTTTTCATGTAATCGATTTCTAGGTACAGTTTTTTCTTTATTTTATGAATTTGGCTTTCGAATATCATCAAACTGTTTGTTGCGATTCCCGGTTGTTTGAAATACTGATGTTGTAGTGAATATTTTGCAATTTGTTGCGATCTCTGGTTCGCTTTGTAAAAGGACGCCATCTTGTTTGCTCGTCTATAATGTGACTGATTGTTTCCCCTTTTAACTGGACGGCCTATTCGCCTCAATCCAGATGTGAGCATTACATTACAGGGTTATTGCTTTAGGTCCAGCGGACTCTTCTGAGCCAAATCAGGACCAAAGGCTCCGCTCTTAGATTGTGTATTGTTGATCAATGATCGTATTGATTTCTGTAAATAATAAAATTAAGGTTTGTAAAAGTACTATAGGTTAGCATGATCTTGGGTCTTTGGACCCTCATCAAGATCGATTATGAGGGCCAAAGGCTTTTTAGCCTGCATGCCGAACTATGCTATGCTATACTATGCTATAATACATTTTTTTGTTAGTATTGTTGCAGGAAGTTCTGTAATATTTGGTTCTAATGAAATTATTAATGTTACTTTGACTATTTTGGACCTCTCAATGACTGAATGAGTGAATGACATTGTGATTGTGACTTGATATTCATATTGTAAAGAACTTTACGTGAAACCTCTTCATCTTGTTTAATATAGGTTGAACGTGAGGTGGAGTCATGGAGAGTTCTAGTGGAGGGACCCAGATCCCACGGATCATGGTGTTTCGACCGACATGGGAAGAATTCCAAGACTTTAATAAGTACATAGCATACATGGAATCGCAGGGAGCCCACAAAGCTGGTCTGGCAAAGGTAAGCATCATAATCAGCTGTGCATCTTTTAAAATTAAAAAAATATATATATTGTGTAGTTCCCTAGTTGTCAGCACAAAAACAAATTTCTCCCTGTGCATTGTGATTTATTGGGAGAATGTAATAAATTTGAATGGAGTTTTGGATACGGTAGAATTATGTAGAGGATGTATAATGCTAATAGTATTTTCATTCATGAATATTTTTTTTACATGTCTGCCACATTACAGTACACACTGTCATTAGTTCCCTTTCAGTGATATTTGATATCTCCAAGAATCCACGCAGCAGGGACTGCGAAATCCCATTTCCTGGTTCCCGGCAGTGTTCCCGATTACGCACAGTAGTGCGTCAATTACGCACAAAATATGAAAAATGACGCAGAAAAATTTGCAAGTGAGCGTCCTGTGGACGCACACATTTTTTCCGAATCGCTGAAGTCAAAAATATGACCAAGCAGTGGCCAACTAATTCACGGCATAATCAGAATCAGAACCCAACTGAGACTGCCATTGCAGACGATTAAAGATTGTGTCGGGAGTTGTCCTTAAAAATCGCATGCGCGCGCGTTGTAAACTTCCTCCAAGCAATCCAATCACCGAACAGAAGAAATCTTCGTGAATCCATTCTTTGATTCCATCATACACGATCATGTCACTTCTGACTTTGTTGACTGGGCCCAAAACCCGTTCATCCACAGCAACATCAAGTACAGATCCAGAAGTTGTTGTGCAGGGTGCTGTGAAGGAGTTTGCAGCAACCAAGCAACTCAGGCTTAAATAAACATTTAATACGTGTTTTAATTTTTTGGTTTTATATGATAATGATAAATAATGTGACGCTTTAACAGTGTACAAAAAAAAAAGTGAGGCTTGGACTTGTTTTTACATTTTTTCCCCCGATTTGGGGACTCTCAAAATTTGCACAAGGACTCTTAAAATTTTATACCTGGGAGTCCCAAGGACTCTCATTTTTTGTGTGTGGAGGGAACACTGGTTCCCGGGGCAAGTAAAAAAGTTGCCGGGAAAGACAAATCATTAAAATCACTTGCTCCGGGAGGTAAGTTAAAAGCTGTGAATATAACACAACATAACTTGATCATAGACATAGGCACCGAATCATGTTTGATTTGATCTGCACAGTAGCTTGTGGAACGCATGTTGGGACTACTTGTATGTGCACAGATTATTCTGTGCCTGTTTTTATTAGTGTAAGGGTGGGTTTTTTAAAATAGTTTTTTGGCTTTCACTATGTGGACAAGTGCATTTTTTAGCAGGAATGTTAAAAATGACATGTTGCTTATCCAGGACATGCTTTTATTGAAAAAAATTGGCAAAACCTGCTGCAGGAACTCTCAACCCTACACACATGATGTCTCACCACAGTTTTTTTTTTTAAACTTCTTTTTTTTTCTTTCCAAATTTGTTGTCAGAATGGGGATCTTGAGGATTTTGTTTGATTTGCTTGATGCTTAGGTAATACCTCCTAAAGAGTGGGTGCCCAGGAAGGCTGGCTATGGGAACCTGGACTTGACCATTCCAGCGCCCATAGAGCAGGTGGTGCAAGGTTGCCAAGGCCTGTACACGCAGTACAACATCCAGCGCAAAGCCATGCATGTCAGCGACTTTGAAAAACTGGCCAACAGTGAGAAGTGAGTGTTGGAATTGTTGTCAGAAGAGAAAGAGTGACCGTTTGATCCAGAGGTGTATTGATTTGATGGAGGTAGAGATGGCCAGCTGCCTTATTGGAGCATGCGTTGTCATTTAGTCAGAAGTTTCAATTTGTAGTCCTCAATTCAGATTCTTAGAAGATGCTTGGTAGTTTTCCAGTTTACAGTACTATATTTCTCCACTTGCTATGACATTAACGCTGCCATGTGCATATCCACTCAAATATAGTAGCATCTCAGGGGTGACGGGCATTATGATTAAGATCAGTTATTGCATCTGTATCATAAATGCAGAAACTTTGCATATTATACTGACTGGTTGCAGGTACCAGACTCCAAAGCACTTTGACTACGAGGAGTTGGAGAGAAAGTACTGGAAAAATGCCACGTTTGGCAATGCCATCTATGGGGCTGACATTTCAGGCTCCCTGACGGACAAAGATCAGAACGTGTGGAACATCAACCGCCTGGGTTCCATACTGGACTGTGTGTCCGGTGACTATGGCATCAAAATAGAGGGTGTCAACACAGCTTACCTCTACTTTGGCATGTGGAAAACCACTTTTGCCTGGCACACGGAGGACATGGACCTGTACAGCATTAACTACCTACACTTCGGAGCCCCCAAGTCATGGTATTCTGTGCCCCCTGAGCATGGTCAGCGTCTGGAAAGACTGGCACAAGGTAGGTTTACTTTGGTCACTTCCACTTTCTTCTTGATGCAGTTTATTGTTCCTGACAATTTGTTACAGTTATAAGCAAAGCAATTTTTTTTTTCTCTGATGGTAGTACTGAAACGCAACTGACGGCTGAAAGTAGTTTATAGTTTATGATATTCTTGCTTATTCATGAAGTGAAGGGAAGTACCTTGTGTACTTCCTGTCTCAAAGTTTATATATTTTCATGGTTCAAGGGCAATACCCTCCCCCCTCCTCTGCCCCCTCCAATGTTCATAGCAAGGAAAGTGTTATTACATCAGGATTCCCATACATATTGTTTGGTAATACGGCTATTTTTGATAAACAAAATTTTTTTTGGGAAAGGTCTTAATTTTAATTGATGTATTGGATGTTTATTTTAAACGTTTCCATTGTTTATTGTGCAGGTTTTTTCCCAGGCAGCTTCCAGGCATGTCCTGCTTTTCTGCGACACAAGATGACATTGATCTCTCCCCACATTCTGAAGAAGTACTCTATTCCAGTCAATAAGGTATTACGTTTAGCATTCTATAATGTATTGCACCTTGTTTGTTGCAAAAAGCTGCCAGTTGAGCTAGCTTACCCATTTTCTGCCACAGTTATAGTTTGTATGATTACCAGTGAATGGCAGTTTTTGTAGGAAATGGTGCAAGTTTATGAAATAGACATCATTTGTGATACAGCTTCATTAGTGATACAGACTTGGTAGTTAATTTAACCCAATGCCTACTGAATGGACTGCTGGCGCCAGCAACTGATGCCCTTTGAGAAGTGTGAATGGCCCGCTAGTGATAGGCCTAAACAAGCATACTTTTTTTTTGTCAAATCAGGGGACAGAACTCCTTCAAACCGGATGCACTGTGCACATTGTCCCTGCGGCAAATTTACAACGTACTTTGAGATTTTTTAAGTGCAAAGTCGTTTTACATCAATTTTTTAAAGTTTGGCGAAAAATCAATGATTTTGGTGGCCAAAAATGGCAGAGGAAGAAGACACCATCGATATATGTGATCAGATGTTGGAAAGTGACGACGATCTAGCTGATTTTTTATGGCTTTGCTTTGGAGCTAGAGGACGAGTAAACAAGGATCGAATCTCATGTTGATCTCGATTTAGTAAAAGTTAGTTGTCAAATGCAATGATTTGATGGCAACATTAAAGTCTTCTTCACACAACTGTAACGAGTTGGTGTCATCTTCAGGCGGATCGGACAGTCATCTAGCATCAGCTCAGTAACATTTCTTGAAACTAAGTTGAAAGACACATGTTGTGAGAACAAAGAGACATCCTGTGCATCTACAAACTTAAAAGTGTTAGGAAGAAGACTGACATTTATTTATTTTGTTAACATTCACAAGTGCACAAATGAACGAAAATGAACTCGACTTACCTGTAACAGTTTTTGGATCTTTTGGATAGATTTTTACCATCAAAACAGAGAAAAAGAAATTCACAAGTACATGTTTTAGAATGACTATAGGTTAAAACTGAGTGGGTGTTACACACTTTCTTGACTGTGAGTTCGTTGCAGAGATATCAAACCAATGTTGTTGCATTTCTTCAGACATCATGAAGTTTTTTTTCTCCCGAAACATAAGAACTGAATATCTATCTACCAAGGTAAGACATGCATAATAATGCCCATTATTTTTTAATAACTTTAAATCTCCTTGATTTGGAGTTACTTTCCTTGCATCAGGAATTAGAAGGCAATTGCGTCATGAGCGCTCAGTAGGCTTTGGGTTAATGGAACTAGATAGGAAACAAACAAAAATGCTTTGTTACTCTCAGTAGACATTGGGTTAATGGAACTAGATAGGAAACAAAACAAAAATGCTTTGTTACTCTCAGAGCGGCATCACATTGACACTCGTGATCCAAAAAGTTAAAAATTTTATTTAAATTGATTTTTGTGCAGATAACCCAAGAACAGGGAGAGATCATGATCACATTTCCCTATGGCTACCATTCTGGCTACAATCATGGCTTCAACTGTGCTGAATCCACAAACTTTGCTTCGGAACGTTGGATTGAGTATGGCAAGCGCTGTTTGCAGGTTAGAATGAGGTTTTTATAGTTTTGTTAGTTATTGCTTTGCTTGTTGGTAAAAATTATTTTTTGTTCTGTATCTTCTGCCTTGATCTGTAAAGATTTCGTCTGTTGAATTTATTTTTTCTATTATTCTGATTTACAATAAGACGTCATTGTATGAGAGGAAGTAAGTGATTGATTTCTAGTTTTGCCTAAATTTACCAATGGTTGTCTGTATCTGTTGTGAAATTTCAGTGCGATTGCCGCAAAGATGGGGTGAGGATCAACATGGATTGCTTTGTGAAACGCTTCCAGCCTGAACGCTTGGAGCTGTGGAAAGAAGGCAAAGATATCGCTCCTCATCCAGAGGGCCATACTGTTGTGCGTAGACCACAGAAAACGTAAGTCTTTGTGTTTTGCAATATGTGACGCATCTGTAGTGTTTATCTGTAATCCATCGTCTTTTTCATGAATACGAGATTATGTCTTCATTAACAGGATGAATTTTATTTTCCGCAGGGTTTTATAGGATTGTCATTATGAGCATTATAGACCAGCTGTAGTTGAATTGAGAATTTTCATGCATGTTTTAAGTATTTTGTGAACAGGCGTTCTAGGGAGTAAACATTGGATGTCTGTTTTTAATGGTATCCACAGTACAGCATAATATAAGCCATTATATGGATGTTTGCATGATTCGTTAAGATTTTAAAAATGTTGCTACGATTTCAGAGAGAGAGAAGGCGAAGGAGTTGTGTCCAAACGCCACCCTCCATCCAAGAATTTCTCCAAAGGTGGCAAAGGCAAAAAATCTTTGTGCTCAGATGACGACGAGGACTATGTAGATGATTGCAAGGATGAAGACTTTGAACTGAAGCCTAAGAAGAAGTCAAAACCAAAGGAGAAGAAAGCTCCACAAGGAGAAAAGGCACAGAAGAGAGTTGTGAAAAGAAAATCCAACGAAGGGGAAGGATCAGAAGCAGTCAGCAAGCCTAAGCAAAACAAGAAAAACAATCAGGTAGGTGTGCAGGGCTATGGAATTAATGCTAAAGCTAAGTCGTCTTACACCCCAGTCAAGGTGGAGACCATCAAACAAGAGCCATCAGTGAGTGGAGAAGGTCGCAAGACCACTGAAATGTCCATCCAAACGGTGGAGTCTTTCACACCAAACAGGTCTTTGGCAGCTCCTGGGGCAAAGATAGACTTCTATTATAATGACAGCAATGCCAAGAAAACACCGTCTATCTTGAAGAAGAAAGTCACATCATTTGAAGAGGAATTTTTGAGAAAGATGGCTGGTGACAAGTTAAAAGAGACAGCCACCACCTCCACTGCAGGGCGAGGCAAGCCAACGGCCCAGTTGTATACATCAGAGGCTGATCCAGCACCCAGCATGATGTCTACTTTGGCTTCCCAGGTTCCCAAGGGTGTTGGCATCTTCAAGCTGGCCTCCATTGTGGGTGATACATCCGGGTTTAAATATCCGCAGTCATCTAGCTCAGAAGGTACCCAAACTAAGACTAAGAGAGGCAAGAAAAAGGGCAACACAACTGTACCTGCAAAGACATTTTCATCTGCACCTGCACAAACTGAATCATCCGGAACCGAAATGGTTCACAACCAAGGAGTGCAGGCTAACACGTGGGTAGACCCCAACGCAGGCTACCAGAATCAGTTCCAGAACGTCAAGTTCTTCAACCCACTGCAGAACGCTATAGGATCTTTGCCAGTTCAGGGAGTATTTGCAGGTGTTACGCAGAACAATTACATGGCTCACTCATTATCCACAAGTTCTCAGAGCTCAACCAGTGCACAGACTGTAGTAAATTCTTCGAATGCTACTATACAACAAGGCGTGATGTCTGTGCCCAGTGGCAATGGTTACGGTGTGTGTTCTGGCAACAGGCAGTCTGGTTTACAAAGTGCTTGTGCCAGTGGTATGCCCTATGGACAGAAGGCACAGAATTATCCCCGGCCCGAGTTCATGGGGCGCATAAGTGGCAGCGAACATTCCCCCTCACCACCCATTCTTTCTCCCATCCCCTCACCTCAGATAAAGATGAGCCAGTCACCCCCTTGCCTGCCTTTGTCCGTTGCTTCCAGTCCCACTCAGCAACACCTCAACATTCAGGCCTACCTTTCTTCTCACACGGGGAACCAAAAAAACGTGATGGCGCGCCAGGATGGTAACATGGTTGTTTCCAAGATGGAGAGCGAGAGCGACAACAGTCAGAGCAGCAGCACCAGCGGCACAACCTCTTTGTCTGCTGTGCGATGTTCCCTTGTGGAAAACATGGACATCTCTGAGTTGGCTCCGCCCGCCACCCTCAAGGATAACAACCAGCGAATCATGGAAATCCTGGCGCGCGCTCAACGTTTAAAGGAAGCTGAAGAACAACACGTCAAGCAGCAAAAGCTGTTGGAAGAACAGGTGAGCTAAATGTTGTGCAGTACATGGTGGTTGGTTGGCTGGCTGTTGGTCATGCACACCATTGCCAAAGATTGTTCTTATATACTTACCACCTCAATCAGTTGATCAATTGTTTGCTCAAGTCAGGATTGAACCCATGTTGCCCAGGACGTACTATTGCTGCAAGCTGACAAACGGTAGATTGCCATGGATCATTGAATAAACTATGCGGCCCAAAGCAATATTAATTTATTTATTGGAACGTGACCACTATGAACACTCCAGATGATACATTTTTGGAATGATTTCTTTCTTAAAGTTCGTTAATTTATAAGCATCGCTTACTCTTATTTTTGTATACAAGATGTAAACTGATCTCTTTTTATGAAAATCACTGAATGTGTTTTTATGTTGTTTATAGGTACGACAGTCAATGGAAGGTACAAGAATGGACTCACAGGTAGCTTCTAAGAAAGCAAATAAAGCTGCACGACCCAAGAAAACGAAAGCTGGTCAGGCAGTGAAACACCAGACAGACAACCCTCTGCCTGTGGCTGGCTTGGTTGAAAATGGAGAAGAACGGTACACAGTTGTGTTGACAAATCCATCGGACAATGCTGTGAGCAACGAACAAGTGCTGACTTTATTACAAGCCAGCAAGCAGAATCAACCAGTGGTGAATGGAGCACAGCTGGCTGTGAATGGTTCTGCAGACATGTCCGTATCCTCTGTCAGCCCTCTGACTTTTGTCACTGTTGTCAACCAGGCTGCCAACGACTCTCAGTCCCAGTTCAGTTTAAAATCTCCACAAGGAGAGATCACTCAGCAGGATCAAGCAGCGTCTTCCATTCCTGGCACTGTGTTTGTGGCCACTTTGCCTGAAGCCTCCCGCACTTCAGTACCTGCCTCCACAGCTCATGGGAAGCAGCATTCACAGACTTCACCTAGGGAAGAGTTTTCAGTTAGCGCTACTGGTTCCAAGACAGTGGCAAGCTTGCTTCGCCAGAAGATACCTAAATCTACACAGGTAAGTTGGCCACTGTTTTGTTTTGTTGAAACTTGTGTGTATTTTTGTGGGTGCTGTTATCGATGTAATGCACTTTCCAGGGCTTAAGTCCTGGCTGGACCTCATAAATTAAGAGAGTGTCTAAAGTGTGTACACAATAACAGACATGCCTACCCTCTATTTGAAGTTTCTGTATTGGCTTTTTCAAATGTCAGTATTACTATTACGATTTCCGTATTTACTTTTACTACCTATTGTTTTTGCACTCATCCTTTTTGATATTATGCGAAGAATCCAGTGATAGATTGATTTGCTGCCACAATGTTCTTTTTCTTCTCCAAAGCCTCGTAATTCTTCATATGCTGTGGGCCTTCCGCGTGCCGCTTGATGTCGTTCATATCAACAGCGGAGATACCAAACTGGTTGGCACAAATCGTACTTTTGAATTTGAGTCAATGCTGCCGCGAATAACGAAAGGACACTTTTCCAAATACGAGGCAAGAAATGTCTGCCTCCTGCGCGTTTTTTTTTTAAGATTGAGATTCACAATCACTTTGCTTAGCCATTCGTTTGAACGCCATGTTTTAAATTCTGTCTCACGAGCACCGATCTTTACTGAGACTGTGCAAAACCGGGTTCGGAAAACTTCGGTGCCTCTACCGGAAACTTCGATGCCACGGGTCTCCACTGCGACTGCGCATTGCGGCATTAAACCTTCGTAAAAAGGTCATGCGGTGCATTACCACAGGCCAACGATTTCGATTTTTTTTCTTTATAATTTTTTTAAATTTCCGTACCGTAAAACAAATATTCGTATTTTCCGTAGCGCTTGCCGAGTTGTTCAAATTTCCGGAAAAAATACGGAAATTCCGTACGGGTAGGCATGTCTGCAATAACTGTTGCTGTGGCGTACTGTAGGTCGGATGGCAGCGTTGGTTTGTGTTGGCGTTGTAGCTGTGTGCCTGTGAGGAAGCTGTCATTGCAGCTTAGTGTATGAAAAAAGCTCCAACTGTACATAGTCCTGTTTGGAACACTAGTTGTATATTTGTGAAGTGGCTGGCACTGTACATAGCTATGTGTGTACATGGCCTTGCCTGCTGTGCAGGGTGCTGTGGCAAGTGGCATGGCAGGTTCGGTGCTGGCCAAGGTATCAGTGCCTCAGCCTCTCTTCATCAACACAGGGGGCCGAGTGCTGGCTGTGTCTGGAGCCAACTTGGCCAACTTTCCTCGACAGCTCACTCCTCACCCCTCTCCCCTTGTCTCTGGCAGTTTGCTAGGTGGGGTAACCAACGGTCACCACTCCTTCCCCTTGGGTGAGGCTTCTGTAACCCCCTCACCCCAAGACAGCACCTTTACCCTTGCCTCCCTCAATGGCAGCTCTCCTAGCCTGGCCCCAGCCACTCATTTGCACAACTACTCCCTGCCCAGCCCCTCAGACCTGCCCTCTGCTGCTTTAGGAAGTTTACCTCTAGGGGACTTGGGTTTGGGCTTGGCCCCTTCCCCAGAAAACTGGTCCCATCTTGATCCTTCTTCTGGGGACCTGCCCATAAGCAAAGGTAACAAGGTATATATGTGCTCTTTTTTTATACCTTTACTTTTCAGTTTGGCGTGATAGTCTTCTGAACAGTCAGCATGTCATGAAAGGCATTTCTTGCACATCTTTATTGAAATTCTTTTCAAATTTTATTTTGGATAACATTTTTTTCTGCCAATATGTTTCATTTGTCAAACCCCACAGTAAACAACTTGTTTTCCTGAATATGTTGATAGGAGAAAAACATGCTGTCTGTTCAAAGTATTTCAGCTAGGATGCCGTTTTGATTGAAATAACCCTTTAACTCTTTGTTGACGCATCGACCAATAATGAATGTGCTGACACCTTTGGGCTTTATGCCATTTTTATATGAAGGGAAGCAAACTATTATATTGTTTGAAACTTTAATCTTTCCTCTATCAATAGATTACTTCCGTGAAAGTATTTAGTGCCTCCTTTAAAATATTTGGCGTTTCCATTCAGTACTGTAGACTAATGTCCATGTCAAAAAAGGCTGACACATTTTACATTTTGTAGTGCTCTGTGGATTATAAGATCACCCAGAGGATACCTTAACATTTAATATTAGGACTCTACAAATACAATAGTGTTTTCTGTGATATGACGCGGATCAATGACAAGATCTAATTAGTTTGTACAAAGTGCACTCTCTTGAGCTGCAAAAACTTGTATATATATGGAACTGGTTTCCAGCATATGTTAGCCAACAATAATAGTACAGCCTATGTTAGCCAACAATAATAGTACAGCCTATGTTAGCCAACAATAATAGTACAGCCTATGTTAGCCAACTATAAATAGTATAGCATATGTTAGACAAGAATAATAATAGTACAGCATATGTTAGACAAGAATAATAGTATAGCATATGTTACTTGTTAGCCAACAATAATAGTACAGCCTATGTTAGCCAACAAGAATAGTACAGCCTATGGTAGCCAACAATAATACTTTAATAGTACAGCCTATGTTAGCCAACAATAATAGTACAGCCTATGTTAGCCAACAAGAATAGTACAGCCTATGGTAGCCAACAATAATAGTACAGCATATGGTAGCCAACAATAATAGTACAGCCTATGGACCTGGTAGCCAACAATAATAGTACAGCATATGTTAGCCAACAATAATAGTACAGCATATGTTAGCCAACAATAATAGTATTTCATATTTTGGCTAACAAAAATATTACAGTATATGTTAGAAATAAAGAAAGAAAATTGATTTTTCTTATATAGCACACTTACAAGCTCAGAGAGCTTCTCAAGGTGCTGGCCTGTAATATCCAGCAATCAAACACAATAGTTTGCTGAAGCCAACAATAATACTAAAAACAAGGTTGCTCTGTTGTTTCTCTTTACGTTATGCTGAAGACAAAAGGGTCAAATTTATGTAGATCTATATAAGTTGTTTTCTCTATGACATCAACTTGATTTTCAAATTAGAAGAAGAAAAAAATTAGCTATATATGTGCGTCTACAAAGAGTTAAAAACTGGGTCTGTGTCTTGTGGAAAAGTAGTGAACTAGCCAGAATTAACGTGATTATGAGTTACATTGTGTACCACAAATTTGTACTAATTTTGCATGGATAATTTTATCAGTAATGTTATTTTATGACATTTGTCAGTGGTCATTGTGTGTGTGGCTCTCTTAAGTTGTCTTTGATCTGCTCATTTCAAACCATGCCTGCTTTTAAATAACAGTGTCTCACTTTCATGTATGTTTTACACAAAAATCCCTGCGTGGCCTCCTGAACAAAGAGCGGATATAATAGTCAGCTGCATTGTTTTGTTCATCAGTGGGGTTTGATTGAGCAGTGAAGCAAGTGGAGTGTGAATTGAATATTTGCTGTCTTGTGTGTAGAGTTGTGTGTATGTCATGCTTCAAAGTGTCTTGTACATGTCGTGATTTTGTTTGTGTTGCTTTATTCGTTAGTCATAATAATCACTGTTTTGTTGCATCGTTTGTGGTATAGTCTGTCTTTGCTAAAAAGACTATTTTAGCTCTTTCTTTGCCAAAAAGGTCATTTGAACTGCATCGATGCTACTTGTTGTATCCTGACTAAAGTGCATGGTTACCAGTATATCAAACAGTATTTTGATCTGTGAATGCTGCCAACATGAATATTGTTTTGTCATTGTGGAAAGTCGGTCTTCCATTTTGTTTTGAAATGCTGTGGTAATGTTGATGTCTGAGATTTTTGTCCCAACTTTCTAAGGTAGATTGAAAGCTAATAGTAATATATATATATGGAAGAAAGAGCGATACAGTAGTTGAAACTGTGAAACATAACAATCTTATTTAAATAGTTTTTAAGTTGTTTGCCCAGGTGAACACTGTAAATGGCACTTCTGCTTCATTTATGAGTCATTCTTTGCTATTGGAGACTATGGGGGGTTGGTCACATGATTAAGTTGTTTCACAGCCTAACCTATGTCTTAAATTATTATATGACTAGAGATCAAAAGGTGACAGTCACAGACCTCAAAAATAAAAATGATAATAAATGTGCAAGATGATCATTTTTATACTGGAAAAGCATTACAGTATACGGTGTGGTAAAGGAATTTGCGCTCGATTGCTTAGTTCTTGAGTAATTGAGTTTTGAATGAGACTGCTTGCAGAATGTCATTTGTGACATGTGACACCAAACTGTGTATAATTGTGATAATCCAGCTGGGACCAGACAGCATATGATAGTATGAACAAACTATGTTAGTGATTCTACTGACAGGGATGGAGAAAAAAATCACAATTTCCAACTAGTTTAATAAGAAAAATGGTTTTGTTTGTCGTCACAGTCACAAATGACATTCACTATGTAGGAGACAATTCTATTCCGACAAAACAAGACACGCATTTGAAGTGATACTATTATTTATTCATAACTTATAAAAAGTAAGTTTGACAACATATGTGAAGAAAAGCAGCACAATGATACTGAAGCCAGAAATGATAGTTCTACTGTCATTTGTGACAACTGTGGGAGTGACGCGACAGATTTTGCAGTCACACGTCACAAATAACACAAGAAATACCTTATTGTATGAAAATATACCACATACACTCCTTGTGAAATTCTATAAACAAATCCTTAAAATCAAACATATTAAAACACCAGCAAACTTGTTAATAAAAATATTAACTGTGTCATTTGCGACATATGCCAAAGTAAGATGCCGTCACACGTCACAAATGACTAATAATGAAAATGCATCAGTTTAAAAATGTCATGCAATTCCAAAATAAAAATGGAAACGAGAATCCATAGTGGGATCAAGGAAAACAAGTTCATCTACTTTTATTTTTATTTTCTTTTTTCTTTTTTTCCTTGTATTTATATCAATGTGGTGTTGTTTCCTGTTGTCCGCCAGTGATATTTTTAATAAATTATTTATTATTTGGGTAGCACTCATTTAAGCCTTGTGCTTTTGTGCACCATAGTTGGTTTAACCTTTTATTATCTGGTTTGTTGAATACATTTATGTTTAAACCATCTATCCCCACACCATGGTCAAGGTAATCTTTTTCGAGAAAAGTGAAATATTGTCCCCATGACCGGAGAAACTTCAGTGGCCAGTCTTGTTGTCTGATCAAAAGCAACCTGCAACAGTCCCATACAGCACATTTTAACATTATGTAATCAAGACTAAAATACTTCGAGTAGCAAAGTTGAGATCCGATTGTTACAATTTCCTTTAAAAAAAATTCTGGAAAGAAAACTGTGGAAAGAGTAATTTTATGGATGTAATTTAAGTATTTTCGTAACAAAAATATTAAAAGTACAGAATCAGATATTAAACTATTTTCCAAATGCAGTAAAAACGAATTATGTAAATATTCACATACTTGGCCATAATAAAATTTCTGGCCTTTCTTTCTCTTATAAGTTATACTGTTTTTGTACCGAACTGCCATATTATATCCTGAAACAAAGGCAAACAAAGTGTAATGTTCCTGGCCAGTTGGTTTGTATCAATACTGTACATACTTTAAAGTTGTTGTTTTTTTTAAAGTGCCATTGCACAAGGTACATTAATGTAAAAGAAAACTAACTCTGGAAGGAAGTAATGATAATATAGAATAGAATACAATATTTTACCTGGGTTTGGGAGACCCTGCCAAAGGCACAGACTGCTCCAAGCAATGAGTTACAGGTGCTGGTTCATTATCCTAATGTCTGCTGAGACTTCCTTATTCATAGAACATTGTAACAGTGGCCATTTGGTCAATTCTTTATTCAAATGCCTACTGATCATCTGCGGCTGACTGTAAGAGGTAGCCTTTTGTAGCTCTTCCAGTGCGTTCTTGAAAAAAGCCTTACAACATTCTTGTGGTAGATATTTTTGGTTTTGCGGATTGACCCATTCTGTGTCTTTTGCACGGATCGATTGCAATACCATCATTTAAACAATCCTTTCTGTTTCTCCTAAAAGGCCTCCCCATCTGTCAGGATCAACTTTGAGTCGCTCTTGATTTTCATAAACACCTCAGATTATTTGTGTTTGGGAGAGGTATTTGCAAAGCTGGCCACGTCGAGGCCCCCCTAAGACCTAAAAAAGAAAAAAAAATTAAACAAAAAGAAAAATGGAAAATGTTATTTCAATGGTAAGAATACAATTTGTCGTCACATGTATTTCTGTAACATATGACACACACAGCTAAGTACTTAGAATGAAAAAAGTTATTCAATGTAAATGTTTTAACTTAAAACAATGTTGCAATAAAATTCATGAAACTGAGCAAGCATATTAATAATCTGAACAGCATAATTTGTACAAACTAAAACATTTTGTGTCATTTGTGATATGTTACACCAAACAAAATTGTGTCACAAAATAGCAGTACATCAGAAAATAATCCTAGGCTGCTAATGTAGCTTCCTGTTGAGACATGTTTGTTGTGTCTACACTCAACCACCCTAAAATCTAACTTATTTCATGTAATCTGTGATTTATTTATAATAATACATATTTTATAATGTCATTTGTGACGTCAATGTTTCATTTGTGACTAAAATATAAGTGTGACACCACAAAAAAGACTTACCTTCTCTCCTTCCTGCCATTGAACCAAAGGAAATGGGCTGTTTGACCATGTGCAATTCAACTTTCAGTTACTAGAAATTCAGGATTTAAAAATAAACTGCCTTTTATTATTATAATAACAATACATATGTCATTTGTGACAAATGTGACACCGAAGCTAAAAAGTACTGTATTTTATAGTGTACTTATGCCTACAAACAGCTTTTTTGTTTAGAATAGTATTCTATGCCAAACAAAATGAAAACATTGCTTTCTGTTCGATCCAACTTGTATTTAAACCCTTTTTTGATTACTTCAAGTATGAAAGGCTGTGTGACACGAAAGTGTCACAAATAACACGACTTTTTAAAGGGTATTTTCTTAATTTGTATATTTAAAAAATCCTATTTAAAGCAAATATCCTGTTAAAATGATCCCTTTACTATCCAAACAAACAGAAGTAAACAAATGGATAGCCCCTGTTTTAAGACAGAAGCGATCATTATGAACCATGTTGTCTCTCCATCGTTTTGCACATGCTCAGTAAAGCTCTGACTGGATTAAAATCCCAAATCTTCAACTTGGATGTTGCTTTCACCAAATCCAACACTGTATTATCTGCTAAAGCTATGTTTCTTATGTCTATTCAAGCAAATTCCTTCACATAATATTTTAAAATAAAATAGTTGGAAGTGTTTGAAGATGTGAGCATGTGATTATGCACCTTTTGATCTCCAGTCATATACATTATTTGCATTCACTCAATAAAGAATATGTATAAAAATCATAAACTATCGGAATAATTTGTTAATTTTAACAAATTTTGACATTATACTAGAATAATTGCGGAAAATGAGTCTCAAAATGGCTGAAAAAATGGGAACGCCTATGTAAATGCATTAAGATTTATTTGTTGCTTAGAGCTCTTATCTTAATAAAACTAATGGTTTAATTTATTCTAATAAAGTCAAATTACACAGGAAACACTGTTTGAAAGCATGTTGTGTTGTCTGAACTTAATTAATTTAATTAATCGTGCACAAAATGTGCGTATCTTGCGTTTCGTCTGTTGTCACATTTCTTCTACTGCCGTTACTTGCTTTTCGTAATTTTCTCGATTTCTGTTTCTTGTTATTGTTTGTATGTTCTGATCAATTACAATCAATTAAATGGTGATATTAGCAGCTGTCTGTGTTGTGTTGTTTAAGTTATTTCAACTTATTTTTTTAGAGTTGTCACACATGACATGCAGGTTACGTCCGACGTTTGAATTCCGCTAAATATTTTCTAACATTATTATTTGAAACAAGGCGCTATTTTTCAAGTACTTTTCCATTTAATACAATAACCTATGATGTAGAACACAAGATTTTGTCTCTGTAGACCACGTGATAAAAGCTTTTTCAATGATGTGTCACGCACACTTTCAGCGTTCACCAGAAACGCAAATTTCTCGTTAGCATTATTTTCGTGCTTGTTCTTATATGCCTTGTCACCGTAACGCAAGTTAAATTATTAACAATACAGGTGTTTTTTGCTGAAAACTTTAAATTATTTACACAATTTATTTGCTAAAAACTACTTATAAAACAAAGAAATGGAATAAATTGTCTTTTCTTTACTAATTACCATAAAGAGAGAGAAAGAGAACTTGGTTTGTACGGTAATTAAATCTCGCATTGCAGTGTTGGAATGTACTTGATATACATTTATTCTTATGTGTATTATCATGCTGACATAAATAAATATCTTAATTTGCATCAGTGTTCTTAAGTTCTTTTTTATTTGACTTTGTGTTGTTTTGTTTTTCCTTGTTAGAATTATCATTTGTGTTCATGTTCTTATAATAAGATATATTCCTTAAATCCTTGTCACTGCAACGCAAGTTATTTCAAGATTATTAACACTATTTATTTGCTGAAAATAAATGATAAAGCAAATAATTGGAATAAATTGTTGTCTTTTCTTCACTAATTACAAGATGCCTTATTGTAAACTTATTTCATTTCTAAACTTAAAAAAAATAAAGTTGATGGTGTAGTACCGTAACTTGAGTTACGTTGTCACATAATTCATGCCTTTCAAAATCATTATTTTACTTATTCAAGAAAACAAAAACTTATACAAAACATAAGTAAGGGATGCCTAATAAAAAAAAGTAAATTACAAGATGCCTTATTGTAAACATTTTTATCTCATTTTGAAACTTAAAAAAAATTGAGTTGATGGTGTACCGTAACTCGTAACTTGAGTTACGTTGTCGCATAATTCATACCTTTCAAAATCATTATTTTACTTATTCAAGAAAACAAAAACTTATACAAAACATAAGTAAGGGATGCCTACTTATTTTTAAAAAAGTAATTATATAACAAATTATTATTATAAATTAATACTTTTTTACAAAATATGTCACGCTGTAATGCAAGTTACACCTTCACACGTCTGCACTACTTGCTCCTGTATTTTAGAAACTGAAAGCAGTAGTGATTTACTTTTTATATATTTGAAAAATATACACTTTAATGTTCATTTAAGGATATTTTCAACATATTTTACAAAGTTTTAAAATTTGGGTCAATTTCCCAATTGTTGTCTCCAATAGCAAAGAATGACTCTTCTACAGGGAAGGCATATCAAACTGCTTTTGTCTCACAGACATGCATACTCCCTTATTATGTCTCCATACACATTTGCAGCTTTTATGTTAACATAGTACTATATTGTTTATAGTTTGAATGCTTGCATATTAAGTGCATCAATCGTATCAACTGTTTAAAAAAACCATTCAAACATTTGTCTTTTTTATGTTTTATCTTTGCTTACTCGGCCTCTGTAGGCTAAGTACCTGTAAGTAAGTAAAGGTTCTTCATCATGTACATGATGTATATATATGAAAGGTGATGTTCTCGATAGATGTTTTCTATAGCTGTTCTACTTTATTTGTTCATCTTTTCAATTGTTTAATGAATTTTTATTTTTGTGCAGGGCTGCAAGCAGCAGAAATCTGCTGCCTGCAGTAGTGGGGCTGGCAGCAGCAGGAAGAAGAAAAAGGCAGCAGCAGACTCTCTTCCTGCCACCTTTGTAGATATGTGTGATGTATACAACAAAAGTGTGTGTGACAGTACCAATATCCCAGCCTCGTGTATCACCATTACCAGTTTTGACAACCAACTTGATAGTACAACACAAGCCAACACCTCCAAGAGCAAGAAGAAGAAGAAACAGACATCATGCTCCCCTCCTTCTGCTTTGTCTCCAACTTATCCTCCTCCTAGCAAAGCGTCTGACAGTCCGCTAAGTGCAGACATCATTGATGGTAATTTTTATCTTGCAGTAAAACCTGTGCTTTCAGCTTTTGTAATTGGTCTTACTCTTGCTGAATCATTACAATAATATAACAAACAAAAAGAAAGCTGATCTTTTCTTTAATCTTAATTTCTTTGATTCAAACAGAAATAATGTTAGTTTTGTCTCTAAAACGGATTTTATTCTGCTGGTGTTAATGAGTGTAATTGTGAACATAATCAGAGTTTAAATATGTAAAGTGCATACTTTGGAAAGTGAAATACATATGCTTTTATTGAGTCATTTGAATGTTTGTGGTGTTTTGTTCCAGGCGTTTTACTGCCAGACAATAGCTTCCATCACCCAGCCTTGTGGGCCCAACATCTCAATCCTCTTTGGCAGGGTCAGCCAACTGACTTGTTAGCTGAAAAAGTCTACAACAGTGCTATGGCTCGCAGAGCTCCGTTCTGTGCTATTTGCACCCTCTTCCGTCCCCTCAAGGTTTGTAGGCCTTTTTCATATCAAACTTTGCTTGGACCTGTTATGAACTGCATGGAGGAAATAAACATTAAAAGACCATGTTGGGTAATGGACATTGACTGTGGTAAAAAAATACATTGCAATTGTTGTTTGATCCTGCAATACAAACATGCATTGCTGTTAACTGTTTTATACTAAGTCATTGGGTAATCACATACTGTTCTACACCAAGTCATGGTTTGAAAAAAAAACAATGTATCCACCACTTGACTTTTAAACAAAATTGTAAAAAATATTAATGTTGATGGAGCTGCATGAAATTTTGTATGCTTGTATAGAATTGAATAAGGTACATGGAAAGTTTGAAATAAAGTGTCCCGTTTACTTTGGTGGTGGTTGTGTTGGTGGTGGTGATGTTAATATTAATATCCATCTTTATTTAGTAAATCGATGATAGCCTGATGCACTTCACGATCTTTTTTTATTCTCCTTAGCTTAGATTCTGACACTTTGACAGCAAATCCCTTCCATGGCTTTGTCATCACTGGCACCATTATGTAGCAACTCTCCAAAAACCCTTCTCATCACTCATCATGAAAAAATAAAGATTTCCTCGCTTAAAAGAGTAAACAAAGCATGCGGAAGATCGACCGGCTTCCTGTGACCACAGCGCATGTCCAGGCATCTAAAAGGATATGAGCTAATGCTATAAAATTAGCCACTATGTAGAGCGTGACCCGCCAGTGGCCTTAGGAGTATTAGCAGCACCAGAAGAGTTCATTCATAATACTGCTTTGGTTTTTCTTGCTTCATTATGGAAAGAATAGTTCATTTCAATTATAATGTTGTTATTTATCTGTGTTGTTTGTATGTGTTCAGATTGAGTCAGAACCACACTTGTTCAGTGACGAAAGGCCACCGGCTGCAACACCAGCGCGATCACTACCCATGATCCCAGAGATTGTGTTTGCCATTAGCAAGGAGAACCCTACGCCGTTCTGCGACTACAACCTCCTGGATGAAGATGGAATGAGCCCCCTCCTCACTTGCTCCAACTGCTCTGTCTGCGTTCATGCTAGTAAGTTTGGGTAGCATTTTCTGTACTGGTTTGTTAGCTTGAATGTTGGTCCTGGTCGTTCATACACTCTAGCATGACTTGCAGTGAGATATATGGTTGTGCCCATGATCTTATAATGTGTTGGTTTATATGATCCAGTTTACTAGTTTTAGAGGCGTTTGTCAGTATAAGTTGGCACCTTTTGTTTAAGAAACTGATGGTGATTTGAGAAGAAATTAATTGTAGTTTCACTTCACCCAAGTCCCTTTTCATCTTTCTAACGCCGCATTTGATTCCAATTTTGAAACTTAAATATGAAAAAACAACATTAAAGGGTTTTAAAAGAGTATGAACTTGTCCTGTAAAATGTGATTGTTACTCTAACGCATGATTATTTGTATATTGCATGGTGTTAACTTGCAACTGTCAAACAAAACAAATAGAAGCTTGTGCTCCAAACGGGGTTGTTGTGTTTTCATGACAGGTTGCTACGGTACTGGCCAGGTCAAAGATCCCAGCAAGTGGAAGTGCAGTCGATGTGCCGCGTATTCTACACACGCAGTACGTTGTCACTTTGGTTTTAATATTCAAGAAAAACATTAGTTTTATAGTTTTAATATTGAAGAAAAACATTAGTTTTATAGTTTTAATACTGAAGAAAAACATGAGTTTGATAGTTTTGAGGGTGGTTTTAATATTGAAGAAAAACATGAGTTTGATAGTTTTAATATTGAAGAAAAACATGAGTTTGATAGTTTGAATATTGAAAAAAAACATGAGCTTGATAGTTTGAATATTGAAGAAAAACATGAGTTTGCTAGTTTGAATATTGAAGAAAAACATGAGCTTGATAGTTTGAATATTGAAGAAAAACATGAGCTTGATAGTTTGAATATTGAAGAAAAACATGAGTTTGATAGTTTGAATATTGAAGAAAAACATGAGCTTGATAGTTTGAATATTGAAGAAAAACATGAGTTTGCTAGTTTGAATATTGAAGAAAAACATGAGCTTGATAGTTTGAATATTGAAGAAAAACATGAGTTTGATAGTTTGAATATTGAAGAAAAACATGAGTTTGATAGTTTGAATATTGAAGAAAAACATGAGCTTGATAGTTTGAATATTGAAGAAAAACATGAGTTTGCTAGTTTGAATATTGAAGAAAAACATGAGTTTGTTAGTTTTGAGGGAGAAGTATACAGTGGTGGAACAATCTAGATAGCTTGACACAAAACAAAATCAGGCACTTGACATCGCTCACATTCTTGTCTAAAAAATTAAAGCTTGGTGTGAGCAGTGAGTAAGCGATTTTGATCACAGTTTATAAGAGTTTAGCAGTGAGTAAGCTATTTTGATCACAGTTTATAAGAGTTTAGCAGCAAACTTTTGAGGCTATCCTGCATCCTTCATTTACGATCCACCCAAACATTTTCTGATGAGTCGTGATTAGTATGGAAAGCCATTGTTTGAGTTTTGCTGTTTTCATTTGATGTAAGTGTTAACTATTTGCCTGTGGTGACCAGGAGTGCTGTTTGTGTGTGCTGCGAGGCGGTGCCCTAAAGCCCACGACGGGTGGCAACTGGGCCCATGTAGTATGCGCGTTGGCCGTATCAGAAGTCAGCTTTGTGGACGTTTGCAGTCGTAGCCCAGTTGATGTGTCCAACATTGCCCCCAAACGACTGAAGCTGGTCAGTAGTAGCGTTTTCTCTATGTGCTTATAATCTTGACCCTTATTGCCTGATATGAGGCCTACCTAATAATTGACATGGAGGTGGGGCACAACTAATACTACTATTTATGCTACTAGTGCATGGTCAGTGCTCACATTGTACAAGCTTATTCCAACCAGTCCTCAGTGTGCTGATTGTTGGAAAACTCCTCTTGCTCATACACAATCAAACTTAATGATGTTGGACCATCGCATTTATCCAATCATTCGCTAAATGGAACATAGTTGAAGCATTTTACCATTGATGAACTGTGTAGTTTTACACTCACAACTGAGTTTGGAGGTTTTTAGTTGAAGAGCTGATGTTGTCAAGGAAAGCTAGCTTGCACATTGGCTGGGAACTATTGCACGCTATGTGACTTCACTATTAGTTGTTGAGAACATTTGTACCCAGCCATGTTGCCAAAAGCCAATTATAAATGTTCTTTTGAACGTCTTGTACCCAGCTAAACGATTGACAATATTACTTTGCTAAAAATGAACACTGCGCTTTTGATGTTACATTTGAGTATCTTGCAGTACAGTAGGACATTGCCAGACTTTTGTGAGGTTATTTTGCAGTACAGTTTGACATTGTCAGACTTTTGTGATGTTATCTTGCAGTACAGTAGGACATTGTTGTGTTTTCAGACGTGCAGCCTGTGTGAGGCAGTGATCGGGGCTGTGGGCCAACCTTCAGTGTGCATCCAGTGTTCTCATGGACGCTGCTATCAGGCCTTCCACACTACCTGTGCTTATGCTGCAGGCATCCAATTTGAGACCAGTGACTGGCCGTACCCTATCTACCTCACTTGCCAGAAGCACCAGACCAAGGCTAAAGAAAAGGTAGTTGGATGGATGGGGGGGGGGGGGGGGGGGGGGGTATTTATCTATTGTTCATCAACTATGAAATACTTGTCTCTTGATAAGTAGGTGTTCTTGATGAATATATTTCTTTTCTTTTGATGAATATGTGCGTGTGTTTAATCGATTGTTTAGTAGCTAAACTAATTTCATCATGATGAGTATTTTAGAGAGTTGTGTTAAAGAAAAAGTTAAATGCACTGTTTAACCCTCTAACCCCCACAGGAGCGTAAGCCTTATCTGCTTCTATTTCCTAGGTCAAGGCAAATGCTACACCATGCACATACAAAAATTAATTAAAAATGCACCACCTAAAATTATGTTCCACTTATCATTATTAATAAATCAACCACATATTTTTCTTCAAAATGAAATGTTACACATACATTTTTACAATGTGTTGCAACTGGGAAAAAAAATCTGAATGTCAACATTGCATACTGCACAACATGTAGCAATACGATCAAATAATAAAGCACCGATTGTACATCGTTTATGTTATTCAAATCCGACAGAAAAAGATCGTCAAAGTGAAAGTCCAAATCACTTTCCTCTCCATCATTAACCTGTACCAAATCAGCCTCCTAAAATCCTTCAAATGGGTCATTTTCTTCATCAGATTCTGCAAGAATCTGACGCTATAATTCTCCGCCTCTCAAACTTCAAACTTTAATCAAACTTTGAAAATTCACTGTGTGTGTTCTACACACTTTAAAAATGCCGTGAAAACACCGCCGGAAACAGCAGGAAATCACGATCACATGTGCGAGAATCTCGCACGTTTGCTATAAATAGATTTCCACATGGCAGCCTCTGATCAGACCACGTCATTACCGGCCGCTGCCGGTCGCTCTGTGAGCATGCACATAGCAAAAACATAGGTTGCTCTAGGTCTCTCCGCGTGTTAAAGGGTTAAACAGATGAAAAAGGGTGTACATTTGTTTAGGCTGCAATACACGTTTCCGTTAAAAAGATACGCCATGGTTTGAAGTAGAGAGTTCGACTGAGGGAACTTGTTTTGCAAGCAGAAAAGTATTATCATTAGTATTGTTGTGTGCGGTGTTTAGTTTAATAATGTGCCAATTATGTGAATAACACTTCGTTCTTTCTTTCAGAGCAAGCAGCGTCGACTGAATGACTTATTTGTTGGCGACGAGGTGATCGCCAAGCACAAGAATGGGCGCTACTATCACACCAAGATTACAGAAGTGTGCAGGCGCAAGCTATGTGAAGTGGACTTTGATGATGGGTCAGTTAGCGATGACCTCCTGCCAGAGGACATTGTGGTAAATATTTTATTTTGCTGCCTGTATGGAAATATCTTCAGTCATAAGCCATTGGAAAAGAGAGAAAAACTAATGTACGTGATTATTGTTTGCAGAATGAAAATGGCACCAGGGACCATCTGCCGGCCGTAGGTTCACATATCCAGGTGCGATGGACTGACGGAGATCTCTATGGAGCTGTTTTCCGTGGGGTTAATAACCTGGATGAGTACACTGTGAGTCTTCTTTTTTTTTTTTTTGTTCCATGTTTTCTATATGTGTAGTGAAGTGCATGCAGGTTGCCACAAATAGTACTACATTCAGACAGATGTCTGGGACTATTTACCAATGCAAATGGAGGGGATTTGTGAGGTGGCAGCAAACTGGATTTTTGTTGTTCATTTTGGATTCAAAGTCTATTTTTACATGTATACTAGTTAAGAATAAATCAGAGCATCACTGTTTTGGGGGAATACATCCAAGTATTTTGAACAATTTGCAGGTGGAATTTGAAGATGGCTCACAATTGATGCTGAAGCGTCCTGAACTTTGGACAGCAGATGAAGAGTTGCCGAAGAACGTCAAATCTAGATTGGTGAGTTTCAATTTGTTAACACATTAATTTAATATGTTAACACATTAATTTGATCTGTTCACATATTAATATGATCTGTTAACACATTAATTTGACATAACCCTCCCCCCCACCACCTCCACCCCCATCTATACCCACTTTTGGGTGAATAAACGCAACCCATCTATTCACACATATGTTTTGTAGGTTGTAGAACCTTGTATCAAGCATGGGCTATTTAGTTTGCGCTTGTTGCAGTCGGAGGCCACAGAGCGAAAGTACAGCCTCTTCTACCCAGACCAGGACAAGAGGAGTAGCGGCCCCCGACAGAAGAAGAAGATTGACTACGTGGCCATGCTGTCGTCTAACGTTTCTTAACAGCCCAGAGTGTGTGTTAGACAAATTTGTAAGAGGACGTTTGTTGGACAAAGTTGTATGAGGGCAAAACTAAAATTACTAGAAATGCTTGGAGGAGCATGAACTGTTTGAAACTGTTAAAATATGGCAAGACAAACTAAACAGACCAATAGTTTTGTTTTTGTTAATGTAAAGGACTGATCCACATTCACTTGCTGTGGAAGGACGTCAATCAGTTCAATGAAACAGACTGATAGTTTAAGGGATGTGGATAAAAATATGATACGATTTGGAGCAGGCAGTGGTTCATGCAGATGATATGACATGATTGTAGACAAAGTACTGTTATTTGAATGGAGCAGGCAGTGGTTCATGCAGATGATATGACATGATTGTAGACAAAGTACTGTTATTTGAATGGAGCAGGCAGTGGTTCATTCAGATGATATGACATGATTGTAGACAAAGTACTGTTATTTGAATGGCTGGAGACATGTTGAGCAATTGAAAAAGGCAGCAGTACATTGATGTCTCATGTGGCCAACTTTGTTTTTGGCTCACTGGGTCACATTACAGGCCTCTAGGATCGTCTAGTGTCTTCCTGTTCTGGATGTGCCCCTATTTGCTTGCTATCGTTAGCAACGTGCAAAACTGTAGCCAAGTTTTTGACTGGCATGCATAGCAATAGCAGTCTGTGTACTAACCCACCACCCACAAAAAAAATCCAGATTTTTGCAAATCTGTGCGAGATGAGTCCTGAGTAGTCCAAATATGATACAGAATACAAATATCCATCCGTCTGTCTGCCGTATGGCTGTGCACAAACTGTAAAGTGGCTAAATACTCGGAACCTATTTCAACTATCACAACCAAACTTGGTAGGATGGTGTATACCCATGAGACCTCATAAATGATCAGTGAATGAATGACTTCACGTCAAGGTAACAGGGTTTTCAAATGTTGGTCAAAAAGTGACAATTTTAGACAAAATTTCACTTTTTGTATAGGTTATTAATATTGAACTTACGATTCTTTGATGCATGATAGATATCAATGAGACGCATATACTGTGCAAATTTGGTCAACCTCACGTCAAGGTCACTGCAGCTGTCCAAAGTCGGTTAGTATAGGTACTTTTAAGTGATCTTGACCCTAAACTATGAGAGATATTTAGTATTGTATTTAATGTTGTATTTAGAGATGATAGATTGAGGCTTCATATACGTTCCGTTTTTGCGTTGGATCTTGAAGGTCAAGGTCATTTTAGGCTTTGCAAAAACAAAACAAAAAAAACTAATCCAGGGTCCGTAGGTGCCTTATAAGTCAGTATAAGTTTGTAGTTTTGGCTTTCCAGAAATAAGGCCTTAAAAGTGCTTACTTTTCACTTCTAAGTCCTTATACAATTTGGCAGGTCCTTGGAAAAATAAAAAAGTGCTTATTAGTTTTTATTTATTTAGTATTTGTAACTAAAAGAAATAAAAACATTAAAAAAATCTAGATCATTGATCATTCATAATGTCATATGCGTGACCTTTCACAATTAATTATTCATTTATTCAACCTTGGACTGACGTCACAACCCCCTCCTTTCTATGTTTCCCGCTAGTACCAAATTTCTGCAAATCTCGCGATATTTCTCACATACGAGACTTCACGTCGGCCATAGATAGATCTACAAAAAATGCCAGGGAAGTGTTCTTTTCAAGATAACTGGATTCGCTATAAAGACTGGATTCTTGCCGATCCAAAGGATCGTAGACAAGCGAAATGTCGGCTTTGTGTTTCGAAGATCAACTTAGCTGCTATGGGAGAAGCCGCCCTAAAGGCACACATGAAAAGTGCAAAACATAAGAAAAATGTAAAAGAAAATGTGGGAGCCATTGACGTTGATCAATTTTATTCATCAGAGACTTAGAGTATCTCGAGCGCCGAACCTAAACCAGGGCCTTCAATTTTCAGAGGCGCTAGTACAATCTATAAAGTCTGATTCAAAAACCGGTTATGTGCTGCTCTTTGACGAGTCCCTTAACATGTGTGGATTCGGTTCTGGGAACAAAATACAGTGCAAACACGATATCTTACCAGTTGTTTTCTTGGGCATGCAACTGCTTCAAACTTAGATAAAGAACTGTCATCTGTGTTAACATATTTTAACCTTGAGAAGCCAGGTCTTCTTCAGTTAGATATGGATGGCCCCAACGTCAATTGGAGTGTTCACAAAATGATTAATGATGACCTAAAGTTGAACCATGATGGACTGGCCTTACTTTCTGTAGGTAGTTGTGGTCTACACACCATTCATAATGCATTTAAGTGTGGATGCGAAGCCTCTGGTTGGGACATTGAGAACATCCTTATATCTGCATTTAAGCTGTTTGATGCTTCCCCTCGACGTGAAGATTACCTCAAAGTATCTGGGTCCAGTGAGCTTCCTTTGAAGTTCTGTCGGCATCGTTGGCTTGAAAACATTGCACCTGCACGGTGAGTGAGAAATCTGCTACCTGCTCTTGAAATCTATGTGAAAGCAGCTTTAGAGAAAAAGATAACGCTTTCAACTTGCTACAGTTTTTCTATTTTGAAAAAGGCACTCGATACACCACTGACAACCTTTCATAACTTTCTCTAAAGGCAAGACGCACTATGATTGACCACATTCGACATGTTGGTGGAGTAACAAATGTCGCCATCGATGCCCAGCTACTAGCTGCTGCTGGAAATGCTTGGGAAGGTACGAACAGTTCCTGAAAGCTCAGCGAGAGGAGAAGGTTCAGGATCAAAAACAAGTCAAACGTGCTTTAATAACTGAAGAAATTGACACTCAAGAACAAGAGAAAGAAGGAAGAAGATGATGCCAGACACTTAACAATTGAAGCAGACAGCCTTTGCTTAGTTGCATAACAGCAGAGCAGCCTGATACTTTTAGCCCGTGCCAACACGCTTAGATTGACATCCAAAGAAAAATTATGTACAGTCGCTCGGCTTGGTGGACAGATTGAAATGAAACTGAAAGAGAAAGAACTGAAGCTGTTGTAATTCTGCTTATAATTGAAACAGTCCTTTTGGGTGTCTCAAGTCTTTCCCATGTCAGTTTTATTAAAATGAAGTTTATTGCTGTTAAAGACATTGATGTAGACCCATGATGGCAACTTTTTACCAGTGTTATTAATAGCTGAGTTGGTGCGAGTTCATTCTGTCTATTTAAACGGTATGTAATAAATAGTTGCTCTCGTTAAATACTATTTCAATACATATTATTTATTGTGACCTTCATAATATATTGTTCACTTATTTACAGCTACATAAATATATTATTACCCTTCCTTAATATTTGTTACGAGGTCCTTAAAAGGTCCTTAAAAGGTACTTACTTTCTGATAATCATTGTTCCTGAGGACCCTGTAATCGTACAGTGGAATGTTTGTTTATTTACCCATCAAAATGTCAAAAACATTATATATTTATATATGTAAATATTAGGGAGGTTGGGTTTGGACGTACCACAGGCTGCGACTACGCCTTCCCCAGGGGCAGCGGCCCAAAGTTTCCCGATGAAAAGGGCCAATAAAGTGTCAAAATCAAAATCATAGTATGCAACAGCATTAGGCTATTTGATCAGACATGCGTGATAGATCATATGAGGGTCAAAGTCATCCCAAGGTCACAGTTTTTTAAAATTTTATAAAACAACTTTTGCTGTACTTTATTTGATAGTACGGGAGTGTAATTGAAGCTGGCAGTCAATGTCATCTCAAAGTCAAGTGCATAGAAAGATTTTAATGCCACCGTTTCATTTTGTTTCTTCTGTGCACTCATTTTCACGTTAAATAGTGTGAGTTCCATAAGAAGCATGTGAGCCATATTGTCTTTGTCCTTCTAGTTTTTTGTTGCTTTAAAAGCAGTCTACAGTCATTGTATGATACAATATTTAAATTGAGATTAAGTTGAGAGTTCCATTTAAAATGGGGGGCAGGTGGGAAGTTTGGAAATAATAAGAAGTGTGTAAGCAAAGTGTTAGGTCATTCCCACTTACTTTGGACAATATATATGAACAGTGTGGTGATACATTTTGAGTTCTGTGATATTGGTCTGAGCTTGTACAGAAAGGAAGAGAGTTTCCCTATTGTACATATAAAATATATAAATGTATTGAAATCTGCATTATTATGCACTGTCACATGCACCAGTGGGCTGGTTCTCCCTTGTAGTTGTTTTTAGTACTAATTTGCCAATAACAAGGCACAAATGCAGAATTTTTCTTCTTTCTTTTTGTAAAGAGCTGACTTGATGACAAAAATGCTTTGTGGATGTAAAAAATACTGTGAAACAAATATAACTGCAGAAAGTATAGATTTTCAATGTGGGCGGGACTGAGCATTGTATTAGCCAAGAACGTATAGATTGTTTCACAAGTAGCTTTAAAAGGAAGACATTTTTGTTGTGTTATATCCCGGGCCTAGGGACTTGTATTTTGCATTAGTTAACTCGTACTGCTGCTGGGTGAAAAGTTGAAAGTGACTTTTCAACACTGGCTTGTCCTTGCCAGGTTGAACCTGGTTTATTTGTTATTATTATTATTGAGGATTTTTATAGCGCACTTATCTTGCCATACTTGACCAGACTAGGCGCTGGCCGATACAGGATCTAACTCATACTGCCCGAGACGCCCACCCTCAGCCTTTGGGCGCATGGTCTGACGCCCGGACAACTGAGCACTATCCTGGCCAGCCAGGGATGGGGGATAAGTACCAAGTGCATGCTGGGTGTGTTCTTGTTACCGGCACTCACCCGTCTAGGACATGAGCGTCAGGATCTTTAAAGTCCATTATGATGGAATGTAGGCGACACACAGACTAGACCTCGGTTTATACTCTCATCAAAAGGAGTGGTTGATTGACAGAAGTCCGCATTCGCTCTCCTATCCATGCTGTTGTAGTATGCTCAGGTATGCGTCGCTTGGTCTAGATCTGTGAATGAACTACTGTGGGCAGCACGATAGGAAAGTGAAAATATTATCTTGTGCTGCCGGTTAAGGCAAAGTTGTTTTTAATGAATTTTTCTACACATGAATGGCCCTTGGCAGGATGGAATGTTGCCTAGGGAAAGTGAGTTATTTAGTCATTGTTTATAGGGTCCAGCGGACTGCAAAGAGCAGAATCAGGACCACTGCATAGAAAATGATAATTGTTTTGCTGGCTGCTGAAGACGGGCACGTTGTTTGTAGTGGCTGGCAGATTGCTGCTTAGTATTAGAAGTCTGTCAATGAAGTGCTGATGAAAAAAGAGCGGCGGGATATTAGGTCACACACTGTTGCTATGCTATCTCCGTGAAGAAGAAGCCACATGGCTTAAGAGGATGGTATGAGAAGGAATATCTGTAAATAGGAAGGAAAATTAAAGACGTCTTTCCATTAGTGATGAAGAAGTGAGGCCTAGGAGAGCTAATTGTAAAATAGTTCATAATTACAGAATTGCTGTTGCATGCTTTCACGAAGGGGGGACGGCATAATTTTACACTGGCAGCAACATTATCGCCCAACATTGATTTTTCTTTGACGTTCAGCGTTGTACATGTCATGTTTATAAGGACCGGGCATTTTGTACCGACTCTTATGTTTTTTTTCTTGATTTGTCACGTTTTAGCATCATTTCTCAATTTGACTGATATATTTTTCATAATTACTGGTAGTTTGAGAAGATGTAAGGGCCATGGCATTGTGTGGGCTAGGAAGCATTCCTTAACATTGTATCCCGCAAGGCTGGTACCTGTAGTTGTCAGGGTTTGTGACTTGGGCGCAATCTCTTGATATAGCTGCACCCTCACGCACTTGTACTTGCAGCTCAATGTTGCCAGCCAAGTCTTGTACCTTGAGCATTGTATAGTTTCCATGGGCTTGCTCTCTCAGTTAACACTTTTCTTTTCTATGAATTGCCCATAATCATTGAAGTATTAACAAAACTTTTTGTGTTGTGTTGTGTGTTGTGAGTTTTGGTGTTGTGTTGAACAGAATGTAGAGCATCTTGACTACTATTTTGGAGTTATTGGGCTGTCATTGTCCGCACAAGTAACGATGCTCCCTATAGCAGTTCTGCACTTGTTCATGCTAGGTTTTGCGGGAAGTTTTTCAGGGAACATATTTCATCCACTGTATCTGCACAGAAGAAGAGAAAAAAGAAAACTTGATGAGAATGATATGACATGAAAGATAAAAGGAAATACTGACTGAAGAACTGTAAATGTAGTAGTTGTAAATAATGGATGTAAGCAGATGTAGAACATGATCAATGAATTGGAATAAAAAGTAGAACCTTTCAAATCATACCCCATCTCCCCTCTTTTTTTTTTTTTTTTGAAGTACATGTTCGTTTTATGCTTTTATAACTGTTTTTTCAGGGGAAATAATAGAAATGCTGAATTATTTGCATGATCTTGAATCAAAATATTATAACAATACTGTAAAAATGGAATTGTATAATTAGATCACATGTAATTCTTTGTTCAACTGTACACATTTTTTTTTAAAGAAAAAAAAAAAATATTTTTTTTGTAGCATGTGGCTTTATTGGATTGTTTTCTGTTGGCTGATGCCACTTTGTTGTAATCTCGAATTATTTGATTGGATCAAACAATCTGTGGATATGGACTGACTAGACTTTGAGTAGAGAGGTATTCCAAACCTGCTTTGTTCTCCATTAATGATTAAAACCAATTGATTGGGATTTGCATTCTTTTTGTTTGTACTTGGCATATCTGTCTGTCCTATGAAGGTATTTGTGTTACGCCTGTGAGTTTATTAGAAAATAAAATGCAAAAAGATGTTTTGGTTTGAATTGCAAATTATTCTTTACTGCGAATCTTGCAAAATGAAAACACACAAGGTCAAGTTTCATACATTTATTTTTCAGACATTTGCCAGTTTGATACATAACTGTAACAAATGGCCAATATTTACACTGAAAGGTACAACAACTTGTTTCCAGGATGATAATTAACAAAACTTTTATCATGAAAACGCTGCTTAATGAAGATGATGCAACACTCATAAAAGTAAAAATTTCCTTTGCAAAGATACAACAGATAATTGATTGTACCCAAGTTCATTTACTGAGGAAACGCTGCATTATGCTTCTGTGTCACGCCGACACACAATTCTACTGATGTTCATAGGCCAATGATTTATCTAGCTAAAATTATAACATCGGACAAAGAGAATTAATAAATAATATATAAACAACAATAATAGAATTTATACACCAAAAACTTTAAAAAAAAAAAATCAACACTTTAAAATTAAAATTAACACAGCAATGAACAGTAAACCCTACACTGCAGTGTCTTCAACATTATGGAATTTCTATTGCTCACAAACTACTAAGTCATTTTTTGTTCTCACAAACCCTACACTGCAGTGTCTTCAACATTACGGAATTTCTATTGCTCACAAACTACTAAGTCATTTTTTGTTTTCACAAACCGGGATAAGGAGTTGAAACCAGTCCAAACTTATCTACCACTCATAAATTACATTACAATTTTTTTAATATATATTTTTTCTTATGTGGGCCAAGGTACTAAAATTATTTGCTAGCTTACATCTAGTATCTCAATACTATTATTGTCATGTTTTTTTAGATGAACATGGGCTTAAGAGTATAAAGAGACGGTGACCGTGATACACCCTTCAAAATGGAACAACTGTGCATTATAACGATGAAGACAGAAAATATAAAAAAAATAAGCAAGAAAAAGACTGTTTCAATTCAAAGTAAATGCGAATGTAGAAAATTCTTGAATTACTGTAGATACCAGATATGTATACGAGCTCACTTTTGCAACACATTAATAAAAATGACAGACATAAACTACAAATTTCATTACTTCATATGTAATTTTTTATCGAGCACACAATTCTATTCCTCTTTTAAATTTACTTTGCTCATACCCGGCCTGAAGATAATTTTTGTAGTAGTGATCATTTCATCAGAATAAAGTTTTTAAAAAGTGTAGATCTAGGTCTACTTGTACATGAAAAAATAGGTCTTAAAATATACATTTAAAAAGAGCCTGTACATTAACTAGAATTTTTTTTTAATGTTAATCTGGATATTTCAAGACATACATGCAAGTATATGCCTCGAGTGAAAATAGCTCATTCTGGGAGTATAAATCTTCACAAACTGCAATTAATTAGTCAATGTTTATAGGGCCAAGCGGACTGCGTAGAGCCAAATCAGGACAACTTGCTTCAAAGAGGACTCGCTCCCGATCTGTATACAAGATCTGCTAAAACCCTAATGGTAACACTGAAGGCACTCCACCAGCCGGTCACTTTACAATAAAGGCATCCCATGCAGGGGATGCTGAGGCTGTACTCTAATTTATCGAACCTCCATTTACAAAAGCAAAATCATTATAAAATATTAAACATATAATAATGTACATATAAAATGCCTACATTGCTAAATAATAATACCACTGAAAGCCCTAGTGACCATTTGGCAGAAAGCATCCAATATCCCCAAGCTAACAGACCCCGTACACAGAGTTTTGGGAGAATTTTCAAGAAAAAAGATAGGCGACTGGTCTAGCGAAGAAGATAGAACAGATTAGGAACGAGAAAGAACAAATGAGAATGACAGAAACAGTGGTAATTCAAAGCACCAACTTTCCACAAAGTGGGGATACTATTTATACAGAAAATCCTGGCATCCCAACGGGGGCCACAAACTACAAAGTTTAATGTTTGGAGAATTAATAATATACATACATTATTACCTGTTTTGCCTGTAATGGTTTACATGTCCATTATAAAAATAAAAAAAGCCAGGTGTGCAAGAGGGTTAGGAAAGAACAACAGCCTGAGCAACCAACGGACATTAATCTCACCCTTATCTCTAGTGTGTGACATTGCTGGGGAAGATGATGTGCATACAACATAATCTGAGGCGTAGAATTAACTTCTCTTTGCATGCTCTGTACCATTGACATAGGAATTCTGCATGTTTGCCATTGGAAAATGGAGCTGTAGTTTATGTCTTGATGGTGCGCTGTTAAATGCCTTTTACTTGTGGTCTGTGCTACTGTATGGTGTGCACCTTATGTTGCCTTTGTGTCATCTGTACAGTACTTGTAATCAAGTATCACAAGTATGTGTGTCATCTGTACAGTACTTGTAATAAAGTATCACAAGTATCATCTGTACAGTACTTGTAATAAAGTATCACAAGTATGTGTGTCATCTGTACAGTACTTGTAATAAAGTATCACAAGTATGTGTGTCATCTGTACAGTACTTGTAATAAAGTATCACAAGTATGTGTGTCATCTGTACAGTACTTGTAATAAAGTATCACAAGTATGTGTATTGTGTATGGAAGTGCAGGCATGCCAGTCAGTTGCATCAGTGACAATGCTTGCATGATAGTGTGTGTGTGTGTTGAGGAGTATCATGCATGGTTGTGTGAGTGTTGAGGAGTATCATGCATGGTTGTGTGAGTGTTGAGGAGTATCATGCATGGTTGTGTGAGTGTTGAGCAGTATTATGCATGGTTGTGTGTGTGTGTTGAGTATCATGCATGGTTGTGTGAATGTTGAGGCGCATCATGCAAGAGTGCATGTATAAATTGGGTGTACACATGTGTATACATTTTTTTTCCTATGGTAACCGATGCTCACCGCACAACCAAAACCGCTCATCCTCATGCACACGTAATCTGAAAAGTGAACCAGTACAATCAAAGCATTCATAATGATACTCCAGAACCCTGAAAGAAAATGAGCGTGCAAATTGTCAAGTGCCACACACACAAAGCCACACAAGATCACATCTAAGTAGAACCAGACACAAAGTACTGTACTGCAAAGTTGTGGACAACGGAAATACCATATCCAGGCATACTCCACCGTCAAATCAATTGTAGACCCCTCGGTGACAAACAGTATACCAGTCTACAAACAATTTTATGCAAACCGGGGTGTCAGATAGCGCAGTGGTTGGAGCACTCGCTACTGTGTCGCAAGTTAAGCACCGTCCAGTGCGGTTAGAACTTGGATGGGTGACCGCAAACCGTGAAGCGACAAATAACAACACCCCCAGTTGACTCAATTGTGACTGAGTACCTACTCTCTTAAGGGTGGGGATAAAGCAGCGAGGGAGAGAGATGGGCATCACCCTCATTACGCTGGCCCAAGATAAGTGTGATCTCCAACATCACGCTCCCCTACGGCCACAAGGACCACCTTTACCTTTACCTACCATCAATTGTAGACCTCTCGGTGACAAACGCTATAGTATACCAGTCTACAAATTATCAACTGTAGACCTCTTGGTGACAAACGCTATACCAGTCTACAAACTATCAACTGTAGACCTCTCGGTGACAAAAGCTATACCAGTCTACAAACTATTTTATGCAAACCATCAACTGTCACACAAACCACAATTGGTTTTTGTTTCACTCAAATGTACGCTGATACATAAAAGAGATCATCATCAAAATAGGTGTAGTACTGATTGAACACCTAACAGGCATGATAGTGCCATTCACCTACATTATGCCTTGCCGACAACAAAACTTCTACCACATATCTTGCTTGATAAGGAGGTCAGTTAATAGACAGAGATACCACAAAAATACATTGAATTTAAAAAAAAAAAAAAACAATCACAAAACACACCATATTCTGTGAACATAACACTTCCTATATATATTTATCCTAAATTGTTTTTAAACTCCTAAACTGAAACATTACTTGAAAATCGATTGATTCTGAAATTTAACAACCATGAAGAAAAAAAGTAGTACAACATATGTATCGTTAATAATATAAACTTGCAGTCACACACAATACAGGTGGAATGTACATTTATGTATTATGAAGAAGTTGAACTGCAAAGTGTAGGTACATGCCAAAGAAATAAAATACATTAACAAACACACAATGTTCACAAGAAAAACTGCATATGACAAAACAAACCAACTTGCAGTGTCCACTATGCACCCTCTGTCTGACAACCCAACCAGTCAGCTACTATCCTCAATGTCCAAATCATACACTATACAATCCACAAATCTCAATGTCTATCAAAAGCAAAGTGCTATATCAACTAGTTGGACCTGCCAAGTTCTAGAAACATGACCAAAATAGTTATTTGTTCTAATTAACTTCAGGTCCTCCAGAGGCCGAATTCAACCAGCTAAACATGAAAACCACGTATAGATATATTAACTTTGTAAAACATTGTTACATTTTGCAATTTATATGTAGTTAAGAACTTATACAACATACGCTTTACAATGCCTTGGTAATAAACAATTTGCTAAACACATATTCCACATTTCCATGCTTGTGATTTTGCATTCAAAGCGGCCCCAGATCTTCCCCACTGTGAAGGAAGAGCTGGAGAATGGCAGGAAACGGTAATGAAGAGAAGACATCACAGTCTCTTTCTTGTGCTGAACCTCAAAAGGCGAATCCGACGTACACAATAGTTTATTGTCTGCGAGAACGAGCACCAGCAATTGTCCATGAAGCAGAGCCGCCTTTCTCGCTGCACTTCACAATGCATGGATGAAAGAAAGAAATGACGGAGGAGAGTTGCAGTGTGAAGATGTCAGGAGTGAAAAGTTGACAAAGAAGGTGTGTTGCAGTGTGAAGATGTAAGGAATGGAGAGTTGACAAAGAAGGTGTGTTGTGGTGTAAAGATGTAAGGAGTGGAGAGTTGACAAAGAAGGTGTGTTGTGGTGTAAAAAGATGTAAGGAGTGGAGAGTTGACAAAGAAGGTGTGTTGTGGTGTAAAGATGTAAGGAGTGGAGAGTTGACAAAGAAGGTGTGTTGTGGTGTAAAGATGTAAGGAGTGGAGAGTTGACAAAGAAGGTGTGTTGTGGTGTAAAGATGTAAGGAGTGGAGAGTTGACAAAGAAGGTGTGTTGTGGTGTAAAGATGTAAGGAGTGGAAAGTTGACAAAGAAGGTGTGTTGTGGTGTAAAGATGTAAGGAGTGAAAGTTGACAAAGAAGGTGTGTTGCAGTGTGAAGATGGAAGGAGAGGAGAGTTGACAAAGGTGTGTTGTGGTGTAAAGATGGAAGGAGAGGAAAGTTGACAAAGAAGGTGTGTTGTGGTGTAAAGATGTAAGGAGTGGAGAGTTGACAAAGAAGGTGTGTTGCGGTGTAAAGATGGAAGGAGAGGAGAGTTGACAAAGAAGGTGTGTTGTGGTGTAAATATGTCAGGAGTGGAGAGTTGACAAAGAAGGTGTGTTTGTGGTGTAAAGATGTCAGGAGTGGAAAGTTGACAAAGAAGGTGTGTTGCAGTGTGAAGATGTAAGGAGAGGAGAGTTGACAAAGGAGGTGTGTGGCATTCTGATAACGCACATATTTGCGTCCCTGACCCTTTAAAGCCTTACAGGACGCACTAAAACTTCTAACTGGAAGTCCGTGGGACGCACTAACCCACGCCGATCAAAATCAGACTATAGCCTCGCTAGCAGCCAGTGCTAGTGCCAGCCACATCTTGTCGTCTGCTAGTTCATTTTCGCCTCCGACCTTATCTCCCTTGAAAAGAAGTTACGACAGGCCATTGTTTAGCTCTTTCTTCTTCCTTCCTTCTTCTTTCCTAATTCAGTTAGCATGTCGCTGTTAACGTGGCTCGGAGGCACGAAACGAAAAGAATGCGATTCAGTACAAACATCACAGGATGCCAAAGAGTCAGAAAACTATGGCGTACGAACAAGGTCAAACGCGCGATGAAAAGTATCGATGCTGAAAAGTATCGCTACTTTGCATCGCTCCGTTACGAAAGGATCGATCTTTTTCATCGCGCATTTCCGAGTTTTTCCGAATACACAGTATGCAAATTTTCCAAAAGTTTGATCGGAACTAATGCGGAACACAAAACAGGCAATCGCGACAATCTGCTTGCTTTCCTTTCGTTTTGTGTTACTTGAGGTGGGAAGATGGACAATTAATTAATTATTTAATTATTATTTAATTAAAAATTATATTTATTAATTAATTTGCTCTGCAAAGGACAATTGGAACTGCGGAATGTTACATAATGCGTGTATATAATTATTCCATTAGCTTGACCGCCTCGGTAAACTTCGGAACTGAGCGATGAAACTGCTCGGGCTAAAGCATCGATACTTTCGCAATTGGCGTTCCATTTGAGAAAATGTGTGATTCTTTTGAGAAAAGTAGCGATACTTTCCTAAACGGATGGATCCTTATGAGAATAGTAAAGCATCGATACTTTTCATTGCGCGTTTGACCCTGTTCGTACACCATAGGAAACACACCACAGCTGTCTTTTGTCATTTTTCAACTTCAACCTCAATGTGATTGTTAAGACTGCAAACTTTTATACCCCTCACTCTTTCTCTAGTGGGACCCTCTGACATCACTTGGGGGACCCCCTAAAATTCTCAAGAGGGGGTCCCTGAGACCCTCTATGTTAGAAAGCTATAGGAAGCCCTGGTGTGAAGATGTAAGGAGAGGAGAGTTGACAAAGAAGGTGTGTTGCGGTGTGAAGATGTCAGGAGTGGAGAGTTGACAAAGGTGGTGTGTTGCAGTGTAAAGATGTCAGGAGTGGAGAGTTGACAAAGGTGGTGTGTTGCAGTGTAAAGATGTCAGGAGTGGAGAGTTGACAAAGAAGGTGTGTTGCGGTGTGAAGATGTCAGGAGTGGAGAGTTGACAAAGGTGGTGTGTTGCAGTGTAAAGATGTCAGGAGTGGAGAGTTGACAAAGAAGGTGTGTTGCGGTGTGAAGATGTAAAGGAGTGGAGAGTTGACAAAGGTGTGTTGCGGTGTGAAGATGTCAGGAGTGGAGTGAGGATGACTGGTGGTGGGATGAGGGCGGGAGTCATGAAGGAGGACATGATGACAGGTGTAGACAGAGGTCAAGCTCACGGCATGCACCTTCAGTCACAGACCCAGGCGGGGGCACCGTCACATGGACTGCTGGGTGATAGGAAAAGCTTCATTTTGCTGGAAGGAGAAACATTTGGCGCTTTATGTGCTTGGTGTGCTGGGTGTCGAAGATCCCAAACCTTCACATTTTACACAATGAGTGATTGAAATGAAGTGCAACATATATATAATCATAGTCATTGTCTCTGTTGTTCATTCATGATGGAGCTTCTCAAGACTTGTTCACGTCACTGCACAATCTTGAAGCTCATAATTAACACAATCAAGGTCTAGCTGTAGTGTGGAGTTGTCCAATGAAGCAAACTTCATCTCTCTGCTCTCTTTCTCTGAAGAAGTGAATGCGAGGCTAATCCTCACGTCATCTACTGCCAACTTAGCAAGCAGCTGTTGTGTTGTGGTCAAGAGCCAACAGTTAAGGACAACACACCTCTCAAAGTAATATCAAGACAGGAAGATAGGTGAATTTTGTATAGTGAAATTTTCCATTTTGGGCAAGCTAGCTCCATGTGCACACATCCAGACACATGTGCTGATAAAGCTGGCAGTGAACGGAAGACATTGGCCATTCCCATGATATATGATGATGCAATCTTGTATAGTGCAATTGTCCATGTCAAGACGAAGCTGGACACTGAGCTCCTCCACAGCGACACCAAAACCAACTGCAGTACAGAGTTGTGACAGAGGTTGGAGATGAGCACAAACCAAGCTGCTGGTGGTACCAGCTACTGCCACTCTGCCTTTCTTATCTCTTGTTCATGGTCGGTGAAACCTGCACACACAATACACGCAAGACCTGCGTAAGCCACATTTCAATCAGTGCAAAGCCTCTTGTTAGAATCAATAGTGTGCCCTAAAATCCAGTTTGTCCTCCAAAGACAAGGCGATTTTGAATTTCATCCTCCCCTATATGAGTAGTAGGGTCATCTTTGATATCTCTACTAACAAGACAAATCCCACATGGCAACGTTAATAACAATGCAAAGCTTGCTTCTTCCTCCCAATGACAGACATGTTTTACAAGCAAGCAATTCCAGCTAAGGAACAACACAGGATTTAAAAGTAGTGCAGAAAATAAAAGTAAATACATGTGTACAATTAACACTTTGGCATTTATACCATTTGTTGTTGATTTTTTGACACTTTATTGTCCCTTTTTATTGGGGAAATTGTGGGCTGGATCCCTAGGGGAGGGAGGTCATAATCGCAGCCTGTGATACGCCTAAACCCAACCTACCAAATTAGGTTTCTTTTTTCTTTTTTTTCGGGGTGGTTACATTTTGCTGGGGCAGCACACCGGAAAACCCTTGAGATGTTGCCCAAGTGGAAAGTAAATAATATTGGGAGAAATATAACGAATTTTGTTTACGTTCTTCCAATATTATTTACTTTAGACTCGGGCAACGTCTTGAAGGTTTTATTCGAGTAGTCTGATAATTACATGTAATGATGATATGATAGCAAAGTTGAAAGTGAATCAAGACAAATCAGGGGCATAAGCATAAGACCTAGTGCTTGACTGCATGCTTATCCATCTATGTGGTGCTTATCCATCTATGTGGTGCTTATCCATCTATGTGGTGCTTATCCATCTATGTGGTGCTCACCCACCTAAGATATGGGTGTGTGGATCTTTTAAAGTCCATTTGATGGAATACGTGATTTCTACTCCCATCTGAAGGACAAGAGTAGGGCAACCAACCCTCCGCATCTCCTTTCAACAAGCCAGTTTTGTAAATGGGTGTAAAGTTTAATGTTGACAGATGTACTAACCTTGTAAGATGCCTGCTCTCTTCATGCACATCCATCTCTTTGCTTTTAAACTCATTCAGCTCCTTACGAATCACAGCCTGCAAAATACAAGGTTAATAATAGCCACAACAGAAATAAATGATACTACTACTACTACTACTACTACTAATAGTAATGCCCATGCAGACCCAACAATAATTTCGATTGATAGTAAAGTGGGATTTTACTAGTTTACATCCCTTGACTAATTCTTTTTGGAACATGCAACTGTTTGAAGAAGGGAGAGAATTTGAAGAGACGTTGAAGATGAGGGAGAAGGAGAGATGAGAAGAAAAAATGTGCTCTCACAATCTATTACTACGCATGGTTACAACACAATTTTCCAATGTCTGTCCTGTCAACTACTAATACATTTCTTATGTCTTATGAAGAATCAACAGATGTTGAGGACGAGGACAGTGTGTTCAGAATCTTATGCCAGGCAGCCATAACCGACATGTCTGGTAGTGTTTGTGAATGTTGCTGTAGTACCATCACCAATAAACCGTTACACTGACAACAGGCAACGCTCACAGGCATGGTGCATACAATGGTGACTGATAAATAGAAAGAGATAGTAAAGACACATGTAACATATCCCACCATTACTTTTACAATACAGTTCAATTGTACAGTATTTCTGTAATGTGCTTTCAAAACAAAACATCTGGGGAGGACAGATGTGATACAGACAATCAACAGCATTGTCAACAATATTGTTTTCTATCCAAGAAGTCAAATATAACAATACTCTCACATATGTATTCAGTGTTGGCAACTTATTGCAAATAATGTTGCATCGTAAGCAAGGGGTTTAAATTATCTTAATATTTTTATTTGAATTTTGATTGATTTTTTTTTTTTTTACATTTAAATTTTAAAAAAAACAACCTTTGACTAGCTGCTAGCTGACTAGGCTGTTGAAAGAATTCATTTCATATGATTGACACCCAAAGAAGTGAGTCTTAAATTCAGTCAAGTTACCTTGTCTTTGGGTGTGAGTTTAGTCCAGGGCTTCTCAGCTCTGCGGTCATACTCGTGAGCATCCGTCACCTCAATGTAGTCATTGAACTTGATGATCTTTCTCTCCTTCAGTTCTTCCACGCTTGGCCGAAAACTCAGCTGTCAACAAACGATTCCAACTGTCAGTACACAACTTACTAAGCGCTGAATGTGTACAGGGATTAATCATCTTCCATAGCCCAAACTCAACTGTCAACACACTGAAGGTGATAAACATGTCCTATTTTATCACTTTACGCATAGCCCCAAACTCAACTGTCAACACACTAAGGTGATAAACATGTCCTATTTTATCACTTTACGTATAGCCCCAAACTCAACTGTCAACACACTAAGGTGATAAACATGTCCTGTTTTATCACTTTACGTATAGCCCCAAACTCAACTGTCAACACACTGAAGGTGATAAACATGTCCTATTTTATCACTTTACGTATAGCCCCAAACTCAACTGTCAACACACTAAGGTAATAAACATGTCCTATTTTATCACTTTACGTATAGCCCCAAACTCAACTGTCAACACACTGAAGGTGATAAACATGTCCTATTTTATCACTTTACGTATAGCCCCAAACTCAACTGTCAACACACTGAAGGTGATAAACATGTCCTGTTTTATCACTTTACGTATAGCCCCAAACTCAACTGTCAACACACTGAAGGTGATAAACATGTCCTATTTTATCACTTTACGTATAGCCCCAAACTCAACTGTCAACACACTGAAGGTGATAAACATGTCCTATTTTATCACTTTACGTATAGCCCCAAACTCAACTGTCAACACACTAAGGTGATAAACATGTCCTATTTTATCACTTTACGTATAGCCCCAAACTCAACTGTCAACACACTAAGGTGATAAACATGTCCTGTTTTATCACTTTACGTATAGCCCCAAACTCAACTGTCAACACACTGAAGGTGATAAACATGTCCTATTTTATCACTTTACGTATAGCCCCAAACTCAACTGTCAACACACTGAAGGTAATAAACATGTCCTATTTTATCACTTTACGTATAGCCCCAAACTCAACTGTCAACACACTAAGGTGATAAACATGTCCTATTTTATCACTTTACGTATAGCCCCAAACTCAACTGTCAACACACTGAAGGTGATAAACATGTCCTATTTTATCACTTTACCAAAGTTGATATATTTCTTTGCTTCCAGTGTAGGCCAACATTCCCATGCAAATACAGCTGGTCACAACATAGCTACTCCTGCTTCCAGTGTAGGCCAACATTCCCATGCAAATACAGCTGGTCACAAAATAGCTACTCCTGCTTCCATTGTACAAAATTTTCATTTTCATGACAACATCGGCAATATGCAAATATAGGATGCTGTCAGTATATAGACAGAATTGTAACAGTTACACACAAATGGTTACCTTTCTGATCAGGAATTTTCTCTTGGCCTCCTTCTCTTTTTGGTAGTCATCTAATGATTGGCCTGTTTCAGAAAAACACAACAAAACACGCGTATAAATCTCGTTGAAATTTAAAAAAAAAGAAGAAGAAGCCATTTTAATGGTTTTTTAATATGTTTATTGTATTACTGTTTGTTTTGATTGGTGGGGAAAATGGAGGAAAAAGGTTAAAAGGTCAAGTTATTGTATTATTAAAAAGAGATGAGTTATCACTTGTACAAAGTCCACCCCACCCCTCCCCAACTTTTTGTTTGTGAGGGTAGAGTGTGTGTGTGGTGGGGGTAAACTGTCAACATTGGAAAGGGATGATGTCCTAGTAACTTTTATTAAATTACTCCCTTCCCCAAGAGGAGACTAGTACAACATTATACAGCCTTCTACAATTCAATATTGATAGTAGTTCAGCATATATAATTCCTGCCCAATCACAGCTAATGTTATTAAAAATTTTGGCAATATGTGGTTGCTTTCCCAGTATGCACAAACAAAGGAAACCAACATACTGTGCAAGATGTTTCTGTTCTCCAGCTCCTCTTGAGTGGGCCGTAAGCTCAGCCGCCTGGAAAGAAGAGAGATAGGTTAAAGACTAGGGTACAATGAAACAAAAAGATTAGATATGCATGCACTTCCACCACATATTTTTTTGGTTTAACCCCTTCCGGTTATGACTGTGAGGCTTCTTGTACTGCTCATCTGAAGCTATTCAACTGTAACTTTAAACCAATAAGCTAGGTTATGACTGTGAGGCTTCTTGTACTGCTCATCTGAAGTTGTTCAACTGTAACTTTAAACCAATAAGCTAGGTTATGACTGTGAGGCTTCTTGTACTGCGCATCTGAAGTTGTTCAACTGTAACTTTAAACCAATAAGCTAGGTTATGACTGTGAGGCTTCTTGTACTGCTCATCTGAAGCTGTTCAACTGTAACTTTAAACCAATAAGCTAGGTTATGACTGTGAGGCTTCTTGTACTGCTCATCTGAAGCTGTTCAACTGTAACTTTAAACCAATAAGCTAGGGATAATCAAACAATGGAAAATCAAAGACTTTATTGTGAACAATCTGGCTGACCTAATTTATTTATTTAAATGGAAACAGATTTGATTTGTTGATTAAAATCATGAACTGAAAGCCTGAACTAAAAAGGCACCTATTATGGAAGTTCACTGACTGTGGTGGACAGCGCTGTCACAAAGATACTTGGAACTTACAATTGGTTACAAAGTAATAATGTGGAGTGACATGCAGAAATGAAACAGAAATAAACCTTCAGGCCCGCTGTGGTAATCCCCTTTACACTTTCAGTACAAAACTTCCACAATTTGGGTAGTGCACATACAGCGCCTATCATAACCAAAAGTTACACTTCAACTTTCTGCTTTGTGCAGGGAAATAGAAACGAGAAGGGCAAAGTCCATATGACTAGACTCACATGCTCCTTATGGAACCTGCAATGTTGCGCTTTGAACTGCGCTATATAAATACTCTTATTACTATTTATTATTATTCTTAAACAGAGCCATTACACTGTACCTTGACCTATTTTTTGTATGTTTTTCAAGGCCTAAAATGACCCCGACCTTCAAGATCAATGCAAAAATGAAACATATAAAAGATCAATTTATCATTTGAAGTCCCCTATACGCATCCGTGTCCGGGGACGGTAATCTACCCACTGAACTGAACTGAACTGAAAATACAACTAATGTGGACTTTATATCTCTCATAGTTTAGGGTCAAGGTACCTATACTGACTTTGGAAAGCCCCAGTGACCTTAAGCTTGGAGTAAGGTTGACCAAATTTGCATAGGATGTGTGTCTCATTTATATCTATCATCCATCAAAAAGTAATAAGTTCAATATTAATAACTTAGAAAAAAAGTTAAATTTGTGAAAAATTGTCATTTGTTGACTAACATTTGTTGACCCTGTGACCTGGACCTTGAAGTGAAGTTATTCATTCACTGATCATTCATGAGGTCTCATGGCTATACACCATCTTACCAAGTTTGGTGGATACAGTTGAAATAGGTTCCGAGATATTAATCCACTTGCAGGTTTTGTAGACAAATTGCGGAAATACAGACAGACAAATACTTTTTTAAATGTCATTTGTGGACTATTTAGGACTCATCTCGCACAGATTTGCAAAAATCTGTGTTTTTTTTGGAGTTTTTTTTTTTTTTTTTGCATGCTAGTCAAAAAGTGCGTCTACTGTCACAAAAGTGTGTGTCAATCGTTAAAAGAACAGGTATACTCACATTGTTGCAATAAACACCATCTCTGGATGAAAAGTTACAAGTCTAAAAAAAAAACAATGATCTGATGGGAATAGAATTAGATTTTATTAAATGCAACAGAGCTATTTTTTTTTTCAACAAACACACAAAAGGGGTTGGGAGAAGGGAACTGCAAAAACCAACATGTACTTGAAACCAACGTTTTCTAAGCACAAATACTTCCACTACCATTATAACTGCCAATCCCACTACTACTAAATTCACAGACCTGGTTAGCTTGGACCCGATCAGCTCCCTGATGTTGGCTTTTTCTGTTTGTGACTGGACGGGGATGATGTTTTTGTCTTCCAGGTCTTGTTTGCTGGGTCTGTTCTCTAGGAAGCGTGCCAGGCTGTCCTGACGTGCAACCTTGGCTGCTAGCGAGCCTGTGACAATACCCTCACCTTTACAACCAGGGGTTAGCATGACACCGATAGCAATTTTATTAGTTTTTTTATTTTATTTTTTGTTTGTTTGTGGTCTCCATAAAATCTAGTACAATGACTGTAACGTATGAATATTATGAACAATAAAGGCTTTGTCAACACTTAAACTAAAGATTCAGGTAAATGTTTTTCTTCAAAGTCATCATCTAAGTATTAATTCATTAAAGTCTTCATCATAATGGATCTCATAATGTTACAAATAACTTCCTTTATAAATACCATAGTCATTTTTATAACTTACTTTGTTCGCAATCATCCCAAATCACTTACTGTACTGAAATGAATGGTCCCATTTATCTCCATCACACACAAAACTTGGCAGGTTGCTCTTCATCATAACGTGAGTGCCGTTCTTCAACCTCATTAAAGTCACTTACTTTCTTCATAGTCCTCCTTATAGTGGATCTCCCCATCATCGGAGTCTGAATCATCGCCAGGCAGGTTATGGTAGTCTGGCTGGGCCTGGTAAGGGGGAGGGGGTGGTGGAGGTTCCATGTTTTCCTTGTCTGTCTCAGCACCACTGAAACCAAAGGAAAGGATTTTACTGCATAACATAGTTATCAACAGTGGCATCACCAAAAGAAAGTGAGTCTTACAGTTATATACCAATGCATTAAGCAGCTTTTAAGCTGGAAATGCACTATACCGAACAACTCATACTATATAAGAACAATTCATATTTGCATATAGTGTACAAAGCCACAATCAAACTTCACTCCAACGTGATGAAATAAAACAACATTTTTAGCAGAAGAATACCAATTGTTAGAAAATGCAGCCTTCATCATTGTTGCCACACTTCATGTGTTAATTCACCAAACCAAATGTTTTTGGATCACAGACATGCCTACCCCAAAATGTGAGTTTCAGGAACAACATTTTTTTACCCTGGAACTGGGCGCGATTTTCCGGAACCCTTAATACGTAACAAAAGTACCTTGTATTTAGACTATGTACATGCTGAAATGTCTTCTTCGGTTACTGTTGTTTCTGAAGTGACCTATAGTAGGCACTCTTCAGATCTCTGTAATCCTGTAATCGTGCACCGAGCATCTGACAATGGATGGAGACACCCACATTACAAATGGACATCATTCATCGCCATCCTTTTCTTTCCAGCTCCCTCTAAAGACATCTCCTGGTCTGGACTTGGCAATGAGTAGAGAGCTTGGCATGTGGAGCAAAATCAAAATGTTTTCCATTTGTTGCCACAAGACCTGGCAACTTTTCAGGTAGTCCTCTTGAATCATTTGCTTATTTTTCTACGTCACTTTTGGAGGTGTTAGTTCTGTCTTTGTCCTCTTCTTCCACAAACACATGCCGTCTGGTAGCCGCCATCTTCGCTACTAGTAGGCATACTCTGGAAGTTTCTAGAAGCCTCTCTGCACATGCACACCCATTCTGAATTAGAACGCGCATGAGCACTAACTTGGAATAACTTCCACAGAGGTGGGGAACCATTCCTTGGCAAACCGGGAGGGAAATGTGCTGCCTGTGCCGTGACTGACACACAAAATCAACGATTTACATATTTATTTTTCTAAGGAAATTTGCCGACAGGAACAGGCGAATAGAATCTATATTTCCAGAACGTTCTGTTTATTTGATTGATTTTCCATACTAAATACGGTTATACCGTAATAATAGGCATGTCTGGAATCAGAAAATCAGTTGTCTCGTGTTATGTTAGACGAGATGGCCGATCAAAAACAACAGAAAGAAAACAGATGTACTGCAAATTCTACTCACTAAGCCTGTAATCCCATGAATTGGGGTCGAGGAATAGCGATGCCCACATTTCTGCCTTGTCCACCAGTAGCTGCTATGCTAGGCGATGCGGAGCGATTGATGGACATATTGAAAGACACATCAGGAGGGGCTGGAGAGGACTGTTTGGAATGAGACGGAGAGGTCTCTAAGGGGCGGGAGAGGCTGGAGGACGCTGGGGACCCCGGAAAGGGAGGAGGGGGAGAGAGGGGTGTGGTCTGGCCCGTGTTGCGCCCCTTCAGAGCGCTTTTCTTGGGCTGCTGGTTCAGGTCAGGCTCGCGGGCGGGGATGGCTTCGTAAGGGGGATAGGGTCGAACCGCCTGGCCATCCTCAGTGTACATGACTGCAGGCAGGTCCTCGTCTGACTGGTCGTCCCTCGGGTCCATTACCTCAGGCGGTCTGATCACTGATGGTGAGGAGTCTGTTACACAAGCAATGAACATACTGTTATAATCAGCTATTGTTAAAGGCTTTGCTTAGCCAACTTCCACTTGTCCAACTGCATTAGCTCAATTGTTTATAATCAGCTATGGTTAAAGGCTTTGCTTAGCCAACTTCCACTTGTCCAACTGCATTAGCTCAATTGTTTATAATCAGCTATGGTTAAAGGCTTTGCTTAGCCAACTTCCACTTGTCCAACTGCATTAGCTCAATTGCTTTGAATCCTATGGTGGGACAAATGTAAAAAGTTGCGAATTTTTAGACTGTCCATCTTAGCAATGTGATTGACTGTCCATCTTAGCAATGTGATTGACTGTCCATCTTAGCAATGTGATTGACTGTCCATCTTAGCACTATGATTGCTCTGGTGGTTCAGTGTGGCTTTTGGTCCCTACCCCTTGTTTCCTGGGATGGTGATCCCAGTCTGCCATATCACCAATGGCGGGTGTAGACGTTAAACCTCAATGTTCATTCATTTAACTTCCACAAAAAGGCAAATTTGTTACTTTCATTTCTATCATTCTAAATCCTCTATAAAGAGAATAGTTGCTGCTGAAAGTCACGATTGTGCTTCAAGAGGAAATCAAATTACTGGATAAGCTATATAATAATAATAATAATTTATTTTTTATAGCAGAAAAACAAACTTAAAGCTTGCTCTAAGCGCTCGCACTCATAAACACACTCATACTCTTGCAAAAATACATATTTAAACAAAGTGGTAAAACATTATGAGATAAAACGGTTAAACATCGCTAGAAATAAACTAAACATCGCATCTAACAAAATAAATATTTGATCAATACAGTACAACATTATGAGTAAAAACATGGTAAACATCATAAGAAATACTAACAAATATCACATCAAAGTATAAAATTGCATGCTTAAAGACACACACACACACACACACACACACACACACACACACACACACACACACAAAGGAGGATATCAGCATTAAGAATAAATAATGAAGCAATGATAAAAATAACTCAAAATAAAAAGTACCAATTAGTGACACGAGCAAAAGAAGTAATATGACACAGTGATGGAGATCACGTACAATCGTACGTGTTTCACGTACTGAGTTGGGAAATCACGTAACGAAAATGTAATGAAAGGGTATAAACACGCACAAAGTCAGTGCCAAAGGGGTATGAAAACGTAAAGCTAAGTTGCTGGGAGGTATCATCAGGTACAACTATTTCGGTCGTGCGTACAGCTTTCGCTCGATTTGGATCGTGTGCCTGTGCGTCGTGCGCGACCGCCTACCACCCTCTCTCCCCCTCCTATTCATTCTGTCGCTTCCGAGAAACAGCCAATCATATGCACGATAATATTCACTATTTTTTTTCGACGCTTTTGACTGGCTATATAAGACTGACAACAACCGGATTTGTCCCCTATACGCATTGTGTCCGGGGAGGTTAATTCACCAAATGAATGAACATTAAACATGGCCGACAAGCAGCGATCTGAGGGGAAGCCGAAGAAAAGGAAAAATAAAGCAGACAAAACTAATTCCTAAAAAAAAAAAAAAAATTAAAACAAGAAGAAGGAAAAGAAAAATAAACTTTTTTTGTCAGCCTTTGGCTTTAAGTGCTCGGTAAGAGAAGAAAAAGGTGAGCCGCAACCGGTCCCGGCTGAAGAAACTCAAACTGATGAAAAGACTTTCCAGGAGAAATGGCTGCTGGAATTTCCGTGGCTAACACTGACAGAAAATGTTGGTGTACTCCCTACAAAACTAAAAGGGGGTAGAAAAACCCCCTTATGTTTGCAATGAGGGTATGAAAACCCCCACCTGTTTTGGTTGAGGGTATAAATACCCCTAGCTTAAAAACTTTCTCCATCACTGATGACAGTACCAAAAGAAATTCTTTTATAAACCAGAGTAACATTTAACAAAAACTATTTAAAAACCATACAGTGCCCCAATAAACACTATAAATACGTGTAAAGGTTAAAAAAAGAAAGAAAAGGTAAAGGTAGTCCCATAGCCTTGTGGCCATAGGGGAGTAAGATGTTGGAGATCACACTTATCTTGGGCCAGCATAATGAGGGTGATGCCCATCTCTCTCCCTCGCTGCTTTACCTTCTCCACCCTTAAGAGAGTAGGTACTCAGTCACAGTTGAGTCAACTGGGGGCATTGTTATTTGTCGCTTCACGTTTTGCGGTCACCCATCCAAGTGCTAACCACACTGGACGGTGCTTAACTTGCGACACAGTAGCGAGTGCTTCAACCACTGCGCTATCTGACAGCATTGAAAGCAAGAAGATGACACAAAAGACAGTGATGGAATACACACACACCATTATTCACTCACACACCCAGTGTTCTGGATCTAAAAGTATTTGGTAAAGAGGTAGGTTTTGAGCTTTCTTTAACACGGTAAGAGACTGGGATCTTATATTTTAGATGAAAGCTGCACTCATTTAAATAGATCTTTTAAATAATTAATCTACAAACCCATGATTATAAAAATATTGATTTTTACAAACCCGTTGTTATTGTATTTTAACTTAAAACAATTAAACACTAAATGGTGGCTTGCGGCTCTTGAGTATTAAATTTTATTGCCTGAAACTATTCCTGTCCTAATTCAATATTATACAATTTTGACAAAGTACATTTAAGCACTAGTATTGTAAAGTAGGGCTTTAGTAAATACCGCCTATGCCATAGGGTCACAGGCAGTGGGAGGTTAGGAAGATATGGCACAAACAAGCATTAGCTAGAACTACTAGTAACAGCACAATACCACTGTGTACAGACCTGAGATCATGACTTGACGTCGAGGCACTTGGGTGATTGAGCTGGGGAGGATGGCTTCATCGCAAGAACTGACCGACACGCCCCGGCGCTGTATTTCTGAGGTGATGGTTGGAGTTGGAACTCGCCGCACCTCCACCACATCGGCAGGCGGCTGGGCCATGGGCAGCAGCTTGGGCATAGGGATAGGAGTGGGGCTAGGGGAGTGCTCATGCGCCATGGGGATGGGGCTAGGGCAGGAAGGCGGAACGATGACCGGTCGCACATGAGTGGATGATACTGAAACACATAGGTATGAGAGGTCGCACATGAGTGGAAGATACTGAAACACATAGTGTTACACTCATTCGATGTTGGTGTTTTTCTATCAGTATTTGATTCAGCCCCGATGCTTGAAATCCTGATAGGTGTAACTCAGATTCGTTTATCCACGCAACCCGTTCAATCATCAACAAGTCAGGGGTCGTATTATGAAGTTATCCACTTTTATTCAGCGTTCATCAACAACTGCATACAATCGCCTTTTCACTCTCTCTCTCCACTTTACAATACAATTCTCAACTATCAACACACTATCAACAACTATCAACACACCCTATCAACAACACACCTCTTTTGAAACAGTGCGGCACTTATATAGTCTCTTCATACTCCAGAACAATTTAGAACACGGCAGAATGACGCACTACAACCAATCAAATGAAACTTCGTCATCACTGACTTACGTCATACAACATTCTTTCTGTCCAAGAATGTTCTCAAATATCGCGAAACTTTGATCGATAGTAAACAAGCAGATCTAGAGTATTCTCCAATAATATCGACTAACAAAACTTATGAACGTTATACAAAGTTTCTCCTAACAACAATGCAAACTCAAATCAAAGGTAAATACACTCTATAATTGAATACTTTGCAAAGTGAAACGATTAGATCTATCGTGCGCGTTTCAGACATACTATCCTTCGCGTGTCAACGTAACACATAGGTATGAGCATTTATGGCAATCCACACCACTGATTCCTGGTATTCGTTTGGGAAATCAAAAGAACACTACCAATTTAGTGACCACTGTACTTTTGTTTTGGACCTTCTTAAAGCAATTGACTGATTCCTGGTATTCGTTTGGGAAATCAAAAGAACACTACCAATTTAGTGACCACTGTACTTTTGTTTTGGACCTTCTTGAAGCAATTAAATATAGTATCTTATTCTGACCACTCTCTCAGCATATATTACTTGAAAACGTCAACACGTCAAATGCATTGGTGTTTAGACTTGTTAAAGATACTTACACACGCTTTGACAACTTCTGAATGAAACTTGTAGCTTAAGATTAAAAATGAAGCAATTACCTGTTGCGTTACTGCTGACAGGTGTGATGTCAGCAACGGTAGTGACTGAGGTGGACACATTGGGGTAGAGTTGTGACACTGACACTGTCACGTCGCCGGAGGCGTTGGGGGCAGGAGTAATTGTGACTGTGGTAGAGACAGATCCTGAGGTGGAGACCGCCCCATCACCACTGTCTGTGGATGCAGGAAGGTTGCCATCACCTTGTGCTTCATGCTTGTCATCATTCTGCAGCTCTTTCTCTTCCTCAGCCTCCTTGACGCTCTCTGTAACATGGAGTAAAGCATTTGCATCAGCAATAGTCATTGTAACATCAGCAATAGTCATTGTAACATCAGCAATAGTCATTGTAACATCAGCAATAGTCATTGTAACATCAGCAATAGTCATTGTAACATCAGCAATAGTCATTGTAACAAAAAAAAATCTACAAAGAAAAAGAAAGGCAAAGAGAAAGAAAATAAATGAAGACGACAGTAGATATTAGTGAAGGTAATTAATGAAAAGGAAGTAGCACGATGAAGAATTATAAGAGTTAAGACCCACGTGGTTTTGCATTTACATATACCTAATCACACCTCTCAATGCGCATTTTACAGACGCATCTTATTTATTTATTTATTTTATTTAATCGTTCTTATTTAATCGTTCTTATATAGCGCTTTTCCAGCTCAAGAGCTGCTCAAGGCGCTGGCCGATACAGGATCTAACTCAAGCCGCCCGAGACGCCCACCCGCAGCCTTTGGGCGCATGGTCTGACGCTCGGACAACTGAGCACAATCCTGGCCAGCCAGGGATGGGGGAGAAGGACCTAGGTGCATGCTGGGTGTTTTCTTGTCACCGGCACTCACCCGTCTAGGACATGAGCGTCAGGATCTTTAAAGTCCGTTATGATGGAATGTATGCGACACAGACTAGACCTCGGTTTATACTCTCATTCTAACTATGATGATGATACAGATGAATTGTGATGAAAACGACGATGATGATGATGATGATGATGATAACGATGATGATTGTAATCTTATTATGTACCACCAATACTGCATGGAGAACGCGTTTCAATAGAAGAAAGCGAAGAAAACAAAGATGAAGAGAGGAAAAGGGGAGAAGGATAGCCCAATGGGGAATTTGAGCACAAAACCAAGGAGCAAAAATGTTTATGTAGGAGTAACGAGTCTGAAAGATTTCAATCTGAATCCAAGTTAAACTATGAAGGTGGCAGATGGCCTAGTGTAGTCCAATGTAAACAGAGTAGGGGAAGTATTAGTGCACAAGTAGGGGCAGATGGTACCTTATCCTGTAGTGCCTGTTTACCTGTCTGCTGGCATTACCTGATACAGAGCACACTCAACACTGATGGTGCCCATCCCATACTGTGCTTTTGGCCAGCCTTCTTGGATTTTCCATCTCAAAACCTAACTTATGTATCAGTAAATGTTCTTTGTTGTTGACAGAAGATGGATGATAAAGACAAATGCACTGAACATACCACAACGACACTGAACATGCCACAACAGCACTGAACATGCCACAACGACAATGAACATACATATATTTGTAACCTCTAATCTACCATCAGCTCCCTCTCCTCTTGTTTGGAAAATACCACAATGTAACACTATCACATTTCTCAGGGTTCATAAGATTTAAATGTCTCATTGAAATTCCTAGTACCTACCATATAAAAGGCACTTTCTGATTTCTTCACTTACTCTTTCTCTCTCACACGCACAATCTCCCCCTTACTCATGCACGCATATACCTCTTTCCCTCCACCCCTTCCCATTCTCTTACATATGACATTCACACTCTTGTCTTACAAAACAAACACATTCTGTGTACATGTGTGTGGTGAGTACATCACTTGATAAAAACTGTGCACTTTTACTTTCTAATCACTTTTTATATAACGCTTTATCAACTCAAGAGCCATTCAAAGCGCTGGCCGATACAGAATCTAATTCAAACCACCCGAGACGCCCACCCGCAGCCTTTGGGCGCATGGTCTGACGCCCAGACAACTGAGCACAATCCTGGGCAGCCAGGGATGGGGGTTAAGGCCCAAGTGCATGCTGGGTGTGTTCTTGTCACCGGCACTCACCCGTCTAGGACATGAGCGTCAGGATCTTTAAAGTCTATTATGATGGAATGTATGCGACACATAGACTAGACCTCGGTTTATACTCTCATCATGATCATACTTTTAGATCTAGGTAATAAAATGTGAGGACCTTTACAGAGGCAAAAGCTGAAATGGCAGATAGAAAGAGTATGAAAGATCAATAAAAAAAAGAATAACCACGACACTAGACAGGAATGATGACTAGTGTTTTGTACAGTGGTTGCTATTGATCAACAAGCTAATGTATCATTTACCCAATATAACATTAATATAATGCCTTCATTTTGAGACAAAAAAGACTTCTTAGCAATAATTTAGCTAAACAATAATAATTGTAATGAATGAACCATTATCATATGGACAGTCTGCTGTGGTGTTGCATTCAAGAGTAAACACACTGTTGTTCTACAATGAAGGTATCAAAAGACCAAAACAGTGAAAGGAGGCAAAATACTGCACTGCGCTTAAACACAAAGCAAAGTACAAGGACACTTTTTTGTTTGAGAGAGAGCCCCCACCCCAACCACTAACAAGTCACAGCTTCAACATCAGTTCCTATTGTTCTACAAGACTACTATAACAAGCACAATTTGTCAACTTTACTCCATCAACCTTGTTCATCCTGGACTATGTGCTTTACAAGTCATCATCATCATCATCATCATCATCATCATCATCATCATCATCATCATCATCATCATCATCATCATCATCATCATCATCATCATCATCATGGGATTGTGGATAATATATGTAACCCACTTGAGCAAAAGTCCGTTGCCTTCTCAGGATAACTACAGATTTTATGTTCTTCTTGCTGGAAAAGCTGTTTCGTCCGGTACCAATAATTTCAACATCTGTTGTTTTAGAACAATAAACAATTGAAAATAAAAAAGGGGTTGTGCAATGCAGTGCTACAGAAGAATGGGTTTATTGGATCTCTGATCTCTGCTGCTATTGCGAAATATCCTGACAGCTTTTTCTTCTCTGGTGCTTGCAGAGCAACCAAACAGCAGTCACAAGATAATTTTACCAACCCAAAGGCACATGAGTATTTTGAAAGTGAAAAGACTTATAGAGAATGCATACAGCTAAAATCATAATGACAGACACACACACACACACACACACACACCCACACACACACACACACATACATCCACGCACAACAGCTGGCAACCAAGATTTTAATTGTTAATTAATTGTAGATGGATCTTGTGGACGAAAATGAAGCAGCAGCAGAAGAGCAACAACCAGACAAGTTTTCTGGCCAGTAAGTGCACATTATTTGGTTCATTTTAGGCAGCAACAACGAGACAAGTTTCCTTGCCAGTAAGTGTAGATTATTTTGTTCATTTTAGGCAGGAGTGTAATCTAATAATGGTTGCTGGCATCATGCATTGTCCCACACATAAGGAGAAAGTAAGGAGGATAAAATAGGAGCCGCATTCAATTTCTGATTACTATCTTTAGACCAATCATGACCAATCATGGAGCATGTGAACAAGAGTTCAAAGATGAGATAAAATAAAGCGAAACGCCAAAACAAGATGCTTGTAACTTGAAGAAGATGGCAATGAACAACAAAATGAATATAAAGATAATGACCAACAAAATGAATATAATGATAATGACCAACAAAATGAATATAAAGATGATAATGACCACAATGAATATAAAGATGACAATGACCAACAAAATGAATATAAAGATGATAATGAACACAATGAATATAAAGATGACAATGACCAACAAAATGAATATAAAGATGATAATGAACACAATGAATATAAAGATGACAATGACCAACAAAATGAATATAAAGATGACAATGACCAACAAAATGAATATAAAGATGATAATGACCAACAAAATGAATATAAAGATGATAATGAACACAATGAATATAAAGATGACAATGACCAACAAAAAGGATTAAAAAAAAAGTGGTGGTGCCAACCCCAGGAACACAAGTGACAAGGGGGACAACAACTGAAAGCATCAAATCATTTGGCTCACCTTCCTCATCCGAAACAACATCAAAAGAGAGCTGACGCATCATCTTCACCATTCACAAGCTGTATTTGCCACTTTTACCAAAACTTGTTAATGTGTATTCACTGGGGATGTTAGCAATCAAACGCAAAGCTACTACAAACCATAGGTAACACAAACTATCTAGTAAAGGAAGAAAGGTCATGCATACTTGTACGGAGTTAGGACACCAACAAAGCAAAAGAACCTTGAGCTAATTAAAGAAAATACCACCATTACTAATAAAGGAAGTGAACTGCATAATATAGACTCCCATAAGAGGTTGGGTTAACCACACATCTATCATCCAATGTATGATACTCAGCAATATTTGGGCAGGTGAGTGTAAAGAAGCAATACTTGGTAAGGTGAATGTGAAGAACAAACATCTTCAACTCCCCCCTTCACCAGCTCAGTCAAAAACAATTATTATATAATTATGAGGGAAGCAAAGTCCTATCAATTGTTGTTTGATCAATAAACACTGCACAAAACCACCAATGCTTGACGCGAAACACTGTCTTTTGTTGTTACAGACATAAACACAGTAAAAACCAAGTCTACAACCAGCTGTACACCAAGTCTACAACCAGCTGTACACAAAGTCTACAACCAGCTGTACACAAAGTCTACAACCAGCTGAACACAAAGTCTACAACCAGCTGTACACAAAGTCTACAACCAGCTGTACACCAAGTCTACAACCAGCTGTACACCAAGTCTACAACCAGCTGTACACCAAGTCTACAACCAGCTGTACACAAAGTCTAGAACAAGCTGAACACAAAGTCTAGAACCAGCTGTACACAAAGTCTAGAACCAGCTGTATACAAAGTCTAGAACCAGCTGTACACAAAGTCTAGCAAGCTAGTTTTAATAAAAAAACAAACAAAAAAAAAACAACGAGAAGATTTTCCCCTATAGCGTATTTTGCATAAATAAAATTTTTGTTTAGGACAGTTCCAGGCTTATCCTATTCCAGTTCTGGAGTAAAACCTAAAGCTGAAAAGCATCAGACTTGACACACTGCACAACTTAAGTCTAGAACTGTAGAATTACTACTAGGAAAAAAAAAAGTTTATAATCTGCAAGCGTTCATGCACAACTTATTAAAACCCTTGGTTTAAGAATGCCCCAGGCTTATTCCAGTGTTGAAATAAATGCTGTCAGCTGTTATAGACTACTTACATACATTTAAGAATTCTAAAACCATAAATAAAAGACGTCCTGATTATTTTTCCCCCAAACACAGACAAATATAATCATCAAAATGTCTTATGTGATGGGAAAAAACAACAAACAAACAAAAAAAAGAAGAAGAAAACAAGCAGCTTTATTTCTGGTGTTCTGTCAGCTGAAAATCCCAACATGCACAACATAGTGTCCTGCCTGCCCAAAATCTTAACGCTGACCAGTACGTCTAATGTGATGGAATAAAAGAGCCCGGTTCTTGTGCCCAGCCAGTCCAACAACTCATGGAATAAATGACAACCTGTTTCATGCATCTTGTCACAACAAGCTATAGTTGTGGCCCTTGCTTTTTCAAGAACATTCAACCACTTGTATGGGAACTACTCAAAATGTCTGGTAGCACCATATGGAATACAACATAATTAATCCTGTTTCTTGCATCTTGTCAGTAGAAAGTGTAAACACAAGTCTTTAGTCATTCCTAACGAAAATCCAAATATTGTTCTACCAAAGATATCGCTGCTTCTATCTCTCTAATGGTACACTAACAGAAAATATCCGGATCCTGTCTACTGTGACAAGAGTGCTGCACTGATCAAAATGTTATCCTGTGAGAGGCCAGATGATCCCCCTTCATTACAGAGTTGCTTCACAATGGTGGTAGACACGATCGCCTAAACATAACAGCTACACAACTAAAAAATGCCAGTTGTAGAAGAAGAAATGGAATGACAGTAGCCGACAAGGCTGATGAAAGCAGCAAGTCTATAGGCTAATAGGATGCTGTTGACGTCCCCTACAATACTATCTTAAAGCCAACAATACAAATACCAGTAATGTGCCTACAGAGCGTGCTTGGGATGTCTCCTTGACAAGAAAACACCTACAGTAACACATTGTGAGAGAGAGAGAGAGAGAGAGAGAGAGAGAGAGAGAGAGAGAGAGAGAGAGAGAGAGAGAGAGAGAGAGCGCTGAGAGAGAGAGAGAGAGAGAGAGAGAGAGAGAGAGAGAGAGAGAGAGAGAGAGAGAGAGAGCATAGAAGTACAAACTATACTGAAGAATCCATGGAGAGAGAGCGCTGAGAGAGAGAGAGCAGCACCAGCAAATGTAAACATGAAGCTGTTGATGACTAAAGGGAGGAAAAAATATCGCAGACGGATTAAAAGAAAAGATTGAACTGCCGCGTTTCACACACGCTTGAAAAAAATAATGAGAGAACGGAAATAATAGCAGCCTAACAAAGATAATAATGTTGATGTCTCCAGGAAAAACGACAAATTTCAAACTAAAATACCGTGAACAACAGTGAACCGCAATTGACAGGGAATTACGAATATAAATAATAGTAGCAGATCTGTCTAAACAGGTCTGGTTGATACCAATATCCATCTCCATGCAAAATAAAGTAACTTACAACTCACTTGCAAACCGTTCGGGTCGATAAACTAATGATCGGCGACGCGGAAAGGGTTTCAGGTTCCAGATACTAAATTTAGTAACAGCAATTGCATTAGTAAACACACTATCAACGCATGCACTAATAATATTGGAATAAGAATTTTGTGTAGAATCAGGGGCGGTCTTCTTACTCATTTCACTATCACAATTGTTTAGCTTAGTTATCCATGACTAGTAATAACATTGCTACTGCGTTAAGACTTTTCATGTTTTCACATCAAAACTTCACGCATGATAATTATGTCAGTTGTGAACTCACCACAATGGACGACTGGTAACATAACTTCTTCCTATTATTGACCCTACAACGTTCACTGCTTCGATTAGGAATTACACCTGGCAGCTAATATAGAGATCCCTGAACAGCTAGTTCATCCAAATATAGTTCTTACAGAAAACCCAATCCTCCAACATACAGAAATTGGAGGATTTAAGCTTTGAAGCCACGGCGTCTACTAGTCACATCACAGACGTATATAAAATACTTATGAGTCAACCACTTGTTTGTCTTCACAGGGATTGATTTAAATCTCAAACGTGTATTTATTTTCATAACAGCGCGCGTGTTGCACCAGTAGTCACACCACAGATGTATAGCAACCACGAGTCAATTATTGATTTACTTCCAAAGAGATTTAAATACAAAAACAATGGGTCTTTCTCTACAGGTGCCTTCATCTGACGAAGCAGTAGAGCAGAAATTCGTGGAAGACAGAAGAGCCTGAAGGCTTGGGATTAGAGTTAAAAAGACAAGCGTGAGAGTCTAGAGCTTTCTTTTATGCCAGCCGTTTGCAATGAAGCAGCCAGGTGCCCAAGGCCCACAATGTGGGATCGCACACACGCATCCAGCGCCCGCATTCTAAGATTGATACCGACCTACTACATTCATTCCCTATGTCAACCGGGATGGACAGGTGGTGTAGTGCTACTGTGACCATATTTAAGGAAAGATGAAGCCTAAAGAACATACACCAACTCGGTAGTGTGCTAATCAGAAAGATAATAATATGAAAACAACTAAGAGAAAAAGGTGCAAGTTAAATCCCCTGGCTATACAAGTGGGGGAGCGCACAAGCATACAGTGCCAGGACTGTGAACGCTGGGCCATGTTTTGTAGTCCTAATACAACCTGGCATCAGACAGACGCGTGCAAGAAAGTACAAGATAAAGTCGGGATATTGCATAGTGGTCTATGGAAGAAACATGTAAGCATGAAAAATCCCACAGCAGACGGCTCCCTTCTTCCCAACCTTTAATCCACGCTCCACTTTCAAGATAATCTTACGTATCAAAATAGCCACCAATTGTTGCTAACTTTCAACATACGTGCCAATAACCATTAAATAATGTCCATTGAAAACAACAATGGCATTCACACTCGTAAACACTACATCAATGTAGTACATTTAGAACAAAGACAATTCCATGGAGAACATAAGTGCCATAGTTCATTTAGAACAAAGACAATTCCATGGAGAACATAAGTGCCATAGTTCATTTAGAACAAAGACAATTCCATGGAGAACATGTGCCATAGTTCATTTAGAACAAAGACAATTCCATGGAGAACATAAGTGCCATAGTTCATTTAGAACAAAGACAATTCCATGGAGAACATAAGTGCCATAGTTCATTTAGAACAAAGACAATTCCATGGAGAACATAAGTGCCATAGTTCATTTAGAACAAATACAATGTAGTCCCGCTCACCACCAAAAGCAGAAGACGAATGGTCAGCCGGGGAGAACAAATGTGTCGCCTTGTCCTGCATAACCCAATGGCATCCCCAAAGGATTCTGCACAGCAGGAGCCGCCCAAGGCTAGTCTAACCAAGAAATTCAAGGTAGACAATTTCTCTCCCAAGCAGTCACCTCCCTTTCCGCTAATACAAGCCGCTACCTCGACGTTAGCTCACCCTCTGGATCAAGCAGATATTTTATAAGAGGAGATGGGACACTCCTTCTTACGTCCTATGTGGTCGATGACATGGATTATCCTTCCTGACTGCAATCCCCTTCTTTCAGCCCTTATACACAGTGCAATCATACGTTTTCTCCCAAACTACTGATCAGATTATTGTCGAACTTGGTGTGTAGATGGGCGGTGAGGAGTTTTAAGTGAAAAATACGTTTGGTAACCCTCATTTCATAATTGTCCCCTCAGACAATTTCTTTATATTTAATTTTTCTCTAGGCAAGCGATCACTATTTTTAACAGAAATTCACGTGTAGTTATGGATTAGTTATGGAAAAACTGTGCCCAGGTAGTCAACATTTATACAGCCAAAGATTATTTATGTATGCAGCTGTGTGGAGTGGGGGATTGTTGGAGTGAGAGAGGTAATGAGGAGAAAATGTCTGATGGAGGCTCTACAGCTGAACCATGTGTATTCTCGGCATGCTGCTCTGTCTATGTGACGGTGGGTCTATTGTTGCTGGACTCTGCACAATGGAATGCTATTACCCACTCGTCTATCGTCAGCGGGGATCGGCTAGTGTAATCACCCTATGACTAATCTTAATACATTTATAAGTTTAGCTCGGTCTGTATGCGGATAGGGTTATAGAGATAAGGAGAAAATAGTAAAAGATTCACTGGCACACTAGCTCTCACACGGCTATGAAACATAGGTAGTCCAGCCACTTGTTGACAGTAAATACCACACATTTATTTACTCTACTCTATACATAATTCTCTAAACACTCTATTAACTTAAATGTCCAAGTTCACTTCGACTAGTTCGCTCCTTGATGGGTCTATGCTGCTACTGTTCTTGATATTTGCTACTGTCTCATCATTGGCCTATTTGTTCTGGTTTTCCTAATGTTTGTTTTCAGGAGAGTGGACTACCGCACAGTCCTTCTAGATCAGTGTTAGTGCAATTCTTCTTGCATTTAGCTGATAAGTTGGTGTGGTGATGGTCTCTTCTCCTTGTTTGTTGACTATTGGGCTGTCATAGCTCAGTGCTAGATGCTCCACTGCAGGCCGAATGTCAGGTTAGACTCTTAGTGGTCAATCCCTGCCTCGGACCAACTAGCCTGCTCGTCTGCAAAACATAAGACGAGTTTCTGCAACGCCTTGTATACAAAGGTTGTGCAGAGCGTCTCACTGATGGCAGAAACAGCCCTCAGTTGAGATTGCATCCACTTATACAAACAAGGAACGAACAATCTTCTATGTCCGTGGTCCACTGGGATCTCCAACATAATTCCTATACATATCATGGCTAAACTAAACACATGGAGAAGTAATTAACAATATACACATTCTCTGGTATAGCCACTGGTCTGCAATAATACACATAGGAGAAACAACAGTTGGACAGTAGAGGCTACCTCGTGGTGCCTAAACCGGTTGCGTGTCCGCCATGTGGTCACGCTAAGTTTTACAAACATTCACAATGATAAAACATGGCAAGATTTCACAAACATAATCCAACAATAATATCAATAATTCGCGATGAAACAAAAGCTTGTTCATTTAACTTTTTGACAATGTCAGGCTGTGGCTATACTGCGATTAATGATTTTCACCCGTCACCTGCTTCTGAGAGAGATTTTTCCACGTGTCCATCTCGGGTGAGCGTTAGACAAAGAATGACTACCTAGCCTTGTGGTCAGCCAAAGCCCGCGAAAATCTCGTGAGATCTGAGCGCCGTTTATTGGAGGGTGGTGGCTATACGTCAGCGGGTTGAGGTCACTGCCTACCTGAGCGAGCGTCAGCTTACACAGGCTTAGCACACAACTGACTTGTGTCGTCTGCTAACGTGTGTCGTCTTCTAGGCAGTGACTTTACGTTACCCAGGCCAAAGCAGGTTGAACTAGTTAAGGCGAGAAGCCTTAGTGCAGGGTCTAAATAGCCTCTTGTGACAGCCTATCACCACAAGAAAAAAAAAGAGAAAGAGAGAGAAAGAGAGAGGGAGAATTATTAAGAAATAATAAAAAGCACTGAGAAGTACACAAGGTTTCTCGTTGTTCACTCCTTGAGGAAGCCTACGATGCCATCACTACTATATTATATTATATTATATTATATTATATTATATTATATTATATTATATTATATTATATTATATTATATTATATTATATTATATTATATTATTCTATACTACATCTGTGTGCCTGTTTCCAAGATGAAACTAAATTTTGCTCAGATACCTGAACTGTGCTTGGCACTAAGAAGGGTAAAGGTTACTTCCCTCAGTTAATCGTAATTTTCGTCACTTAAAACACAACAGCAAGAACAAAAACATATTTCAAAGAGATTTAATGGATCTGTAAAACAGTCTGAGCATATTTATGATTGGGGCTGTTTGCAGGAATGTCTGCTGAATGGCCTGAGCCGACACTGTACGGTTACCTTGTCTTGTAAGTATATAGACAGGTCTCCACTCCGCTCACATCCGGATACCAGCACCGTAAAAGTCAGATGTGGCAAGTTATTTTCTGATTGCTGAATCGAGGTCACATCCATACTAAAACTCAACCAACTAACTGCAAAACCGTAATGAACGAAAACATTATTCCAGGGTTAAAACATACATAATTGCACATGAAAAACAACAACAAAACACTAGAGACCTCGCGCGATATTAACAAAATGATAACATTAATAATGTAACAAATGGATAAATACAGTACAATAAAATAAATAAACGCAAATATCACAAAATAGCAATCTGAACATCCAGTAATACCGTATTCTGCAGATAAGCATACTGTTGAATGACATGAAGTTATCATCACAAATCCAATATTGGGGAAAAAGCAAGAGGGAGCGCTCATTGTGAAAGTCCATAACTAAGCAAGAGGGAGTGCTCATTGTGAAAGTCCATAACTAAGCAAGAGGGAGTGCTCATTGTGAAAGTCCATAACTAAGCAAGAGGGAGTGCTCATTGTGAAAGTCCATAACTAAGCAAGAAGGAGTGCTCATTGTGAAAGTCCATAACTAAGCAAGAAGAAGTGCTCATTGTGAAAGTCCATAACTAAGCAAGAAGGAGTGCTCATTGTGAAAGTCCATAACTAAGCAAGAAGGAGTGCTCATTGTGAAAGTCCATAAGAGTCATACTAAGCAAGAGGGAGTGCTCATTGTGAAAGTCCATAACTAAGCAAGAGGGAGTGCTCAATGTGAAAGTCCATAACTAAGCAAGAGGGAGTGCTCATTGTGAAAGTCCATAACTAAGTAAGAGGGAGCCGGTCATTGTGAAAATCCATAACTAAGCAAGAAGGAGTGCTCATTGTGAAAGTCCATAACTAAGTAAGAGGGAGTGCTCATTGTGAAAGTCCATAACTAAGCAAGAGCTCAATGTGAAAGTCCCTAACTATGGAACTTGAAGACGCTGGCGTGGCACAATACGATGTGGCACCGAGAACATGAATCACTCTTTCATAGCTCAAAGTTCTTTGCTTGAGAGAGAGAGAGAGAGAGAGACTTCAGACTTCAGACTTCAGAACTTTATTTTAAAAGGTTAAGATTTTAGGCATGAGCCTATTCTTACAATCAGACCTTTTATAATAAGATAAAGCATCAAAATGTACTATACCATTATAAAATAAAATTAAAAAAAAAATACATAAAAAAACACGTTTATTACAACAAATACAAAAAGACAAAAGCCCAACCACCATTACTGCTACAACTATATATACCACCACTACTACTATGATACACGGCTAGAAACATTAAAAGCAAATCTTATTAGGAGACAATAACAATGAAACAATCTTAAGAGGTTCAATTAGTTAAAAGCAAAGTAACAAAACATTTACATATTTAGGAAACAAATTAATCAATATGAAGCAATACATTTGATTTTTACATGCACATTTATGATATATACATTATAACATGAATTGTACATTTGCAATTATGATACAGTTTATATGACAAACAAATTTTTTTTTAAATAACACCTAAAATATACGTTATGAAAATTAAGGCTGTGACCTAATTACCAACTTAGCATTAATAATATTAGTTTTATTTTATCTGATTGAATAAATGGTAGCGTAATTTTGTTTTGAAGCTGCCAACTGTTGTCTGTTGTTGGATTTGTGTTGGGAGGAGGTTCCAGATTGAAGGTCCAGAAAAGGAAAAGCTGGATTTAAATTTATCAGTGTGTGGTAAGGGCAGTAAATATCTTTTAGATCTGATGGATCGACTGTTTGGGGCTGCAGAGAGAAGGACCTTTAGGTATTCAGGTGATTGATTTGTGTGGACTTTGTACATAAGCATTGCTTTGTTGTAAATAAATTGCTTATCCAAAGGTAATATTTGTAAAGTTTTCATTTTTTGTACAGTAGTCAAAGTTGGGTCAGTGTGAATAAGCTTAACTGCTCGTCTGTGAAGAGAGTTCAAACTTTTTAAAGTGTTGGTAGAGAGAGAGAGAGAGAGAGAGAGAGAGAGAGAGAGAGAGAGAGAGAGAGAGAGAGAGAGAGAGATGTGACAGTGTAGTCAATAGGACCATTAAAACAATGCACTTGATGCAGACTCTGTGTAATAGGACAGCTAACCTCCATTCCCTTTCTCTCTCTCTCTCTCTCTCTCTGAGCGCTATATAGGTGCACGATTGTTGCCAAGATATGTATGTGTCTACACGAGCTTCACTGTATCTGAAAATGTAATCAAAATCTACTGTGCTAAGCATACAACCATACTAAAACAACAGCTTCAACAGCTGGGGCAGGTGTAAAGAAAACAGAGAGAGAGAGAGAGAGAGAGAGAGAGAGAGAGAGAGAGAGAGAGAGAGAGAGAGAGAGAGAGAGAGAGAGTTAAACGAAAGGGTTTATCTCCCTCAATCTCAAACGTGAAAAACCACCCGGGAAAGAAGATGGGGAGGGAGAGGGTGGAGAGAGGAAGAGAGAGAGAGAGATAGATAGATAGAGAGGGGGGGGGAGAGAGAGAGAGGTGGGAGAAGGGGGGTGATTGCCTTCGAGCTTAGCGAAAGTGTGATGAAAGAGCGAGTGCTACCAAACGAGAGGTAAGAGGCCTGACGAGAAATCGATGGAGACACCTTTTAGCTGTGGACTTTAGCCATAGCGTTTAGTAGCTGAGGCTGCCAATGAAGCTGATGGGGTGTGGCCATGAGATGGGGCGGGGTAAGGAGGGGAGGGTGGCGGGATGGGGGCTGCGGAGAAAACAATTATAGGTGCCAAGATGGACGATCTATCTATCTATCTATCTATCTATCTATCTATCTATCTATCTATCTATCTATCTATCTATCTATCTATCTATCTATCTATCTATCGATCTATCTATCTATCGATCTATCTATCGATCTATCCATCCATCCATCCATATCCATCGTTATATCCATATCTATATAGATAATGTATATAAATTTAGCCACAGATAATTCAATATTATTTAAACCTCTAATTGCCGTTACAAAATCTTACATCAGCATACAAGAAGATGCAACCAGGACATATGGAAAGAAGACTCCTCTATCAAAGGTCATGCAATCACTCATCCTTTTCCTCTACACCCGATATAACTTCCGAGATTAGCATCTCTCACACAATGCAAATATACACACATACACACACACAACGGTCTCCCTTTGGGGCACTTGATCGTCAAGATTCAGTCCCCTCTCCCATCCCCCATTTGAGCTCTTGAAGCTCATGGAGAAGCACATGGAATGGAAAGCCAGTGTGTCCACCTTTGACAGCAGGATAATTACCTTTCTTGCCTCCCTTGGCTTGGTTTAGTCCTTGCTCCTTAATAGCTGCTGAGCCACGTTGAGAACATTTAGTATAAATTTTACAACCATTTGAAAGCCTTTTCAAAATCATTCTCTCGGTTGGCCCTAATAACCGAGTTGTTTTCAATTTGCGACTGGCTTCTTCCTAATGTGAACTTCTCAACGGGTGTCTTTGTTGACTACCCATGCAGTATATATAGACTGCACTTAGTGTAGTCTAAGCTTGTCCCCTATACGCACTGTGTCCGGGGACGTAAATCTATCCACTGAACTGAACTAAACTAGTCTAAGCATTGAAGGCCAAACCTCTGATGAGACCTTTGGGAAAGGTCGAAACGCGTCAGGCGAACCAGGCTTTATGAATATAATAATTGTACTGAATTGGAGCTCTTTAAGCTCATGTTGAAGAACATGGAATTGAAAGCCAATGTGTCGCACTTTTGCCCACCTTTGAGAGCAGGATACTTTACTTTTCTTGATATATATAACTAGCCCATAGTGACAACAAATGAAACTAAATATGAGAGAGCGATTTTTAAAAATTAAAGACAAAAACAATGATACAGGTACATTTATCCTGACGGATGTGCAACAAAAGTAAATGATATAAATAAAGATATCGTCGACTTTATGCGCAATAATCAGTAAGTCTCTAATACTCGGATGAAATCTAAAGCCTGATACAGGCATAGGCCTCAGAAGCCCTTTAGACTGCTTGTGTAGGTGACGCGGGATACAGTGGAGGGTGGGGAACGCATGCTACTCCGTTAGCGCTTGCGAAGGACTTTGGGGCCCCACAACTCGGTGAGGGAGATTATGACGCCGCCCCACTACTCGGTGAGGGAGATTATTACGCCGCCCCACTATTCAGTGAGGGAGATATGAGGCCGCCCCACTACTCAGTGATGGAGATTATGACGCCGCCCCACTACTCAGTAAGGGAGATTATGACGCCGCCCCACTACTCAGTGAGGGAGATTATGACGCCGCCCCACTACTCAGTGAGGGAGATTATGACGCCGCCCCACTACTCAGTGAGGGAGATTATGACGGCCTACTAGCGCCAAAACCCACAGTTACCATTATCACCACATAACTGAAATTAACGCGAGTTCTGTATAAGTTACAGAGATACCGCTAACCCACAGTGCTAAATTAATAATTATCAGTATTTGTCACGTCTTCCTAGCGCCAATACAATACAATACAATACAATACAACTGAATACAACTTTATTCATCTCGAACTGAGCAATTACAATGGCAGCATCAGCGCAATTAGCAGAATACACAAGAATTAAAAATATTATTACATACACATGAGAAGTAATTCAATCAATAAATAATAAATAAAACAAATAAATAACAAAATATACGGTTAAATACGCCCAAAACCTGATCATTACAAATATCATGAGATAATTATAAATATCATAGGAAAATGACAATTATCAAGAAAACTTAAACATATTTTCGCGTGATCACGTTAATTTTCAGTTTTGACTCTAGCAATCCGTATTGAAATGTGCCAAAACCGAAAATTGTAACTTTGTCTTGATAATTACAATCTTTACGTGTTAATTGTAAATATGTCGTTGATATTTGTAATTATCACATGATATTTGTAATTATCAAGTTTTGGCGCTAGTAAGCTGTCATTATCTGAATTACACAGAACACGTGTTAATTACTCACTAATACCTGTAAATGCACGTTTTGGCGCTAGTAAGCCGTCTTACTCAGAATTAAGCATGATCACGTAAAAATTGTAATCATCAAGTGAAAATTGTAATTATTATGCGCATTTTCAGGCGGATTGCTAGAGCCAACACTGAAAATTAAACATGATCACGCAAAGATATTTATAATTTTTCAATGATAATTGTAATTATCCTTTGATCATTGTAATTAACACATTGATTGATTGATTTATTGTTGCTTTAGGTCCAGCGGACTCTTCCGAGCCAAATCAGGACCGAATTAACACATGATCACATGATATTTGTAATGATCAGGTTTGGGCGCTGGGAGACCGTCATAGGAGATAGTCAATAGGGCATGGGATAAAAACACCTTAAGGCACTTGACCCACACCGCATAATAAATTACGGAGATAAACAAGAGATCTGCAGCATAAACAACAGTTACGCTAACGTAGTTCATACGACCAACAGTCACAAAAAGGGAAGACGAATCTCATGTTTGTAGTATCCGTGTCACAACGCAGAAACTTCGTAATCTGCACTTGCGCGTCTGTGGTATAGCATTGACAACAATTACAGTGTTATTCGGACCAGAAGACGCGTCTATGGTATAGCATTGATAACAATTACAGTGTTATTCGGACCAGAAGATGCGTCTGTGGTATAGCATGTACAACAATTACAGTGTTATTCGGACCAGAAGACGCGTCTGTGGTATAGCATTGACAACAATTACAGTGTTATTCGGACCAGAAGACGCGTCTTATTTAAAAATTACATTTTCAATGTCTAATATTACCTAAATGTGTCATCCAATTGTTACAGACGTTGTGAAAGTTATTGCTAAATCCCCTTTTGGTAGACTCTTATAGACTGTTTGTTTTGAAATTATGTTTTGAAATAGTTAAAGTGTCTTAAAAGTTACATTTTCAGTGTCTAATATCACCTAAATGTGTGAACAGACATTACATTAAAGATTGATTGACGCGTCTGTGGTATAGCATTGACAACAATTACAGTGTTATTCGGACCAGAAGACGCGTCTGTGGTATAGCATTGACAACAATTACAGTGTTATTCGGACCACAAGATCAAGGACGTGCATCTGTGGTATACCATTGACAACAATTGCAGTGTTATTCGGACCACAAGATAAAGGACAATATCTGAGTTATTCACAACAATTGCAGTGTTATTCGGACCACAAGATAAAGGACAATATCTGAGTTATTCGCAGGAAGACAAAAAAGAGAGGAAGGCAAAGATCGAGGTGAAGAGTCAGGAACGGAGAGAGAAGAGCATGGAAGTACAAACTATATTGAACAATCCATTGGTGGGTGAGAGAGAGAGAGACATAAGACATTTTATTGAATACACAATACACTGTTCATTTCAAGGCCACATGCCACATTAAAACTGAGAGAGAGAGGGAGAAAGAGAGAAAGAGAGAGAGAGAGAGAGAGAGAGAGAGAGAGAGAGAGAGAGAGAGAGAGAGAAAGAGAAAGAGAAAGAGAGAGAGAGAGAGAGAGAGAGAGAGAGAGAGAGAGAGAGAGAGAGACTTGTCTTTTGACACTGTTTTCATTAGGCCTCCGGCCCATACAATTTGGGGATGGGGTTTACAATGGGAAGAAATAAAACACAAATCAACACACACACAAGCATACACATTTACTATCAATCCAATTGTAGAATAAGTAAAATTCATAAGGACTTTCTCAATTCACGTTTACTTAATTTCCATATTTTTCTTATCTTCTTTTTCACTTTGTATGTAACTTTTATAAATGTTTTGTAATTTCTTGCCTCTGGTTTCTTTAAAATTTTTTCAATTTTATTTCTTATACTTTCCATTTCATTTCTTCTCATTTTCCCCTCCATTTTTTCTTTTGTTCTCATCTTTAACATTTCCCTTCTTTCACTTTTTAGCTCTTATTTCTTTTATAACATATATTTATGAACACACATACGAATGCTAGAGGCATATTTACCGATAATAAAACGTTTTATTCCTTTTGGTAGCACTCAGAGATAGCACAAACACACCCACATTTAAATATAATTGTAAAAAAAAATAAAAACGCCGTTCACGTCAGTGAAGATTCTCTGTTTTAAGCTGTAGAAAGTGTACATGGCAAGTTTCCTTTGAAATTCAGCAGATGGATTTTGAAGAACAAAACCTGTTTTAACATCAATATGCCTTATAGAATCGTACTTTGGACCGTCGAACAGGAAATGAATTTCGTCTTCAATGCAGCCTGGACAAAAGGGATAATTACGGTTGACTACATTTCCAGTCTGATACCTTTTGTTTATTCCCAATTCATTTATGCCTAGACGTAATCTGATAAAAGAATCACGAAAGTGTTTAATTGTAATGTCGTTTAGGTACAATTCGAATCTGTGTTCTGTTTTAAATATTCTGTAGATAAAGTACCTATCACTTGAGATCAGTTTCATCTTCCAATCTTCATTAAAATTCTCGATCATTCTACTTTTTAGAGAACCCAAGAATGTATGTTCATTTCGTGTCCCACCTTCTGCACAGACGTCAAGAAAGCCATGTTGTACTAGACATGTCTCATTTTACAAACCCATTTCTAGCCCAGTTATCTCTGTTCAAATAACTTCTTAATATTATTATTATTATTATTATTATTATTATTATTATTATTATTATTATCATTATTATTAGAGAGAGAGAGACAGAGAGAGAGAGACAGAGAGAGAGAGAAAGAGAGAGAGAGAGAGAGAGAGAGAGAGAGAGAGAGAGAGAGAGAGAGAGAGAGAAAGAGAACGGGATGGAACTATGTTAATTATGGAGGTCAAAATAAAGTAAAGAGAGATGTTAGAGCGTATGTGGAGAAGCTGCGTGGGCAGCTGCGAGATGGTAGGTGGGGATGACTCAGTTTAGGAATGTCGATATTATCAGCCAAATACTCAACATACGCGCAAAGCATCATGCTATTGAGAGAGAGAGAGAGAGAGAGAGAGAGAGAGAGAGAGAGAGAGAGAGAGAGAGAGAGAGAGAGAGAGAGAGAGAGGGAGAGAGATAGAGAGGGGGAGAGAGAGAGGAGGAGGAGGAGGAGGAAGAGAGGGAGAAAGAGAGAGGGGAGGAGGAGGAAGAGGAAGAGAGGGAGAAAGAGAGAGGGGAGGAGGAGGAAGAGGAGGAAGAGAGGGAGAAAGAGAGAGGGGAGGAGGAGGAAGAGGAGGAAGAGAGGGAGAAAAAGATAGAGAGAGGAGGATGAGTAAAAGGAGGAGGAAGAGAGGGAGAAAGAGAGAGAGAGGGGAGGAGGAGGAGGAGGAGGAGGAAGAGAGGGAGAAAGAGAGCTCGAGCGAGGAAGGGAGAGAGAGAGAGAGCGCGCGAGGGAGGAGGAGGATGAGGAGGAGGAGGGGAGAGAGAGAGAGAGAGAGGGAGAGAGAGAGAGAGAGAGAGAGAGAGAGAGTGTCTCTTTCGATAACTGACTTTCTGAACCGTCCAGACTTGTCTTCGGAGTTCCTCAGGGTTCAGTTTTAGGCCCTGTTCCATTCACCCTTTACTAATCTCCTCTGTCTCAGAACATCCAAAACCATGACACTTTCCAACATTTCTACGCAGAGGAAACACAGCCGAAAACCGTAACACTCTTCAAAACCTTCCACCTATTCTGAACTTCTGACTGCTTTGAAAACATTTCTAACTGGATGACTGCCAACAAGCTCCAGCTCAATTCTAACAAAACTGAAGTTATGCTCACGGTTACCAAACACAACCTGTCTTCTTCCTCTGTGGACACTGTCACTCTTGGTCAAACCATTATTCCTATTTCATACTCTTATCAAAAACCTTGGAGTCATCCTTGACAACACCCTCTACATGTCAGAATTCATCCGCAAAACCTGTCAAACATGCAACTTTCAGCTCCGTAGAATACGCCTTGTCCGCAAGCATCTAACCACTGACGCTACAGTCAAACTCATTTCCTTCACGCTTAGACTACTGTAACTCTCTTCTGGCTCGATTCCCTCCCTCTTCTGTTCATCTGCTCCAACGCGTTCAGAACTCGTCTGGTATCACACTCCTCCTACATTCTCTCCACTGGCTTCCTGTATTTCAGAGGATTACCTATAAAACCTGTACTTTCTGTTACAAGTGCGTCCATGGATTAGCCCCTTCCTACCTCACCCCGAACATTAACTTCTACAAACCATCTAGAAATCTTCGTTCTTCCTCTGAAACCCTCATGCTACAAATACCCCGCTACAAACTCTCCTCTGCAGGCTGTCCATCCTTCTCAGTGCTTGGTTATTCAACTTGGAACTATCTTCCTCTCTCTCTTCGCAGCTCTCCGAACATAGCGCCGTTAAAAATGTCTGATCTCGCCTCCCATCACCGTCATCATTCCTTCTTTTCTGATCCAGACCACCACCGTTACACCCCAAGCACCCTCACTCTTTAGCTGCTATCCTCCTCCCCTTCCTCCCTCGTCTTTTAAAGTTTAATTTTAAATATTCTTTTTCATGTTTGCATTAAGTCACTGCATAATTTATTAGTGTCTGGCTTTTGTTTCTTTTGGTGTGTGTTTAGATGTTAATGCTAAGTATACATGCGTCATGCAGGTCTTGCAAAGACCATCCTGCAAGGCACAGTGCAAGGAGGTAGAAGAAGAGGAAGACCGAAAAAAAGATGGGAGGACAACATTTCAGAATGGACTGGTTTGACACTGAGCAAAATCATCAGGGTTGCTGAGGACAGAGAAAGATGGAGTACGCTGGTTAAACGATCATCTGTGGTGCCCCAACGACCTCCGAGTTACTGGGTAAGATAGGATAAATGCGTCAGAACTGCGCTTTGAACTGATGTCAGGAAAAAGCGCTATATAAAAACCCTTATTATTATTATTATTATTATTATTATTATTATTATTATTATTATTATTATTATTATTATTATTATTATTATTATAACAACTGCTGCCTTGACAAGGTTGAAGCCCATTCGGAAAGACAGGACCATAAGTCTACAATCCAAGGCAAGGCTGCTGCGCTCCCTAGTCATCTCCATCTTCCTATACGCTTGCGAAACATGGACCCTCACAGCAGACCAACAACGAAGAATACAAAGCATGGAGATGAGGTGCTACAGAAGACTTCTTGGCATTTTCTATACCCAGTACATCACCAACGACGAAATCCGACAGACCATCACACAAGCCATTGGACAACACGACAACATGCCCACAGTGGTGAAGAAACGGAAACTCCGATGGTATGGCCACATCACCAGAGCATCAGGCCTTGCAAAGAGGCAAAATAAGAGGGAGACAGAAAAAGAGGATGGAAGATAACATTCGAGAATGGACTGGCTTGAGTCGGAGCGAAGCCATAAGGGTTGCTGAGTGTGACGACACGAGTTTTCAACACGTGCTAGAGACGGCATATATTGTGCAGAGTTGCACATCTCTAATATACAGTGTACATAGATATCAGCAGTTTCTTTTACTGCGTATGAAAGATTTAAGTATTTGTGGTTTCACGTGAATAACGCGGAAAGGGCATATGCAGAATTAGGAAACTGGGTTACTGAGCTCGACTCGAGGTTGTCCTGTGTGCTGGTATGTGATTTAGTTAGCAGAGTCATTTTAGTTGCTTTTGCAAGCAGACGGTCTTTTTGACAGAAGTAGCGTTGCGACTGTGTGTCAGGTTAGGATACGTCTTCTGTAAGGGTATCTGTTCGTAGGTTTCGAACAACCCAAGGTCTTGTTGCCCTCGTCGGGACAAGGATGTTAAAAAGTCTGTAGTGGGAGGACTTTGACTGCCATCTATTGAGTATATAGGTGTAGAGTTCTGTTCTAAAGCTGTGTGGCCCTCGATTGGGCACCTGCTAATGCTCAAGTACTTCGCCAGTATTGAGATGTCCCAGCCATAGCTAGCATTAGCCAGAAACGGATTTGAACTCTCAGACTAACCAGTGTGTACTGTACTGTGTTGTATAGTGTTGTGTTGTGCAGTGTCGTGTACTGTGTGCCACAAGCCGAGGACCTAAGAGGTGAGTTGAAACCTGCAATTCTTTTCCTTAGTGGCGGTGCATTCCGAGTCTGCGTACGTGAATGAATGATGGTGAATGAGGGGGAAAGGGATGTATTTCGATAAATAGTAGTACGTTGATTTTTATACTATTTTCATATGATTTCCTTGGTTAAACGTTTGTATAAATAATGTCGTTGCTGTTGTTGCCAAAGTGGGTCAAAGGGTGACAATGAAGTATGCATGTTAGAGAGAGAGAGAGAGAGGGGTGATGAATGTGAAGGAAGGGAGACAATGTACTGCGTTGGAGAGGGGTGATGAAGGTGATGAATATGAGGGAAGCGCGTTTGTATTATAGCGTGATAGAAATAATTGTGAATGGAAAAAGATAATGTATTATAACGTGGAGAGGGGTGATGAAGATGGAGGTGTGGTTGAGATGAATCGCTATGGCGTGAATGGGAGTGCAGTTGTAATAATTATGTATATTTATATAAACAACCATGTATCATGAAAGAGAATTAAGAAATGCATTGTGTTTTGAGATGCATGTATAGACAGGTCAAGATGGCGGACGACAAAAGGCTTATTCTGTTATGAAGTGTTTAAGTTGTTGTGGACAAACTAGTGAGACTCCTTATTTGTCCACAGGATTGGGCTTCGATTCGATTTTCCACCTTTGCCATCACTGTTATCTTTGGTTTTATCTACTGCTACCACTTCTGTTACGCCCTACTACCAGTATAATTCTGCGACTCCGACGTGTCTCTGCGGTACCACTGTGACGGGTGACGTCAGCTTTGAGACCGCCACCCTTGCCGCTGGAGAGTGTGGATGATGTCTGGGCTCATCGCCACCACCGCTACGTCCCCCTTTTGCTATCGGCGCCGCTGCTGGGAGTGACCCTCCATCACCGCCGGACTCGCCGTTGCTTCGGACGAGGCTGTCCAACAGCTACAGGATCCCAACTACACCGCATCCACATACATACAGACTCGCATTCACACACCTAAAAACATATCTAGTGTAAATTACTTTCTTTACCTGAGTAATTAACTGCAGTAGTACTTTGAGCTCAATTACTCGATAGTTAGGTTTCGAACATTGACTTTGAACTATAAAACTAGCTAATTCATTACAATTGAATTTCAAGAAGTTTTTCCTGATTGTGGATTTAACTTTGAATTGTGTTTAATTGGAATTTAACTGTCACTATTGTTGCATATTGTTGTGGACATTCTGTTGTGTATAGTTCTGGGGTTTTCAGTTAGACAAGGGAGGTAATTGTTTAGTAAATACCGGGTTGGGGGTCTTGATAGTGGTGGAGGGTGGTTTAGTATCCCATTTATCCTGTGAGTGCGTGTGCCATTGTTGAATACAAGAGTGTGATTGTTCATCTGGGATTTTGTGTTAGTTTTTTTGTTGAGTTTCTATTCCTACCACTCGTTGTTTGGGCTGAACGTCGCAGCACCCGCTCGGGTGACGCGACACTGAGGACAGAGAAAGATGGAGTACGCTGGTTAAACGATCATCTGTCGTGCCCATACGACCTTCGAGTTACGGAATAGGATAGGATATTATTATCATAGTAAGAGAAGAGAGAGAGAGAGAGAGAGAGAGAGAGGAACGATCATCTGTGGTGCCCATACGACCTTCGAGTTACGGAATAGGATAGGATAGGATATTATTATGAGAGAGAGAGAGAGAGAGAGAGAGAGAGAGAGAGAGAGAGAGAGAGAGAGAGAGAGAGAGAGAGGTGGGTGGATGGGGTATTATTTTGCAGCACGAAGCAGAAATGATAATGGGTGGTTAATGTTATTCCAAGCATGCCGAGGCATTCTAACTTTATCATTCATAGAATGTGGCTGACGTGAACCATCGCGGAGTACATACATACCGAGGCCGAATCATTATGCCAAACCTTCACATGTATGTTGAACGCACCAATGTATCACACACATGATACTTACAGTCAGTCTTGCTAAAGATTTTATTTAGCTCTCCAATACTAACACGGATGACAGATTCTGGGAGAGGGCAGCATAGGGTAGGGGAGAGTAATGTGGTTTTCTGTCAATCCAACTGTCTACACAGTCTCTACAGGGGGTAATGGCGATTGCGCGAACGAAAAGGATCGTAAACTCTAGATCGTGATTGGGTTCTCCTATTCACACTTTTCTGCTATCCTATGCACCAACGGGAATCCCCTCAATGAAACATACTTTCGGTTTTTTTCTCCGCGTGTTTTAGTGAGTTATTTCCAAATATTCAAGAACAATAACATGTGTCACTGGCCACCTGTATCGTACTCTCACATATTTTTATTTTTTTTTGCTGCAGTTTATTATCCTTTTCTATCGCCAGTGGCGCGCCTAAACCCTACCTACCTAACATTATTTGTGAATTTTTGAAAAATATTCGGAAAAACATAACGCCCAGATGCTGGCTCGAACCCACACCTGTCAGGAGCCATTGGTTTCTGGCTTGTGGACAAGGCAAGTTAGTCCCGCCTTAGCCCACTTGGTCACAACGCTCGCCTAACATAGTCAGTTACTTCGTGTTTTGTGAAGGTTGCGACGGCGAAGCTATGGAAAACTAGGCCATTTGGCCGATTCAGTCACAAACCTTTAGGACATTTTGAAAATCTTTCGGCCATCATTTTGGCTTCTTTCCAACACCAAACGAGAGGTCACTGTTAAGTTTCGGTTTCTTTTTCGGCGGCATTTCGAAAACGAAAAGTTTTATTGCCGGAAGCACGCCGTTCACAACAAGGAGAGTTACTCTAACTCTCTCTGCTGATGCATGTGTCGTCTGCTTGGCGCTTCCAATATGCTATGTTTCGACAATAACTCATAACACCTTAATTTATCCGATAGGAAATTAATATGGCCAGAAGCAATAACAACGAAACAAACCTTAGGACAGCGGGCCGATCAGAACATGACTCTTTCGGACATTTTGGAATTTTATCGTTGAATGGCCGATTTGCCGACGAAAAGGACAGCACTGGACAAAGAGAAGGATCGCGACTTTAAAGTGTTCCCAAAACCTTTCGGTCGTTGGGCGACAGGCGTTTGAGACCTCCCTTCAAGCTTTCTAGCCTGTGCCCAAAGAACTTCGCCACCCAACTACGCAAACCTTTCTGGTAAGGACAAAAAGTTCACAGAACCAACTCCTCAAGTTAGCTGACAGTTATCAACAAATTTTACATTTGCCCAAGCTATCTTTGCCATCCAAGTTGCAATGAGAGACCAACATGCTTTCTTTTCTTTTTTTTTTGTGGAGGGGGACGGGTGGGGGAGGGTGGGGGTGGGGGGTGAATGCAACGCATAGATTATACACGCAGTGGTGAATAAAATATGGATGGTGACGACGATGACTATGAAGGTGATAGTGGGGAAGGGTAAGGAGAAAGAAGGAGAAATTCAAATACAGCTAAGAAGGAGAAATTCAAAGACAGCTAAGTACATATATAATCGTTGCCATAAGGTCTGCAGTCGCAAGTCGAGAGAGAGAGAGAGAGAGTGGTGTGCGTGAGAGGTGTGATGGCCAAAAAAGAAATACACTGATCGTTCAGTGTTGAATGGAGCCTTACCTTTGGATAAACAGGAACAGCCCATTGTATACCATGATAGCAGACTTTACAAAGGAAGGACGTTGGCAGGCAGGGAGATACAAAAACACAAAGTTCACTTCAACCACTGAAAGTCCTTGTTCCACACTGATAAACTCCCATTCCTCATCTTTCTTGCTTCTTCCAGCCAAGCACAAGTTAGTAGTTTCTCTCTCCTTCTAGACACTTGGTTCTTCTGTACACTTCATCCTCATTGTTACTATATTCACAAAACTGTCTCCTGTTGCTCGTTCCTTTTCTCTTCAGTATATCAATGTCTCAATCTTTTCACTGTATTGTATTGTTCATTCTCTTGAAAAAAAATTATTTGTTCTCTTTTAAGAGATAGAGCACATCTATTTGATTTTCAAAGGTCATGTCCCTTCATCTTGTATGGGGATCGTCTCTGTTTTATACATAATTATAAGACACACATATAAACACATCTATTAACTTCTTGTACCCCCGAGTCAGAGTATCTAGTTCACACAAGACGACAGCAACGTTTGTGGCTTACCACACAATACCTAGCTAGTGTGGTTACACGTACAGTTGTTGACATATTGATGGCTAATTTGGTTAAGCGTCTTTTGGAGTGTAATAAATGCAGTTGTAATAAGTAGGACTACCGCTTTGCCTAAATAAATCCACTTCTGCTTTAGGGCTAAGAGGATGATCGTTTTTATACTTTGTAAAATTCATTCTACAATCTGGCGGAGTCTAGTCAAATCTCTTTTTGGAGGAACAAAAAAATCTGAGCTAGTCTGGCTTACGCAAACCCCAGGAGTGCAATATATTCTGGTTAGGTTGGTTCGGACACAGAGTTTATCTTTGAAGAGAGAAAAACACACCGGCATGTCTGGCTGAGTTCTGCCCACACTCGTATGGTATATAATTAAACATTTCTCTCCTCTACTTCTTTTTCTTCTTCATTTCCTTCTCCTTCAATGGTTCATTTTCAAACTTTAATTACCCTTGCACACTGTCGTCTGTGAACTCTCTTCAATCTGTCGTGTTGGTGTGGCTTTCCTGCAAAGATATTTGCTTTCTACTTCAATGCTGAACTTCTGAACTTTTCCATCTGCAAAAAAGCTGATTATTATTCACTGTATTTATCTTTCACACGTTCCCTGTCACCTTCTTCATCTTCACTTGGGCGTTGTTTAGAGGTATTTTCTGCCCCAGGTCTGCGCCTCCTTCTAGGTTCATTTGCAACCAAAGTTTGATATCTATATTATGGATTGTTCAACCTCATATTTCCTTTTCTTCAGATAGTAACGAATACTATTTTTCCTTTCTGCAAACGGAAACGATATGTGCACCCTTGTTATGTGCTAATTTGGCTTGCTTGGCCAATAGCTATCATCTGTCTTCAATAATTATATTGGTCCTGATTTGGCTCGGAAGAGTCCGCTGGACCTAAAGCAATAACCATGTAATTATTTACCAAAACCATAATAATGTTATCTTTCCCTCTTTTCAGTATTGTGCTGCATTTAAGTTGTTCGTGTTTGTTTGTGTGAGTGTGTGTGTGAGTGTGTGTGCGTGCTTGTCTGCCTGTCTGTGCTGTTTGTGTTTGTTGTCTGCCGAACGCTCCGTGACTTCTATACTATGCAATAGAAAAAGACGTGCTCACATTGCTCCTCCTATCATTTTAACCGGGTGGAAAAAAGCTGACTTAGCACACGCCGATTTCATTTTGTCTGGCCAAGATAGAGCATCTCTTGAGGTTTGGCCAGCACTCGCACCCCCACAGCTACTGACCCATTCTCCTTACACCGATGCTGCTCGACCCTTCACAAAACGATTGCAAGGCTATACTAGACTATTGCAGTACTATAGGATTGAGAACAATTATTAATGGAGGGGGGGGGGAGAAGGGTTAATAATAATAAAAATAATAATAATAATTATTATTATTATTGAAAATTTATATTTGATTGACTGTACCTCAATAATTCATTTTAGTGTCTTTTCACATATGGGATGTTAGACCATACAGTCATGGTCACGCATGGGCACTCAATCATATTTAATCAAATATAACAATTTACGTTGATCAGTCTATATGACATATACTGTATAAACAGTCTTTCGAGAACGATTATATATGCAGCCACGTTAAGCTTTAGAAATGCTGTCACAACTGTAGTGTGTGTTGCAGCATAATTCATTTGTCTTAACAATCTTTAAACTAATTAAAGGGACCCCACTTTAACCACGCCCCCCCTCCCAGGGCCACTTAACATTGACAGGCAATGTCACTTTCACAGTCAGTGTCGTCACACTTTCACAGTCAGTGTCGTCACACTTTCACAGTCAGTGTCGTCACACTTTCACAGTCAGTGTCGTCACACTTTCACAGTCAGTGTCGTCACACTTTCACAGTCTATGTCGTAACACTCAACACAAAATACAGCTTGCCACCACAAAAACGACCAACAACTCTTTCGAAAGTGTGTGTGTGTGGGTGTGGGTGTGTGCGTGCGCGCGCGCGTGTGTGTGTGTGTGTGTGTGTGTGTGTCTATATATATATATAGGTACTGCATAAACAGTGATTTAGTTAGAGGGAAGTAACCGCGTTACAACTCTACAAACATGGTTTTCGTCAGCACAGATCTTGTATGACACAGTTGCTTCAAGTAATGGAAGATTTTATGCAAATTGAATTTTTGTGCGCATATAAGTATGGATGAAAAAGAAAGTGAACAGGTAACCTTCAGCTGTAAGATTGGTGACATGAGTGCAAAAGTGTTTTGAATGGAAATAAAACAAAATCTGCGGTATTACGGAACGGCAGTTCTTGACACGGGTTGAATCGGAAGCGCCGCGCGGAATGGGGCTACTGCAGTTTGTGGACATTTTGTTTATTTATTTATCTCAGAAACGTATAACGTTCGGTAAGGAAATGTCGGCTATAACGATTTTGCGGGTTTTGAGCGCACAGCAGGCCGATCCGCAGCGCCCAGCACCTGCCCAGATCAGCGTCCATACCGGACAAACTTTACAGTAGAGGCAAAGAAGGACTTCCGGCTAAGCAATATATATATATTAATATATATATATTAATCAAATAGTTTTTGTGCCTATTAATCTTTATCGCTAGCTATCTTTCTAGCGCTAAGAAAATCATCTAGTAGATGATAGAGCATATCGGTGTACCTTTAAACAGGGGGAATCACTGCCCTGTTAGAACAAACATGGAACATTCAAACTGTAGTGGTTGATTTGTGCAACTAACCCTAACACTTTATCACTGTTTTATATAACAATGCCAAACTTTAGGTTAAACTACAACTAACCCTAACACTTTATCATTGTTTTATACAACAACAATGCCAACCTTTAGGTTAAACTCATTTTCGCCTAACAGTAAACAAAGCCTCCGAATTAAGGCCTTTTAATGGCATCTGCCAATTGCCCATAACGTTTTGAGGCCTTGTCTGCGGTACACACAAACTCTAGCGTTGGCTAGCGAGCAAACCCTTCAACATTAAGGAATCCTTAGAAAACTCAAAAGATTCAGATATGCATCTGATTGCAAACTGCAGTAGGCTGACCGTAACACAATTTATATGGAAACATGCACACTGCACATAATTATGATAAATGTAAGCACAGTTCAAAGCGTAGGCACAGTGTAAAGCAAAACGGTTTCAATTCAAATCATCGGCAACAAAACTTCCCAAGGTCGATGCGTGTTTCACTTGTCAGCGCACACAGTGTATCTGTCAGCACAGCAGTCATTTATGGGCGCGTTTGCTACAACCAAAATATTAGTAGCACTCGAACCGACACTCGTCAACGGAGGCTCATAATAATAATTCGCGGGCAATAATCACTAACAACTCGCGGTCCACGCAAACTAACGATAAAAAAAGAATCTAGGCTGCACGTACGTAGCTTCATGTTTAATAATTCAGAATACATTAATACTACGTCACTATTCAAAGGATAAGATTACAGCTTTAATCTACAAATAACTGGTAGTACAAAATACTATTGATATTGAATGTTTAATCTGGTTCACTAACATAACCTACAATACAGAATTATTCAGCTTTACAATTAGTATCAATAATTATAATAACTCAAAGTACAGTCAGTCACTATACTGCTATTTGTCTCCCTCAAATCGTACGGCCACTCTCTAGTTCCTAATAATATAACTCGGTGCCATTCAAACTACAATCCCGTTTTGTCTAGTTGTAAGTCAAAGAGGGATCTGAGGTCGTAAACACGCGATTCTTGCGTCATAACTATTTTATGAATGTAAATGTACATCCAAGTTTATAAGAAATAAAAATCTATAAACGACGATTGTTCCGTCAAACTTTCAGCATTAGAAACAAGCAATCCAATCCACCGTCCACTTGTACAAGTACATAAAGAAAGGATGTGCTCAGAACATCATCACCATTCTACAATCACAAATTCCATGCCAACTAGATTGCAATACGGAGACTATGACTGATAAGCTCACAATGTGACACGTAGCTCAACTTACCCCGCTCGCTTAATTAAGTTTTGCAAAACTGCTGATGGTGCACATGCCAGGCCATTTCAATGACAGCAACAGTAGCCCTAGGAGGAGAAACTGAGCCGGTGGGAGTGGCATCGATACTAATCTTCACAAGGAAGGGCTTGAGTAGGGGTGCGAGGAAAGGAGGTGCGGAAGTTCACAAAATAATGGTAAGACGAATTTCCGCCATTATTAGGATTCAAAATCTAAAATGTAGTCATCGTATTGGAGGAGGAGAAGGTTATTAGTCACTGTTTATAGGGTCCAGCGGACTGCAAGAGAACCGAATCAGAACCGCAAGTTGGTTGAAAGAGGGCTCAACACAGATCCGTATAAAAGATCTGCCGAAACAACCCTAATAATAACACTGAAGGTACTCCAATAAATAAGGCTAAGGGCCTCCTATGCAGGGGACGATGAGGCTGTACTCTTAATTTATGGCACCCCCGTTTACAAAAAACAAAATAGAATATAAACATTATAAAATATTAACAAAACGCAGAGATATAAAATGCCTACATAGTTAAATACCAAAGAAAGCCCTAGTGACCATTTGACAGAAAGTGTTCAAAATCCCCAAGCTAACCCAACAGACCCCATACACAAATCAGGAATTTTGGGAGAGTTTTCAAGAAAAAAGGCAGGTGACTGGTCTCGCGAAGAAGATAATAGATTAATAGGAATGAGAAAGAACAAATGAGAATAACAGAAGCAGTGGATATATAAGCACTAAATGTCTACACAGTGGATATAGTAATTTATACAGAAAACCCCACCATCCAAATTAGGGAAGAAGGAGGAGGAGCTAGAGAGTTAAAACTTTGAGGATTCGTGATAGTACAATGTCCACATTAAAACTACCCTAACCTCTAGGGGAAGGGGGAGGGAATACAATTAATCACAGTTGGTGTACGAAAGGATCTGAGAGGTGGGGTGTGTGGTTGTGCAGAGTGATCACGAGGAGGTGTAGGTGGTGGTGGTGTAGGTGGTGAAGGTGTGGGATCTAGGATTCTGCCCTAGTCTGGTTTTCAACGCTGAAGACTGCCGGGAGGGGAGGACAGTTAACATTCATCGCCTGTATGCAGGAAAAGCCTCCTCAGTACAACATGCAGGGCCCTAACAAGGTTGACAAGCACTGTCAACACCGCCACTCTTCCCACATTCCACAGCTTACATGCACGTTTCTCACTTTAAAATAACTGCCTATTTTTGTGTGCCTGTATGTCCAGCACCACATAAGCACATTATCTGTTATGTGGTGTTTTTTTTTTTAAACAACCGAATTAATTATTATTATTATTATTATTATTATTATTATTATTATTATTATTATTATTATTATTATTATTATTATCATCATTATATTTCATTGCCTAATCACATTTTCATTTCACCCAACTGCCTATTTTTGTATGTTCCGACCCCACATAAGCACATTTTTTGTGTTAAACAGCTGCCTACCTTTGCATTTTCTGACACTGCCTAAGCACATTTACACCTGTACCCATGTGCCTATTTGTGTAGGTCCTGACACTGTGCCTCTGCACATTTCTCCATTTAATTTAATTTAAACAACTGCATATTGTTGTATGTTCGGCTTGTGCCTAAGCACGTATTTGGATTCAAACAGCCGTATTTCTTCTTACTACTTCTGACACCACATAAGGACAAGTCTCACCTTAGCTAGATTTCCGACGCCACATTAAGCCAATTTCCCTTTTAAAATCTACTTTCATTTTGCATGTTCTGCCACTGCATTTTCACCTCGTTATATATGTACACATTACATAGCCTTGAAACCTTAATGAAGTGTGAATGTTGGTGAAAGATGACACTGATGGACATTTCCAGCTTAGCTTACACTGATGGACATTTCCATCTTAGCTTACACTGATGGACATTTCCAGCTTAGCTTACACTGATGGACATTTCCATCTTAGCTTACACTGATGGACATTTCCATCTTAGCTTACACTGATGAACATTTCCATCTTAGCTTACACTGATGGACATTTCCAGCTTAGCTTACACTGATGGACATTTCCAGCTTAGCTTACACTGATGGACATTTCCATCTTAGCTTACATTTCCAGCTTAGCTTACACTGATGGACATTTCCATCTTAGCTTACACTGATGGACATTTCCATCTTAGCTTACACTGATGGACATTTCCAGCTTAGCTTACATTTCCAGCTTAGCTTACACTGATGAACATTTCCATCTTAGCTTACACTGATGGACATTTCCATCTTAGCTTACACTGATGAACATTTCCAGCTTAGCTTACACTGATGGACATTTCCATCTTAGCTTACACTGATGAACATTTCCAGCTTAGCTTACACTGATGGACATTTCCAGCTTAGCTTACACTGATGGACATTTCCAGCTTAGCTTACACTGATGGACATTTCCAGCTTAGCTTACACTTCCCCTGCCCCCCTCCCCCTCCTCTTCTCCTCAATTTCCGTTTTTTAAATGATAAAAAAAGAAAAAAAGAAGCTCGTTTCCCAAGCACAAATACGGCCTTTAAAACAAACAAACAACAACTTGTGAGTACTTATGTCATGCTGCAAAACTGCCACTTAAAGAGAGAGTGGTGTATTGAATTTTCAGTTTAATACTTCTTGTTGTTGCAGCAATGTAACAGATCTAAGGTGTTGATTTTATCCCGACGATTTATGTTATGCTATATCTCTCAGTGCACCGAACACTCAATCGCTCAAATTTAACAGCTGCCTTGGGAGCAATGGTGCATACTGATTATTTTCCTTGTCATCCAGTAGTCATTACATCCCACGTTGATTGAGTAACACAAACCGTAGGACCATTTCAGATATAACCTTCTAAAGTTATATGTATGTATGTATGTATGTAATGTATGCATGTGTTTGTATGTGTGAGTGTGTGTATATATACATATACACACACAACACACGCACAAATACATCAGGGTGGAGAACAACTGATTCAAGAAATCTCTGAAATCCGGCCGGGGCCCAGGGGCCGCCTAAGGCCCCGGTGGGGTCCAGGGGCCAAGCCTCGATAGGAGGTCATAAAAAAATGAATTTATGCAATTTTGAAAGTAATTCAGGGCCTCTCCTGAAAGCAAAAAGCACAAAGTAAACATGAATAGAAACAACAACAACAAAAGAATGTTTTATGCACATGCCTTTCAAAAAAAGACGAAAAATAAAAATCTCGGAACTCAATATTTTTTTCTCGGAAATGCAAATGCCTTCCGCGGAAATCCGCGGATCCGAGGAAAATTCTCCACCCTGATACATATAATGTATTTACTTCCATGCACTGCACTATAACAAAACTTCATATTCACATTATGATTATCAATATAATATTATTCCTCAGGCATAATTACCTCTTACAACTTGACAAAGGTTCCCTAATCAGGGGAGGGGGGGAAGGGGAGTCCACATTTTCACAGAGGAAATGGCCTACACCAACTAGGCTATTTATTTCTCCATACCTACAGCATTACAATGCTGCTATGTTTTACTCTTGAAAAATGTTGCTAGCGATCAAGGCCACACGCACAGAAAGATCGTTCCTTAATGTCTACGGAGCAGACAGTTAACATTTTAGTTTCAACCTTTTTTTTTTCTACAAAAATTCCATCATGCATCTGAATTTCTGTAGCCAATTTTCACAATTCTAGCATGCACGCTTTCCGGTTTCAAAACTCGAGATCCTTCCTCTTCGTCTTTCTGTAAAAACGCCCACGACAGCAAAAACAGGCTTGTAACAAATAAGCCGACTTTGTGGATGTTAGCACACATTACAATAGTGTTAATAATCACTGCAAGCCAACTTGGTGGATGTTAGCACACATTACAATAGTGTTAATAATCACTGCAAGCTGACTTGGTGGATGTTAGCACACATTACAATAGTGTTAATAATCACTGCAAGCCGACTTGGTGGATGTTAGCACACATTACAATAGTGTTAATAATCACTGCAAGCCGACTTGGTGGATGTTAGCACACATTACATTACAATAGTGTTAATAATCACTGCAAGCCGACTTGGTGGATGTTAGCACACATTACAATAGTGTTAATAATCACTGCAAGCCGACTTGGTGGATGTTAGCACACATTACAATAGTGTTAATAATCACTCTCGTTTTCAACTTTGCTGTTCACTTTTTTTTTGTTTTTTGAAATGGTTGTTTTTCTTAACAGCCTAACCCTACCCTATAGCTGAGCATCGTACGGTAGCATGGATCTCTACTATACTGTAGCAAAGATTTCAGCGGTACGTCACTTCACCTTCATTCATAGCTGCGCATGCTCCTATTTTATTTTTATATACTAGTCAAAAATAATCCAGACAGTTTTATCACAAGTTTGTTTTTAAGATATCTCCCCTACCTTGGCACAGGTAAAGAAGCTAGAAGTGGTGGCACAGGTGCTTATAAAGAAACACAACACTGTTGACAGCACTGACACCTGTTGTGCAAGGAGCACACGGCTTCGTCAGTCACAAGCCCGCCATTTACCGCTACTATGACACCAACTCTACTGCACTGCCATTGACTATACAGCACACGGGACAGAGGAAAAAACGCGGGTTAGGTGACGACGTGCTGATCTCGTTTCCTTCGTCAACAACCACTCCACTAGCCTGTTCACTTAGGTCCCACAACACACGATTAAAACACTGTCCTCTCCCATCCACACACCCCACCCCCCAACTCACACACATACAGTTGGAGTATTTGAAAGTTGTTAAAAGATACTGCTTTGTCCCTTCGACGTCATGAGCCCAGTCAACTATTTTAACTGTAGCTGTGTGATAAATATCAAGATGTACACACGCCCCATACAGTTTACTAGCTTTCCCAGGCTAGACGTTGTTAGATCTATCGTAAATTCCTTTATCTCCCCCCCCCCCCCCCCCCCCCCCAAATAAATCCTTCGTGATAATTATCGTGTCAACGATTTTATTTCTCCAACAGAAAAATCCTATATACCTTATATTATAATAATAAATTAGGGGATGGAAGGGGGGGGGGGAGGAGATATGCAATATTTTTCATGGAGCCTCCTTTGTCGACATGTACCCTCTATTTCGCTGCCTGCCTACAGTTGGTTCAAAAGCTGCGTAATGCAGATTCTCGAGCTATAAAAATTATATATATGGATAAATCCGCACTGCTGACCTAGGAAATATTAAAGTGGAGTAAATCGTACTAAAATAATGAGGTCATTTCCAACAGGTGCAGCTTCAAGGTATATCATCACCACGGCAATCTAATTCAAAGGGTTTGGTAATAAAACCGTCAAGGCACCACAGTGTCAACTTCATGACCATTTAAAATACCCCCCACCCCCACCAAAAAAAAAGTTATGCACTTTCTTCCTTTTTAGTTTGGGTTAATTTACAAATTTAGCATAGTAGTACTAAACACATGATCCAATATGTTAATTTTTATAGCGCTTAATAGGCACAATTCAATGTTGTTTATTACCATTAATTTTAAATATTGCCTACCACGGTAATAGTACTCTAAAACCTTTCACTGCAGTTCACTAAGCATTTCACTAAAGCGTAACATTAACAGATTTCAAACGTAGAATCTTTTGATTATTAGCAATGCTTAGTCACCAGTGGTTACGTTTCAAGCCTTCCCCTTTCTTAAGGTTTGTTGAACATCTCATCCGTTCTATGATAGACTTCTCACCTTGTTTTTTCGACTTAAGTCCAAGGCTAGTGAAATGGCTTGCTGTAATCACAGGGACAGGAAATGTTTTGTGAATAATTAAAAACCACTTTATCCTCCTTGCAAACACCTATTTTACCTTGCAAAAGCAAGCCTAACATAACGATTCGTTCCTCGTTTCTGTAACTTTTCTCGTCTTTCAGAGACGTTGTTGAACACATAGAGTGTAACAATTTACAGCAAAGCCGTCTTACACTGTTACAGGGACAATACTGGAGAATGATTGGAGATGGAACTGCACACACACACCGGCTACCTTAGATACGCCCAGAGGAAAAAACAAAGCATGGAATGTTCGTTCCCAACGCCAAGCAAGCACACGGAAGAAGGAAAAATCACTGTAGACGAAGCAAGGGAGAATACTGTTAAAGAGAGTAAAGAGGGGGAAAGGGAGAGAATGGGGAGAGAGAGGGGGAGTCAGAGAGAGGGGGGGAGAAAGAGAGAGAGAGAGACAAGAGAGAGAGGAAAGAAAGAAAGAAAGAAAGAAAGAAAGAAAGAAAGAAAGAAAGAAAGAAAGAAAGACAGAAGAAAAAGAAGAAGAAGAAGAAGAAGAAGAAGAAGAAGAAGAAGAAGAAGAAGAAGAAGAAGAAGGATGAAACAACTGTAGACATAAAGAAGAAAGGAAACGAAATGGACAGACAGAGGGAGGAAAATGAAAAGAAGTATGAATGAGGTTTAGGGAAATAAAGAAAAAAAGAAAAGAAACAGAAAAGCTGTAGCGGCTAGTGTTGTTAGGGCTGTCTCAACATGTGAACAGGCCGGACGTTGTGTGGGTCTGAGAAGCATCTTTGCGCCATAAAGCCTGCTTGTGGGCCGGAGTGCGAAGCTGATGTGTACCAACATATTACCCCCTCCCGCTGTCAGGGGTTAGACTTGGAGGTGGGCACGAGGGCTTAGCTCCATAGGGCAAAGGGTACAGCCACAACAGAAGCAGCACCAGCGACAACACTTGATCTTAATAGATCTAAATATAGCATGTTTATGAGATAACCTCAAAGAATATCTACTACGCACCTTCTTTGATAACCTATACTACTTGTTGAATGGGTAGAAGAAGAAGAAGACTGCAATGTTCTGTGTGTACTTCGCAATGACAAGTGTTCCTTGTGCATTGAATGTGAATTTGGCAATAAAGAATGTGTTATCTGTTAACAAAAAAAAAAGTGGTGATGATGACCGGGTTACTGAATCAATCTGTGCAATAACAATGCACAGGCGGCGCCGGTCAACGTAAGGCCAGAGAGAGAGAGAGAGAGAGAGAGAGAATGGTTTTATCAACACCTTCAATCTAGTCCCGTGTTGGAGTTATTGCAAATGAATAATAAGTGCATGCGGGTGTCTAGCCTAGCCTTGTGTACATAGCATTTTTATGTTTTCTTTTACTATCCTGCACATACTACTACTACTACTACTACTACTACTAAACATTTGTACAGCGCCCTTCCTCACTAGAGCTCATAGCGCTTTACGGCAAAGCAAAAAACAATAAAAGCAAAAATAAAATAAAATGTATACATTCACATTGAATTAATATTACTTTAACACCTAGCAAAATAATTGAGGACTAAACTGAAGAAATTAACCCATTTGCTACCACGACCCCATATATGGGATCGTGGTAGCAAATGGGTTAACTCTGAAACTGCGATGCCTTACATAGGGTTAACTGACAGCAGCAAATAACGGTCACAAAAGATTATGTTGTACAAGCATAGACTTCGACCAAACTTGAAAACTAGTACTATATTATTTGATGCAGAAAATAGTATTTTACAAGTCAGCACAGTTAACAATGCTCGCGGTGCTGGGCTGAAAACAACTGGTCATAGTATTGAGTATTGTAAAACTAGTGTAACGTCATACTTATAGGTCAACCAATTGCACTGGCAAATCAGAAATGACTATCCAACTGTTTTGCCATAAAATACGACAACTTGCAATTCAACACTACTACCACCACTAACTGGAAACCATCAAAATAATACAACGTTCCTATGATAACATAGGATGCTTCCTCTTCATTCAACCCCAAAGCCCCGGGGTCTAATGAGTTTGCTACCATATAGGGCACAAAGGAAATCCATTATTATTGTGGACATTTTAGAAAGACCGCCAATCTGCATCTGCATCCAATACCATTGTTAGAAGGATGGGTTGGTCCTGATTTGGCTCGGAAGAGTCCGCTGGACCTAAAGCAATAATCCTGTAATGTAAAGAAGGATGGGAAGAGAGGAGAGTTGGGGCAGAAGGAAATATTTTGCAATTCCAGGATTGTGTGACAAGCTACTGACAGTTGAGGGGAAAGATAATAAAGCACATGTGTCAAACTAAGGCTCGCGAGCCACTTCAGGCCCGGCCTACAATTATATCAGGCCTGATAGGTCTTGACCACCATACAATTATATCAGGCCTGATAGGTCTTGACCACCATACAATTATATCAGGCCTGATAGGTCTTGACCACCATACAATTATATCAGGCCTGATAGGTCTTGACCACCATACAATTATATCAGGCCTGATAGGTCTTGACCACCATACAATTATATCAGGCCTGATAGGTCTTGACCACCATACAATTAGATCCGGCCTGATAGGTCTTGACCACCATACAATTATATCAGGCCTGATAGGTCTTGACCACCATACAATTATATCAGGCCTGATAGGTCTTGACCACCATACAATTAGATCAGGCCTGATAGGTCTTGACCACCATACAATTATATCAGGCCTGATAGGTCTTGACCACCATACAATTATATCAGGCCTGATAGGTCTTGACCACCATACAATTATATCAGGCCTGATAGGTCTTGACCACCATACAATTATATCAGGCCTGATAGGTCTTGACCACCATACAATTAGATCAGGCCTGATAGGTCTTGACCACCATACAATTATATCAGGCCTGATAGGTCTTGACCACCATATAATTATATCAGGCCTGATAGGTCTTGACCACCATACAATTATATCAGGCCTGATAGGTCTTGACCACCATACAATTATATCAGGCCTGATAGGTCTTGACCACCATACAATTATATCAGGCCTGATAGGTCTTGACCACCATACAATTATATCAGGCCTGATAGGTCTTGACCACCATACAATTATATCCGGCCCCAGAGAGAATTTTAGGTAAAAATATATATTAGTATTATTAGTGACCCTGCGGTATAAAGTGCAAATCAAATTCCATAATTAGGCACACACAAAAAAGGATGTTTATGGTATCCCGGCCGACCCTAATATTTTGGCCCGACCCTAAACGTTTTGTTTTTTTGGGATCGTCTGGAAAAAAAGTGAAAAAAAAAAACACCAAAAAAATCGCACCCAAAGGGGGACAAGGCTAAAAAATAAAAATACAAATAAAAATAAAATGTAAAAAGCCCACATACCGTCTCTATTTTGTTCACATATGTTACCGTAAACAGGCATATTATTATTTTTTTTTTTTTTTTGGGGGGGGGGGGGGGAGGGCCTTAGAAGCCTTGCTGAACAATAATAGGCTACCTCAGAGCGTCCTCGCTTCGATCAGAGTAAGCGAAAATAAAAGTTGTGTAGTGAGTGGACGTTTGTCGTTACAATAACCTAGCAACATTCATTTATTATTGAATGCTATTAATGTTGCTTATTGAATGTTATCCTGTTCGGCCCGCAACCTTAGCTGTGATTTGAGTTTTGGCCCGTTGAGCAATTGAGTTTGACACCTCTGCTGGAAAGCATCAAACCTTAGCTGATTAATTTACCTGCAAATCACTGTTTTATAACGCACCACACGTTGAATGAATTAACCGACATCAAAGTCTGTCAACTGTAATGCACGCACCACACGTTGAATGAATGAACCGACACCAAAGTAGGTGAACTGTAATGCACATAAATATATCAATTGTACCGTTAAATATACCAGGCTGTTCGAGAAATGAGTTGTAATGCATAACATGCTTCATTAATCATAATGGTAATTACAATTTTGCAAGACATATTTTATAAACCAGTGGTCGATTGTGTGTGAAATTGGGAAAGGGCCACAGAGGGTTTACCTCAGTGCCTGAAGACTGAAACAATGCGTGCTGGGTGGATGGAAGCACTGTTAAACCTGCTTTGAGAACAAATGCTACGTAAGAACTGCTATAGTACTGCACTCACTACTTCTGCTACAGCAATTGCCTCTATCACTACCAGCCAACAGTCGTACAATGTCTGCACGTTAGACTAGAGCACCCTACGAAGTATCGGTACTACCACCATTGCGGGTGCTACTGATTGTGCAACCCATACATCTACTCCTATAACAAATACAACAGCTACTACAATTAAACTAGTAGGTCAAACGGTTTTGAATGTCATCATTATGTGCGGGAGGCAGAGAGTCCTGGAAGTCAGAAGGGCATAGTCTATAGTATAATGCTTTGATACATGTGCCAATGGCAGCAAACACAACACGTGGGAGCGGGCGAGGCACCACATCAAAGCGGAGTGTTGCTCTTCTAACCTCCTTGTGCTTACCAATGAAGAAGATAGGCCTTCCCAGCCAGCAGTGTCAAGGTCTGAATTTTAAAAATAAAGGATCCTCCTTCCCCATCTTCTCTCTTTCTCTTGTTCTCTAATGAAGGCTTTTATACCGTTCATCAGCTCGTTAGACCCCTTATTTTGAGAAGAATAATAGCATGCTTGGCCCCTTCTCAAAACCTTTTATAATTTTCTTTTATATTACCATAAACCAGAATACAGAATCTATATTGTCCCCACAAACACCTGCTAGGAAATTCTTGGCGCAGTGTCCATCTGCATATAAAATCTCGAACAATAAAACCATAACAACAACACTAAACTGAAAATGTATCCCCGAAAGCACACACACACACACACACACACACACACACGCGCGCGCGCTCGTACATGCATACTCACATACACACAGAGAAGAGAGAGGGAGAGGCATTTTACTACTACTACTACTGCTACTACTACTATTATAACTACTACTAATAATAACGATATTTATAAAGTGCTTTTCCTAGTAAGGAACACGTCAAAGCGCAGACAAGGAGAGAGAAGGGTGGGTGAGATGGTTTTAGGGGGTTGAAAGGTATATATTTACCATAGACACCGTTTCCCATAACATAATCAAGAAGTTACAGTTATTAAGTTAGAGGTTTTTTATTGATTGATTGATTTATTGTTGCTTTAGGTCCAGCGGACTCTTCCGAGCCAAATCAGGACCGGACAACCCCCGATCCGCATAAAAGATATGCTGAAACAACCCTAGTGGGAAAATTGAATGCCCTCCACCGGCCAGTCACTTTACAATAAAGACATCCCACGCGGGGGACGGCTGAGGGATGACCTCAACTACGCGAACACCCCGGTTACAAAAACAAAATAGAATACAACCATCATTATAAATCATCAACAAAACACATACATATAAAATGCCTATAGTGCGAAATAATACAATCATAGGAAGCCCTAGTGACCACCCGGCAGAAAGCGTCCAACACTCCCAAGCTGATCCAACAGACCCCATACACAAACAAGGAGTCTTGTCCAGGAAGAGTTTTCAAGAAAAAAGGTAGGTTATTGATCTAGCGAAGAAGAAGAAAGTATAGCAGAGTGATAGGACAGATCAGGAATGGGAAAGAGCAAATGATGAAGACAGCGACAGTGGGAATTTAAAGCACTAAATTTCCAGAAAGTGGGGATACTATTTATACTGAAACCCCCGGCACTCCAACGGGGGAAAAGTTAGAGGTGAGATGGTTCTTGGGGGTTGAAAGGTATATATTAACCTTAGACACCGTTTTCTATAACATAATCAAGAAGTTACAGTTATTAAGTTAGGGGTGTGGTTAAAGGAGAAGATGACAAGTTACCGCTATAACATTCTAGAATCAATTAAAAAATAAACAGGTGATGGTTGACCTTTATTTATAAACCTAACGAGAGAGAGAGAGAGAGAGAGAGAGAGAGAGATAGAGAGAGAGAGATTGTGGGGTGGGGAAGGAGTGGGAGTGAGAGAGTGCGGTAGGAGAGAATATGCCCAGCAGAAGGGGAGGGATAGGGTGCAGTGGGAGAGAAGATGCCCAGCAGAAGGGGAGGGAGAAGGTGCAGTGGGAGAGAAGATGCCCAGCAGAAGGGGAGGGAGAGGGTGCAGTGGGAGAGAAGATGCCCAGCAGAAGGGGAGGGAGAGAGTGCGGTGGGAGAGAAGATGCCCAGCAGAAGGGGAGGGAGAGAGTGCGGTGGGAGAGAAGATGCCCAGCAGAAGGGGAGGGAGAGAGTGCGGTGGGAGAGAAGATGCCCAGCACAAGCTTCACTCTAAAGGAGGTTACTACTCCAAACGAAACAGGTGAAAAAAAACTTCACGCACCTCATTCGTCAAAAGATTGACACTTCAAACTTCGCCACTTCAAAACTGCTGCACCTCGTCAGGTAACAAATCTAGCCCCCTCATTGCACAGCGTGTGAAAGATCATAGGCGCTATCTATCATAATTAATAAATTAGCCAACAAAATAGCGCGAATCTTACAAGGTAGAGCACACACTAAACCAAGCTATCATCATAGACTGGAAAGGTGGATACGTTCAAAGCAATATGTCCACCAGTGCATACTCTCTGCAACGAAGGCTGAAAAGACTGATCTTCCCAAACAACGATCACAATTATTCATTATAAATGTGCTTGGTTCCTGCTTTCGGTATTTAACAATGTCTACAAAACCAATGTTTTGAGCAATCAACACTTCAATTTTTACTTTAACTCAGTCACCAATAACTTGCCGATGGAAAGTGCGTGAATCCGGCACTCGAATATCTAAAAACAACAACAAAACAGCTCAACCCTATATATTCATTACAAACACAATGTTAGCTGAACTGTTGTTAAAAATAATAGTTTCATTGACCGTGAGACCAGGGTTGAACTGTAATGTAAACTAACCGGAGTAATTCAAAACAAGCACCACTGCAAAACAACACGTCTTAGCTTTTGTATGAGTTTCAGTTTTCTTCCATGGAAATGGAAATGAGTCTTTCCTATACACATAAAAAGAAGTGAACGAAAGAGAGAGAGAGAGATGGAGAGAGAGGGAGAGAGAGGGAGGGAGAGAGAGAGAGAGAGAGAGAGGGAGGGTGTGTGTGGAGGAGCTGGATTGGGTAGGGGGTGGATGGAAGAAAGAGGACAGTTGACCACGAAAAGGAGCTAAGAAATCGGACAGTGGAAAAGGGTGAATGGATGACGAAAAAGTATTTCTGAATCAGTACATGGGGTCTGTATGAAATTCCGTTTTAAGGTTGAGGAAAGGGTAACAAATTTCTCTCAACTTTTGCTGTCTCGTGAACTTCACGGCTGAACGCACTCTTGTCAGCAAAGCTACCGAAATCGTGCTGAGGGCTATTCGCTAAACAAGACTTCTCCCTACAGACGAGGAAAAAAGGGGTGATGGAGGAAATGGTATTAATTGCACATCATCATCATCATCATCATCATCATCATCATCATCATCATCATCATCATCATCATCATCATCATCATCATCATCATCATCATCACCACCATCATAATACAGGTTGAAAAATGCAAATGCCTGTAAATTAATAAAATCAAATCCAACAAGGCTTAAGTTGTAAAGGCTGTCATTTTAGGTCTAGAGGCTTTGGATGTGCAAAACTGTGATGTAGAACGTCATGACCGTGTGCTACCAAGGTCATCACTGCTCACAGCTTGACACTAACCGACCTCGCAGCGCTGACCCAAATTACAGCCTTCAGTTAAAGTGCAAGATAATATTTTACCACACAGCTGATGTTTTCTGTTACACTAAAAACACGGCCTAGAGCTCGACCATTTTTGTGTGCTGTCGCACTTTAACATGACCCTTCCCCCACCCTCCCCAGTGTACGCCACAGTCCGCAACATATGCGCCATTCATAGGGCTGCGTTCAGAGCGGATCTGCAGGAAGCGTTAGCGCAGCCCGAGGGTTGCACTGTTGACCGGTACAACGCCGCCCTGCGGTTAGTTCTGGACAAGCACGCTCCCGCCACCCATCGTAAAGTTCCCACTAGGAAGCCTTCCCCCTGGTTTAGCCTTGTCAGCGAAGAGCTGCTTCAGGCCAAACGTAATAGATTACAGACGTAATGCTGAGAAACAGTGGCGAGCTACTCGCCTTACCGTCCACCAACAAATTTACAAGAAAGCAAAACAGTTTGTTACAGCTCTTGTCCACCAAGCCAAAAGCCTATTCTATTGTACCAAAATTGATGAAGCGCAGTCTAGCAAAGAGTTGTATAAAATCACAAATGGTCTCTGTGCCAGAACAAAAGCCACTAAGCTCCCCACCACATACCCCTCGTCTTGTCCCCCCGGTGTTCTCTCCGACTTCTTTGTGAGTAAGATTGAAAAACTCAGAAAAGAACTTGACTCCCAGCCCTCTGTTCCGTTTTCTCTTGGCAAGCCCTTTCAGGGCGAACCTTTCACTTCTTTCTCTCCTGTCACAGAGTCAGACGTCCTGAAGGTCGTCAAAGCCTCTGCTCCCAAAACATGTGACCTAGATCCCATCCCCACAGTCCTTCCTTCTCTCACTCAAGTCATCAACTATTCTCTCACCTCTGGCTCTTTTCCTGACGTCTTCAAATCCGCTCTTGTCAAGCCTCTTCTCAAAAAGCCTTCTCTGGACCCAAAATGACCAAAAAAATTTCAGGCCTATATTAAATTTATCCTTTGTTTCCAAAATCATCGAAAAAATTGTTCTTTCTCAACTCAATGAACACCTGTCTTCAAACAACCTTCTTGATCCTCTTCAATCCGCTTACAGACCTAGTCATAGTACAGAAACTGCTCTTATTAAAATCACTAATCTTCTCCTTTTCTCCCTTGATCAAGGCAAACCCTCTGTTCTTACTCTGTGCTTTCGTCAGCATTTGACACCATAGATCACACCATTCTCATTGACCGTCTGCAACACACTTTTGGTCTTCGAGGCACAGTTTTTGACTGGCTCACATGACACACATTACTGACAGACAACTGTTTACGTTGACAATGACCGCTCCGATCCTGCTCCGATCCTCTGTGGCGTGCCGCAAGGATCGGTTTTGGGTCCTGTCCTCTTTGTTCTGTACACATCCCCTCTTTCTGACATCATCGATTCTCACTCTGTCAATCATCATTCCTTTGCGGACGATACACAACTTCATAAACCTTGTGACCCACAGGATCTTGGCATTACAATAAATTCGATGCAAGAGTGCATCTGTGATGTCAAGTCCTGGATGACGTTCAACAAATTGAAACTTAATGACGAAAAGACAGAAGCCATAATTATTTAATCTCCTCGCATAACATCTCAGCTTCCATCTTCCTTTGTTGTTGGTAACTCTGTTGTCCAGTTTTCTGATTCTGTCAAAAACTTGGGCGTGATTTTTGGACTCTCACCTGACTATGCAAACTCACATTTAAATTCTAATCCGAAACCTAAATTTTGAACTCCGTCGAATCAACAGCATCCGTCACTTTCAGTCTGTCAAAGCCACTCAAACTCTTGTCTCAGCTTTCATTCTCTCACGGCTTGACTATTGTAACTCTCTCTTCTGTGGTTGCCCGGACTATCTATTGCAAAGACTTCAAAAGAGTCAAATTAATGCCGCCCGTCTCATTCTTCGCATTCCAAAATCTGCCCATAAAACTCCTCATCTTAAATCCCTACATTGGCTTCCCATCGAACAAAGAATTGAGTACAAAATTGCTTGCCTCTGCTTCAATGCTCTCTCTTCATCCGGCCCTTCTTATCTCAAAACCATGGTAAACCCCTAAATACCCTCTAGAACCCTTCGATCTTCTTCTGCCCAAAATCTCTGCATTCCACGAGTGAACTAGTCCTTTGGTGAACGCTCATTTTCATTTTCTGCTCCCACCGTCTGGAACTCCCTTCCCATGTCTCTCCATTCTTACCAAACATCTGCTGCCTTTCATTCTGGCCTCAAGACTCATCTGTTCAAACGTTCCTTTGATGACAGCACAATTTAAATTCGTGTTGAACTTGGTATATGTGTGTGTGTGTAGGTGTGTGTGTGTGTGTGTGCGTGTTTATATTATGTAATTAAATTCTGTATGTTTTGTTTACCATGTTTTAATATTGTTATTGTTTAGTCATTTTAGTTCTCAGAAGTGTCTTATATGAATGTAAAGCGCTCTGAGCTTTCATTAGAAAGGGCGCTATATAAATGTTAATTATTATTATTATTATTATTATTATTATTACACTTCAATTTTCGAACCCCACATGCACAATCATTAGTTTGGGGCGATTTGATCAGCACTCAGTATTAGTTAAGTGTGAAAGGTCAAAAAGACAAATTACAAATGATATTTGAAACCCAAGAGAAAAAGAATCCTGATTGCGCCATAACAACATAAATAATATTCCTGACGAATTGATTTTATACTAAATTCTTCAAGGTGTAGGGAATGCATTATTCATATTGAAAACTTGTACGACATAGCACCAAAAAAACACCATTCTTTATCAAGAAACTGAGAAAATGTGCCAATGACACACATAAAAACAAAATTCTTAACAAAACGTCGTTAGAAACTGATAGTTTTAACCACCCAATCCAATATTTTTCAAGAACAAGGTTCCTTTAAAAACATTTTGGGGGACAGTGAGGGGCTGGAAGAGGAAAGAGGATAAGATGATAATAAGAAGAGTTTAATAATATTCATACAGATTTGGGTTTATCATTGCATGACAACGGCGATCATGATGATAATGATAATGATGATGATGATCATAATGATATGGGTACGTACATTTGGGAGCATGAGTAGGAGTTGATACTGATGATGATGATAATGATGATGATGATGATATGTGTACGTACATCTGGGAGTATGAGTGAGTAGGAGATGATACTGATGATGATGATAATGATGATGATGATGATAATGATAAGGGTACGTACATTTGGGAGCATGAGTGAGTAGGAGATGATACTGATGATGATGATAATGATATGTGTATGTACATTTGGGAGTATGAGTAGGAGATTATACTGATGATGATGATAATGATGATGATGATGATAATGATAATGATATGTGTACGTACATTTGGGAGTATGAGTGAGTAGGAGGTCAGTACTTGCTCAATTTGAGTGACATTAGAGAGAAAGATTAAGATCAAATGCTCACCGATTTTTGGCGCATGGTTGTGACTGCCATCATACTCTTTGATAACACCTTTTCGTATCAACTCCTCTCTGCTTGTGCGCATAGAAATCTTCCTTTCTATTTCTGGAACATACAGACACAATCAATTATTGACTTTTACACAAACCCTTTTCATAATTCATCTGAAACAATGAATACTATTAAATTATGAAAAGACACAACATTAAATTTGATTAATGAACTAAAAACAAAGAATTAATCAATTACTGACATTTTACACAAAATCTTCTGACAATGTATATAAACATAATCTTTAAAGCACATAAAGACATAAAATTAATCAAGTAATAATTTGTGAAAAATATAATCTACTGTTACATTTGTTTTTTCAAACTAAAATTAAAACATAAATATAATCTATATAAACATAAATATATAATACATTCATATATAGTCTAGGGAATAATGTAAAACATGGCAGAAAATTGTATGTAAATGCCACCAGTATATCTGCTCAAGAACGGTGGTCATTTACTAAGTTCTATACAACAAACACAACAGCAATAACAACAACACATCTTTACCTATAGCTGTCTTTTCAATGCGCTCGCTCTTCTTCTTCCTCTTCCACTTCCAGGGCTTGAAGATTCTGCCGAAGTGGTGGAAGCGGCTTTTGGTGCGTTCGGTTGCAGGAGGCGTGCTGTTGGTGTGGACTGCGCCATTCTTGCTGCCATCTGACGACACAGAAACATACAACTGTTCAACGACGGCGCCACTACCGCCGGCACCCATTGCGCCACGAGCACCTTCATTGTGATGCAGGACGTACTTGGTTTTCATTGTCTAATTCACTTGCACAGTAGTTTGCTTGTTCTACTCTAATTACTGCCACTTTTGCAACCTTTGGTTACATTTGTAAAAAAAAAAGAGAGAGAAAGAGAAAGAAATGAAGACACTGACTGAGGTGAATGTGTCACAGTCTTATCACAGCAGATACATTATATGTATGTCCCTAGCATTACAGTTGACTACACATGGGACCTCTGCACCACACATTTTCACAAATTGACCTGTTCTTGCACACAAAAAAAGTACATCTGTCTTCTTCAAACACCATTGATCGTGTGTGCTGCTAACTTTGTTTTAATGGCCACACAGGCTCTAACAATCAATGTTAAGGTGTTTCGTGTCTTCACATCTAAGGGGAGGAGTGTGTTTTAAAACACTGCAGCAGTAAGTGACGTCTTTTTGTATACAGTCCTGTTCTACAGTAGCAGCAGTACAAATAGGTGGGTATAAGTGTGAATTCACAACTATCATGGCCGTATACCATCTAAACAATGACCAACACTCAAACTTAATGTGACTAACAGGGCAACAGTTTTCCACTCTATATTTTAACTGAAAACAACACCTTGCAAGTTGGTAATTTAGTATTTAACAGGTCTACCAGTCCTGCCCTATAATAACACCTCTGTGTTATGTTTTACACAAAACATTCACCCCAGTCACACCAAGTTGCTACACGCCTACAGTCTCAAAAAAACAACAACCAACCAAACAAGCTCTACCTACGATTACAGAGTTCATCCAGTGGGTATCTAACTACATGTCTACTTGACTGCTAGCCAAGATCAACCAGTCCACATCACAAGGGCCTAAGTGATATCTACCTATACTACAGTCAATAGTGATCAGCGAAGATTATGGACAATCTCATTACATTACATTACATGATTACTGCTTTAGGTCCAGCGGACTCTTCCGAGCCAAATCAGGACTATGGACATCTCAGGCTGCAGAGGTTGATATTTTGTGTAAGGTACTAAAGTAACTGCTTGTCTGAAAAAAGGTGAGCTCATAGGCAGGGATTGATTTAACCGGAAATTACCGGTATTTTACCGGTTTGAGAATAAAAATACCGGATGAAAAATCAGTAGCCGGTAGAGCCTACTGATTCTTATTAAACAAAATTTTTGTTCGACTGGCTTCAAAAATTAAAGGAAAAGATAAAGAAAAACCAGAGAAATGGAGAGAGAGAGAGAGAGAGAGAGAGAGAGAGAGAGAGAGAGAGAGAGAGAGAGAGAGAGAGAGAGAGAGAGCCAGCCACGCTAATTATGTGTTTAGGGAGTGTAGACGAGAGGCCTGCGAATGCATTCAGTAGCCTTGCCATATTCTTTGAGGTAATTAATACAGAATGATAAAACACTGGCGGGCGCAAGGCTATCGTGAATACGGATAAATTAAACTCGCGCACTTTTCTATTTTTTCTTTCCTCGTGCTCGTCAGTATGTAATGCGACTGTCAAATAGGCTAGTAATAATGAAGAAGCAAAAATCTTTTTTTTCATTTTTTGCTAAGGGGGAGAGAGGCGATAAAAGAAGTTTATGTGAAGACGAAGATGTTTCTAATGAAACAGAAAGTGCATTAACAGAGTCGCCATCTACTTATATAAAATAGTGACGCATTATTAAGCTTTGCTATGGGTCATACCGGTTTCCGTGACTGGCCTACCGGTTTGCGTTCGAGTGGGTTTGTTTACTGTGACGTCGTACCGGTTTTGCAAATCCCTAGGACGATCACTGTCATAGGTCTCTTTTAAGATTAACGCTTTTTTTAAAATGGTTTTACATAAAATCTGATTGGGTTTTTCAGCAACTCAGCGTGGATCAAGTGACATTGAGGGTGCTTTGCCAGTAAAATGTATTTAGTATTAATGTCAACTGCAGTAGAGTGTCACAAGTGACATTGAGGGTGCTTTGCCAGTAAAATGTATTTAGTATTAATGTCAACTGCAGTAGAGTGTCACAAGTGAACATTGAGGGTGCTTTGCCAGAAAAATGTATAAGTATTAATGTCAACTGCAGTAGAGTGTCACAAGTGAACAATGAGACAAGAGTCAACCACCTTTCCTCATTAAAAGGCCTTATTCCAAAGCTGTGTTAACTTTTGACATAACGGGTTTACCCTACCATTCTCATTGTTTTTACATTACACAATGATACAGTGGTTTACCCTACAATACTCATTGTTACATTACACAATGATACAGTGGTTTACCCTACCATTCTCATTGTTATTACTTTAAACGATGGTACAGTGGTTTACCCTACAATACTCATTGTTATTACTTTAAACAATGATACAGTGGTTTACCCTACTCATTGTTTTTACATTAAACAATGATACAGTGGTTTATCCTACAATTCTCATTGTTTTTACTTTAAACAATAATACAGTGGTTTACCCTACCATTCTCATTGTTTTTACATTAAACAATAATACAGTGGTTTACCCTACAATTCTCATTGTTTTTACATTAAACAATAATACAGTGGTTTACCCTACCATTCTCATTGTTTTTACATTAAACAATAATACAGTGGTTTACCCTACCATTCTCATTGTTTTTACATTAAACAATGATACAGTGGTTTACCCTACCATTCTCATTGTTTTTACATTAAACAATAATACAGTGGTTTACCCTACCATTCTCATTGTTTTTACATTAAACAATAATACAGTGGTTTACCCTACAATTCTCATTGTTTTTACATTAAACAATAATACAGTGGTTTACCCTACCATTCTCATTGTTTTTACATTAAACAATAATACAGTGGTTTACCCTACCATTCTCATTGTGTTTACATTAAACAATGATACAGTGGTTTACCCTACCATTCTCAGTGTTCCCGATTAAGCACAGTAGTGCGTCAATTACGCACAAAATATGAAAAATGACGCAGAAAAATTTGCATGATTGCGTCCTGTGGACGCACACATTTTTTTCGAATCGCTGAAGTCAAAAATACGACCAACGAGTGGCGAACTAATTCACGGCGTAATCAGAATCAGAACCCAACTGAGACTGCCATTGCAGACGATTAAAGATTGTGTCGGGAGTTGTCGTCCTTAAAAATCGCATGCGCGCGCATTGTAAACTTCCTCCAAGCAATCCATTCACTGAACAGCAGAAATCTTCGTGAATCCATTCTTCGATTCTATCTAGGCTTAAATAAACATTTAATACATGTTTTAATTTTTGGGTTTTATATGTTTATGATAACTAATGTGACGCTTTAACAGAGTTAAAAAAAAAAGAAAAAAAGTGAGGCTTGGACTTCTTTTTACATTTCTTTTTCCGATTTGGGGACTCTCAAAATTTGCACAAAGACTCTTAAAATTTTATACCTGGGAGTCCCAAGGACTCTCTTTTTCTGTTTGTTCATGGAACACTGCATTCTCATTGTTTTTACATTAAACAATAATACAGTGGTTTACCCTACAATTCTCATTGTTTTTATATTAAACAATAATACAGTGGTTTACCCTACCATTCTCATTGTTTTTACATTAAACAATGATACAGTGGTTTACCCTACCATTCTCATTGTTTTTACATTAAACAATAATACAGTGGTTTACCCTACAATTCTCATTGTTTTTATATTAAACAATGATTAATTGGTATTTCGTTGCTCAAATCAACCGCCAAAGTTTTAATGTTCAATTTCGGTTCTGAAAGGGAGTTATTTCCCTTAGTTTTTACGGTACAGCTGTGTGGACATTGACCCTGTTTGTGAGTGAACCACACAGCTCATAGTGTACACGTGTCTTTGGTGTGTAGGGTAGGGTAAGGTCTATTTAAATTTCATCAACTTAAAATGAACAACCTTACCAGCAATTGTTTTTATGGGCTCTGTCTCTTACCGGCTTTGGTAGATGCTATTTTTAGCTCCACAATGTTGGCTAGCCAACCGCTGTTGCTATTAATAGGCAAAAAATCCCACGGAATGTATTCATTTAAACAAATAAATACAATTTTGACAGTTATTTTTTGTGGTAATCTTTTTTCAGTGGGGCAAAGCTCACTGTGATTGTTAAAAGGCTCTGTGGAGGGGAAGAGGTCAAAGCGTGTCCAGTTAATGTAAATGATACCCCAGGCTGTTACTAGATTACAGCATCCCCAATGGTCTGAAACAAGACCCAACTGTTCTTTCTCATTAAAAAAAAAAAAAAATTCTAAGCCAATTCCATCTGAGGCATGTATTAACATTCATGTATAACAATTAAAATGAGTCTGATTTAATTTTTTTTTCTCTCAAATTTGTACACTATGATCATCTATAGAAGAGTTTGTTAATCCATGTCTTTGAGGCCAAAAGCTATCAAATAAGCGTGCAAAAGGTAAGTAGCTTAAAAAGAAATTGGGTTCCTCTATAACATCATGGTGTTAGTCTAGTTGTTACACTCGATTGATGTTAGTGTTTTTCTATCAGTAGTTGATTCATCCCCAATGCTGAAGTACTGATGAGTGTAGCTCAGATTCGTTTATCCACGCAACCCGTTCAAACAGCCACAAGGCACGGAGTCGTATAAAGTTTTCAAACTTTATTCAGCGTTCATCAACAATTGCATACAATCACCTTTTCACTCTCCCTCTTTCACAACACAGTGTGCCCATTATATATTTTTTTCTCTCAACTCGAGATAACCTCAGGACGTTCCAGAATGACGCGTTACAACCAATCAGAATTAACTTCGTCATCACTGTTTTACGTCATACAACCTTCCTTTCTGTCAAAAGAATGTTCTCCAATATCTACGCCCATCAAGAAACTTCGATCGACAGTAAACAAGTAAATCTAGAGAATTCTCCAATATCGACTAACGAAAATTATCAACGTTATACAAAGCCTCACCTAACAACAATGCAAACTCAAATCAACACTCTATTATTGAATACTTTGCAAAGCGAAACGATTAGATCTATCGTGAGCGTGTCAGACATACTATCCTTCGCGTTTCAACGTAACACTAGTAAACTGTAAAGGGCTCTTTATACAGTAATTAGGCATCACTCAATACTACAGGCACACAATATTCCCACTAGGTCAATTAACAATAAAACCTTGGAGCACGTTTGTCGCACACTGTTGCATTAATCTGTTGGGCATCTTTTTTTTCTTTTTTTTTTTGACACTTTATTGTCTCCTTTTATTGGGAAATTCTGGGCCGTTTCCCCTATAGGCCTAGGGAAGGCATAGTCGCAGACTGTAGCGTGCCCAAACCCAACCTATCTAATATTATAGTAGTTGTTTTTTTTTTTTAAATATGCAAAGCCTCAAAATGACTTTGACATGCAAGACCAGCGCAAATATTAAACATGAAAGATTGATCTATCATCTCTAAATAAAACAAGTTTGGACATTATATCTCTCCAAAGTTTAGGGTCAAGGTCACTTCAATTTACCTATACTAATCGATTTTAGACAACTCCAGTGACCTTGACCTTGAAGGTTGACTATTATTAATTATGCATGAAAGAATCATAAGCTCAATATATAACCTAGAAAAAAGTGACATTTTCTGAAAAAAAAAAAAAAAAACTATTTTGTTGACCCTCTTGACTTTTACATAAAGTCATTCATTCACTGATCATTTATGAGGTTTCATGGGTGTAGTAGGGCATAATTTTGTGTATACACCTTCTTACTAAGTTTGGTTGTGAAAGCTGAAATAGGTTGTGAGATATTAATCCACTTGCAAGTTCTGCACAGACTGATGACGGTGGACAGCCTTTTTTTTTTTTAAAAAAGGTGATTTTTGGGCAATTTAGGATTCTTTTCGTACAGAGTAGCAAAAATTTGGACTTTTTTTGGAGAGGGATAGAGGTGATGAAAACATAGACTAGCGTCGCTATGCATGGGAGTCAAACAAAATATTGTTTTCACTTGGAACAGTATGCAGGACAAGATATATTTGCAGTTAGCTTGCGTTCCTCAGCAGATGTTTCCTATCCTATTCTGTAACTCAAATGTCGTTGGGGCACCACAGATGATCGTTTAACCAGCATACTCCATCTTTCTCTGTCCTCAGCAACCCTCATGGCTTCGTTCAGTGTCAAACCAGTCCATTGCGGCATTAAATGGAGTTCGGCTGTCTTCAGAAAAAACGTCACACGGTGCATTATTAGAAAAAATATTACAGGCCAACGAGTTCGATTTTTTTCCCAATGTTTTTAATTATTTCCGGACTGTAAAACAAGTATCCATATTTTCCGTATCGCTTGCCATGTTTTTCAAATTTCCGGAAAAAAATACGGAAATTCCGTACGGGTAGGCATGCCTTTAGTGGGAAAAAGAGGGAATCAGACAGAGATGGAGAAAAGGTGGAAAAAAAGAGTGAAAAGATTGAGAAAAGGGGAAAAGAGGGAATCAGACAGAGAGGGATGGAGAAAAGGGGGAACAAGAGGGTATCAGAGAGGGATGGAGAAAAGGGGGAAAAAGAGGGAATCAGAGGGATGAAGAAAAGTGGAAAAAAGAAGGAATCAGAGAGGGATGGAGAAAAGGGGGAAAAAGAGGGTATCGGAGAGGGATGGAGAAAAGGGGGAAAAAGAGGGAATCAGAGAGGGATGGAGAAAAGGGGGAAAAAGAGGGTATCAGAGAGGGATGGAGAAAAGAGGAAAAAGAGGGAATCAGAGAGGGATGGAGAAAAGGGGGGAAAAGAGGGAATCAGAGAGGGATGGAGAAAAGGGGAAAAGAGGGAATCAGAGAGGGATGGAGGAAAGGGGGAAAAAGAGGGAATCAGAGAGGGATGGAGAAAAGGGGAAAAAGAGGGAATCACAGAGGGATGGAGAAAAGTGGGAAAAAGGGTATCAGAGAGGGATGGAGAAAGGTGGGAAAAAGAGGGAATCAGAGAGGGATGGAGAAAAGGGGAAAAAGATGGAATCAGAGAGGGATGGAGAAAAGGGGAAAAAGGGAATCAGAGAGGGATGGAGAAAAGTGGGAAAAAGAGGGTATCAGAGAGGGATGGAGAAAAGTGGGAAAAAGAGGGTATCAGAGAGGGATGGAGAAAAGGGGGAAAAAGAGGGTATCAGAAAGGGATGGAGAAAAGGGGAAAAAGAGGGAATCAGAGAGGGATGGAGGAAAGGGGGAAAAAGAGGGAATCAGACAGAGGGGGAGCAAAAGTAGGAGAAAAAGGCAGACTCAATGACAAAGGGAAAACGTTTTGAAACTTTTTTTTAATAGGGATAAAGATTTTAGACTAATTAATAAGTCTAATCTTAAAATCTGTCCCATAAAAATTAACATAGTAAAGAACCTTTAACATTAACTTGGAAATCATATAAATCACACATACACACATGCACACGCACACATAATCACACCAACACCTTCATTATCATTATTATTATCTTTAAACAATTTTACTAGGCAAACACCCCCTTCCTTATCCTTCACCCTTATATTAATAAGAAAAATAATAATTATAATAATAATAAGAAGAATAACAATAATAATTAATATTATTACTACTAACAACACAATCACCACCACTATCATCACTATTAATATTGTAACAAGAATATAATAATAATAATAATAATAATAATAATAATAATAATAATAATAATAATAATAATAATAATAATACGCTCTGTGGGTTCGGGCATTAAATAGAATAGACCCAACGTTTCCCGGCGTGTCGTAAGAGGCGACTAACAGGGGTGATGTTAGCACGGCATCACTGGGCGAAAGTCTTCTACACAGAAGTCACCGGCCAGGGCGGAGGAACCTCACGTTACTACAGGTTCAACGACCATGTGCTCAGGGCCAAGGCGAGCCACACTGTATTCGTGGATTTCGGCTGTGGCCAACAGCCTGGAGAGGATTGGGCACCGCCAGGTCTTTTTTGCCCAAGACACACTACATGATGACACAATCCACTAATTCCATTCGGATCGGTCGTCGCCCGGGTCGTCACACGGCACAAGGACCGCGCCTTCCGTTGGCCACCAGGACGGAGGTGTTAAGTATGCTACTGATGGACAATTTAGCAAGATCCGCACGAGAAACAACATCGTCATAGGAACCTGGAATGTCAGGACCCTAACTGCGGAAGGAAAATTAGAAGAACTGGCCCACGAGTTGGACCACTATCGATGGAATGTTCTAGGTATCAGCGAACTGCGCTGGAAAGGCCTAGGTGAAACAACGACCGACAAAGGCCACAAGCTCTATTTCAGCGGTAGGGATGACAGGCACGAACACGGCGTTGGATTCTTGGTCCACAAGAACATTCTAGCCACTGTCATGGGTTGCCGCCCAGTCTCCAGTAGACTCATTACCATCCGCCTGAGAGCAGCCCCTTTCAACATCACCATCATCCAGGCCTACGCCCCAACATCAGACTATGACGACAGCAAAGTGGAGGATTTTTATGAAAATCTACAGGCGGTCCTTGACCAAGTGCCGAAGAAGGACATAGTCATAGTGCAAGGCGACTGGAATGCCAAGGTTGGCCAAGATGCGCACCACAACTGGAGAGACACATGTGGACCCCACTGCAACAACGAGACAAATGACAGGGGTCTGAGACTCTTGGAGTTTGCCAGATACAACAATCTGGTACTGGCAAACACGCTTGGTCTCCACAAAAACTCCAGACGATGGACATGGCACAGTCCTGGCGGGGAGCATCACAACCAAATAGACTACATCATGGTCAAGAAACGCTTCAGATCAAGCATCAACATTGGCAGGACACGTACTTTTCCAGGAGCAGACATCGGAGTGACCACGATCTCGTGATGATGTCTTTCCGGCTCCACTTGAAAAGAGTAAATACAGCAAAGTGCACTAGACTGAAGTTCGACCTGGACAAACTGCAAGACCCGGAGGTGGCAGAACTATTTCAGGCCACAATTGGAGGGAAATTTGCACCACTGCTCATTTTGGGGGCTGGTGAAGTAGATGTCAACACCATGACCACCACCTTCAACTCAGCTGTGACAGATGCTGCCACTGAGATCCTTGGCAAGCACCGACCAAAGAAGAAGCTGTGGATCACACCTGAACTTTTGGATCTGTGTGATAAACGAAGAGAGATGAAAAAGAAAAAGAACACCTCACAGGGAGCTGATGTCTACCGAAAAATCAACAATGACATCCGAAAAGGCATGCTCACAGCAAAGGAGAACTGGATAGAAGATCAATGCCAGGAAATAGAGAACAGTCTGAACAAGAACAACAGCAAGAAGGCCTACCAGACTGTGAAGCGGCTGACAAGTGTCAAACAGCCCAAAGTCTCCACTATCCAAAGCAAGTCTGGCATATGCCTTACAGAAGAACAAGAAGTCTTGGACAGATGGACAGAGTACTGCTCTGACCTTTACAGCCATACACCAAATGGAGACCCATCAGTTCTAGCATGTCCCGAGAACAGAGAAGAAGAAGAAATCCTCCCAATTCTCCGGGAAGAAGTTGAGGCAGCAGTGCAAGCGCTAAAGAAAGGGAAGTCAGCGGGAGTGGACAACATACCCGCGGAACTGCTACAAGCAGGAGGAGAAGCGATGATTGATGCCCTCACCATTATCTGTAACAAGATCTGGCAGAGTGGGGAGTGGCCTATACCATGGACCCAGTCGCTTGTCATCACTCTTCCCAAAAAAGGTAACCTTCAGGAGTGTGAAAATTACCGGACCATCAGCCTCATCAGCCATCCCAGCAAGGTCCTCCTGAAAATAATACTCAACAGGTTGAAACCCCAAGCTGAACAAATCATAGCTGAAGAACAAGCAGGATTCAGGGCAGGGCGAAGTACCACTGAGCAGATTTTCAACCTCAGAATAATCTGTGAGAAATACCTACAGCACCAACAACATCTATATCATGTGTTCATAGACTTCAAGAAGGCGTTTGACCGAGTCTGGCATGCAGCTCTATGGGCAACAATGAAAGTGTACAACATCAGCCCTAAAATTATTGAAGTCATCAAAAGCCTGTATGACAAGGCTACCAGTGCAGTCCTCCACAACAGAGCCATCGGGAATTGGTTCAGAACAACAATCGGTGTGCGTCAAGGATGCCTACTCTCTCCAACACTCTTCAACATCTTCCTAGAGCGCATCATGTCGGATGCTCTTGCAGACCATGAAGGCACAGTCAGCATAGGGGGTAGAGCAATCTCCAATCTTCGTTTTGCAGATGACATTGATGGATTGGCTGGAGAGGAACAAGAACTTGAACAGCTGGTACAGAGGCTTGACACCACCTCCAAAGCCTATGGAATGGAAATAAGTGCAGAGAAGACCAAAATGATGACCAACAACACCAATGGCATCAATACGGACATCAAAGTCCAAGGCCAATCCCTCGACACAGTGCATAGCTTCAAATATTTAGGAGCCATTGTATCAGACAATGGGTCCCGACAGGAAGTCCTCTCCAGGATCGCACAAACAACTGCTGCCCTGACAAGGTTGAAGCCCATTTGGAAAGACAGGACCATCAGTCTACATTCCAAAGTAAGACTGCTGCGCTCCCTTGTCATCTCCATCTTCCTATATGCTTGCGAAGCATGGACCCTCACAGCAGATCTCCAACGAAGAATACAAAGCATGGAGATGAGGTGCTACAGAAGACTTCTGGGCATTTCCTATACCCAACACATCACCAACGACGAAGTCCGACAGACCATCACACAAGCCATTGGACAACACGATGACCTGCTAACAGTGGTGAAGAAACGGAAACTTCGGTGGTATGGCCACGTCACCAGATCATCAGGCCTTGCAAAGACTATTCTGCAAGGCACAGTGCAAGGAGGTAGAAGAAGAGGGAGACCGAAAAAGAGGTGGGAGGACAACATTCGAGAATGGACTGGTTTGACACTGAGCGAAGCCATCAGGGCTGCTGAGGACAGAGAAAGATGGAGTATGCTGGTTAAACGATCATCTGTGGTGCCCCTACGACCTTCGGGTTACGGGACAGGATAGGATAGGAATAATAATAAATAATAATAATAATAAATAATAATAATAAAAATAATGGGCTCTATGCACAAAGGCGTGGCGGTCACGTGCTGCGGGAATAACACAGCGTGCTCGAGTTTGAAAATGGTGAAGTACTGTGCTGAGTTTGGATGCTCTAACTCTGACGTAAACCTTTATGCAAAGAAAAGAACATTTCCTTTCATCGATTTCCAATGAAAGATGAAATACTGATGAACTCTAAACTGAATGTCAGTGACAAATCGCTCTTTAAAAGCAGCCTGTCCCCTGATAATAATTTGCGTGGGGTCGGGTAGCTCAGTTGGTAAGAGCGTCTTGCTAGTAACCGAAAGGTCACTGGTTCGAATCCCGGATTGGTCAACGTGTGATCATATCATTTTCCCCTTTACCAACAACTGGCCTGCTGGTGTCAGTATAAATCGGTCCAGTAGTCACCTATGCGAAAGTGTTGTGTGACTATAATCTACAAACAACAACAACAACATAATAATAATTTGTCTGTAATCATTATTGCACGAATCTAAGTTCAAAACATCACAATATCCCAAAATGTCGGTAAATTAAAAATTTTTAAGCAGCATTGGAGTACACGCGAGCGAGCTAAAAGAAGCCATGACCGCTTTTGTTATTCCCGCGCCACGTGACCATGCCGGCGAATTGTGCATGGAGCCCATTACATGAAAAATTGTGTTATCACATCAAAATATCACTTTTACAATTAATTTTGCAGATACTTATATGGGTTATATTTGAAAGAAAATATTGTGTGGCAATGTTTACAAAGAAATCTATTCAGAAATTAAAGAAATAGCAATACAAGGAAAAAGGATTGAGTGGTTAAATAACATGTCACATTTTGTGAACATAATACGTAGGAAGGGGTTATAACCTGTCGTTTTATTGACTTACTTCGGCACTCACCAAGGAAAAAAAATCATTCAATGTCAGAGCTCTATACTATAGACCAAGCATTACATAACACCAAAACAATTGGTTAAATCCTCTGACCTCTCCTTTTGCAAAGTACTAGTTAGTAATGATACAATTGGTAACAAACTCAATAGCTACAGAACAATGAACAAATTTATGCTTAAATATGTGTTCCCATAAAATTACAATGTCAATGGTGACCCACTTCATAACTGCTGTGAATGTTACCTTCACGGGCATGCATAAACAGTTTAAAATTATACAACCTTCGGAGTGTGCATTGCTTGAGGAGCGTTTCCCTATATTATGGAAACGAAATGTTTGTTTATTCTACTGTGTGTTAATGTGTGAATATTTACAAAATGTGTAATTGTGTAAAGCACTGAATGCATTATTGCGTATATATTGGCAAACCCACTTCTCACATTGATCATAATTCGCCAAAAATCTAACTTTGAATTACACCAAATTACTAATACTAGTAATAGTAATATATAGAACAGATTTGTTTAAACATTGAAGTAGTTCTTCATTGAAATGCACAAAGACTAGACTGTAGACATCTATTAATTCATACACGTGCATCTTTTGTTTACAAACTTGAGCCGTTGAGGGACCCACCTGTGTCTGTGACAGTGATTGAAGGCGATTTGGTGGGTGAAGTTTTGGCTACTTTCGTTCGTCGCCCACGCCTGAGTTTGACAACAAATCCATGTAGCAAACGACGTGATCTAGACCTCGGTCGCGATGAATGCGACGACGACACCGATAAAGATGTAACTGATTTATTGATGGTGGTATTCCCATCAGCACCCTCCAGGCTATTTGGCCCCGCATCCTCTTCGCATAGATGCACCACCGCTTCGTCAGAAGTGCGTGCGGGGCCATGGTTTTGAATCTCCTCCTCCAGAGCTGCAACTCTCTGTCCTCTTCCACACAAACAAAATAATATCCAACACCCGGTTGAAAAAAAAACACAAAAAAGAACCACACGAAAGAAAGCACTTCAGCGACGAGAAAACCACACTTGGAGTTCGTGGCTTCCGAAACGAATTACCTCCGAAACTTAGACTGTAACACTACACACTAATAACACGCTGTGTCAGGATTGTGTCGTTCAGCCCTCGCTACTCCTCCAAAGCCTGACTGGGTCGACACACTCCAGTGAAGTTTAACCGCCGGTGCAGAGACAACAATCCCAAGTATTCGCCCAACCCTCCAACACGACAAAAGGTGAAAATCCAGCCAGGGTAACTTGCTTGCTGTCGTCCCAAAACTCTATCGTCTGCATTGGCTTCTTTCCCCGCTAAATGAATGGGTTGGCTAAAGCACCTCACGTGACCCGGTTGTTGTTATCAGAGACAGAAGCAGACGAAGTTGGTGGTTTCCTCCTGCGTCCGTTTTCTCAAGCAGCCCGATACTCCAGCACCGATGGGGGACGAGAAGTAATTACAGGAATACCGAGGCTGGAAAATCCTTGCATCGGTAGATAAAGAGCGCTATAGAGCAGCAACATTCCTTGCCCCGTGCTTGGATAGCAGACGAAAAAACAACACAACCGTAACTCGCGTAAGTATCAATTATTCTTAACTCTATTAAAAGACAAAGTAGGTTTCCGCTTTATTTTCTCGGCAGAATTAAGTTGGTGCAGCAGAAGATCTCGGACATTGCTTATGCCCCGTGTAGGTAATGGAAATGTCTGTGGGTGGAGGCTCTTCACTTGTAATGAGACGTTGCTAGTAGGCCTATAAGTGATAAGTCGAAAGCTATTATGGAAATCGTCTTCGAAATGTTAGCATTCCAATCCTCTACCCATTTAGACCACCATCACACCGGAGTTACTTCTGTATAAATAGGCCTACTTGTCCTTCAAATCTAACACTGCAGTTGCAAACACTAGTTCCGTTTATTTTGTTATAGTTTCTGTAGCCTACTGGTTGGATTAGATTAGATATTCAGTGTTTACAGGATCCAACAGACTGCCAAGAGCCGAATCATGACCACCTACTGGTTGGGAAACAATGAATCTTAAAAGTTAACTTAGACTGCAACCAGCAATTCTGATTGTTTTCATCATTGTAACTGTAAGTGCCTTCTTTTAAATCACATGGAAAACAATTCATATGCACAGCCGTATTTATACTTAAGGGGTTTCCCTTCTCTTGGGGAAAATGACTATTTACCATAATTACAGGCAGTCTCGGTCAGTGAGTAACTATGCGCTGACTTAGCTTCTTGATCCCATTTAAGAGGAATTACAAAAACGCCCACCTCTTCCTCCTCCCTTTAAAAAAATTAATTAAACTGCAAAACTGTGCTTTCATTGTTGGAGATGGCAGCTGCATAATGTGCCTTTACAGATGGAGTGGTAGTGAAGAGGGGTAGAGGACTGCATACATGTGCCTTTACAGATAGGGTGATGATGAAGAGGGGTAGAGGACTGCATACATGTGCCTTTACAGATAGGGTGATGATGAAGAGGGGTGGGGGACTGCATGTCCTTTCAAAGTCAACTGTCACATTGATGGAGTGGGGTGACGGAGGGTGTGTGTGTGTGTTTGTGAAGAATATATTGGATCACTGTACTTCTTGAAATCACCCAGGGGCATTAAGTCTTTTTCTTCATTCAAATGCACATAATAAAATGTCACTGCCTTGGCCCATTCCAGGTTGTGCCATTAAATAAATATTGTGTTCTGGCAATAAATACCTACAGCACCAACAACATCTATATTATGTGTTTGTAAACTTCAAGAAAGCGTTTGACCGAGTCTGGCATGCAGCTCTGTGGACAACCATAAGAGTGTACAACATCAGCCCTAACATTATTGAAGTCATCAATTACCTGTATGAAAATGCTACCAGGGCAGACCTCCACAACAGCGCCATCGGGAACTGGTTCAGAACAACAATCGGCATGCGTCAAGGATGCATACTCTCTCCAACATCTTCCTAGAGCGCATGTCAGATGCCCTTGCTGATCACAAAGGCACAGTCAGCATATGGTGTAGAACAATCTCCAACCTCCGTTTTGCGGATGACATTGATGGATTGGCCGGAGAGCAAAAAAAACTTGAACAGCTGGTACAGAGGCTTGACACCACCTCCAGAGCCTTTGGAATGGAAATTAGTCCAGAGAAGACCAAATTGATGACCAACAACACCAATGCAAAGGCATCAACATGATCATCAAAGTCCAAGGCCAATCCCTCAACTTGGTGCATAGCTTCAAATATTAAGGAGCCATTGTATCGGACAATGGGTCCCCACAGGAAGTCCTCTCCAGGATCATGCAAACAACTGCTGCCCTGACAAGGTTGAAGCCCATTTGGAAAGACAGGACCATCAGCCTACACTCCAAGGTCCTTACCTACTGCGCTCCCTTGTCATCTCCATCTTCCTATATGCTTGCAAAACATGGACCCTAAGCAGACCTACAACAAAGTATACAAATCACGGAGATGAGGTGCTACAGAAGACTTCTGGGCATTTCCTATACCCAACACATCACCAACAATGAAGTCCGACAGACCATCACACAAGCCATTGGACCACATGATGACATGCTCCCAGTGGTGAAGAAATGTAAACTCTGATGGTATGGCTACGTCACCAGAGCATCAGGCCTTGCAAGGACCATCCTGCAAGGCAAGGTGCAAGGAGGCAGAAGAGGGAGGCAGAAAAAGAGGTGGGAGGACAACATCGAGAATGGACTGGCTTTACAATGAGCGAAGCCATGAAGGTTGCTGAGGACAGAGAAAGATGGAGTATGCTGGTTAAACGATAATCTGTGGTGCCCCAACGACTAGCGAGTTACGGTATAGGATAGGTTGTCTGGCACTGCAGATAAAATATAAGATAAACTAAGTACCCGAACTCGTTTTCATGCAACAATACATTTCACACATGCATATTACAAGTCTCCATCAGTATTGAGACCATATTTAAAAAGTTTAGCACATTTTTGTATCACCATTTCAATGTGTTTTGTTGTGTATTGAAGTTCAAAACTGAACCATGGTTGCATAGAAAAGGAAATATAAATGACATGTTCTCGAAGAAGATTTCCCAGATATTTTTCTACACCAATGTCCAGTGTTTTGCAATGAACCATTTTCTCCATTGTATCGATATTCTCTGTACTTAAATTCATCAAGAATCCATTCATTTTAATAGTGTAAAATGTCCACTGACATTCACATCAGTAATCTCTAAAAATTACTATAATTAATTATTAGATATCAACAGTATCAACTAGTGTTTTGAGTATTATACTACCACTGTACGTGGGGTCAGTCATAGTCAGTTTGATAATAAGATAATTTTTAATATAGTGTGCTATTCCAGTCAACCTAGTCAAAAGGTTGTGTGTGTCACTGCTAAATAAGTTTGAATACAGTTTGTGATTACAGGAATGACAATTTCATAGTATAATGAACAATAATAACTTCTCAAAGTCAATTTGTTAGCAGGCCAAGCAAGATAAATCTACTTAATGTTCATGGAGTCATTGTGTGCTGACTGATGATAGGCGCATTATCAAACCTGACACATTGACAAAAATCACATTGACAAAAATCACATGATAACACTCACAGAGGAGTCTATCAAACTATTTTTTTGGTTCAATTATATTCTGATGAATATAATTAATAAGTTACTATTTCTATAGTATAATTATTTTATTTCCCTAAACTAATATCTCCTGGGACCCATAGATTTTATGATTATGGCAACATGCCGAGCTTGCCAAAGTCAACTGCTTTTACAGTTTTCCTTGAACTATAATGAACGTTTAGTTTGATTTCACTTTTAGTTTAAACAATCCAAACAATAAAAGTTGTGATTCCCAGGGACATATAATGAAGAAACGTAATATCGGCTTATCCGGATCGGAAAGGAAGTGTTGTTACCATCATATAATCAACAGGAAAATGCAGAAAAAAAGTAATCAGCTTAAGGCTGCCTAGGTGAAGGGAGGTAACTCCGTATCTGTTTGCTTGGGGAGCAATGAGTTGAAATGTTGTACTATGATCTCTAGTCTGTCAGCTGTTGGTTACTTTTTAATTTTTTTTTTTTTTTGGTGTGATGTCATTTGTACACAGTCTGCTACATCAATTGAGCTGCAGATGTTACCTATAGGCTATACAGTATGACCTATTTGCCTGCCAACTCTTCATATAACCCTATTCTGTAGGCCTAAAATGTATTTTAGTGTGACATGTTTTGGGCAGGTTTACTAAATAATCAATAACTGAATAACTTAATGGCAGATTTACGTTTAGTCAATGTTGGTGGAACCACACAACTGCAACAGTATTCAACTGTGATTGCATGTTTTCATGCTTCTGATTTCTAACTAAAGTACTAATAGTAGCTATCAAATAGTTGAAATAGGCTACTCAATAACACATCACCCTCAAAGAATTGATTGTGAATGTGATCATATATCCTGCTGCAAATTTTTTGAAATAGGCATTCGCGCGTCTCTTGAACGTACACTACAAAGCTTACAATGAGTAAACATATTTTAGGTAGAAATAAAATAATTTCCCGCAGCGGACGAGGAAGTCGTCCTTAGGCTTAGTTATCGATCGAAAATCATTGGATTTTGTTACACAAAAAAATGCGCATTGGGCGTGTTCCCGGGGCGACATCTCCCACAGCATACAACTTAATAAAATAAGTTTAAATCATACCCTTTTCTGTGACTGCTGTATTTGTTACATCAACGGTAGTTTTAGAATCCTCGGTGCCTGTCGGGCGATCGTGAGGTCGCTTCTCGTCGACCCCATCTGTTTTGGTAGCCATTCTATGAGTTGGATTCCGGGCACTTCCGGCACATTGAGCGTTTACAAAAAATACATGATTGACGATTTTATCTATAAAACGTGTAAAAAGTAACTTTTAATTGAACTAAAATGTCTGTTGTAGTTTTCGGATTTTCCCCCCAGTTTTTATCGGTTTTGTTTATTGTTGACAAGAGAGTGCCGTGGCTGCGATGATGTCAAGAGCATATGATCTGTGACGTCATGCCTCGATAAGGTTCCGTGCATACAGCAGACTAAATTTAGTTGAGGTCGCATTGTGAAATCATTCTAGACGACACTTTATATACCACGGTCGATTTATTTTGGCTAGCAAACGGATTTGGTGAGTTGATAGTGTGTACTTATGCTGTTTTTGTGCTTTTGATTCTAAACCTTAGCAGATAAATGGATCGATTGCGCAGTGTCATTATTTTCGTTTTACCGAAACTTCATTTTCACTTCACCACCGGCACCATTCTGAATCTGAGTAGATTCGTTCAGTTATAATATGAACATGTTACAAATATTCCAGGAGATTGTTAGGTGTAATGTGTGTGTTACAGACCAGAATGTTACATTTAAACCAGTACAGTTAAAAGATTACATCTACTTGTACTGTCTTGTTAATTATTAAAAAATAATGTATACAGTGTTGTTTTCAGCGTTTTCTGTGAGCTAAAAATAACCAGTTGACGTGACTTGTAATTTGAAGGGAAAATATTACATAGGGCCAGCAGCATGTGACTCTGTGTCATACTGACGCACCTTGCAACCCAGATCCTTATAGCTTTCCTGTTAGTGTTACTATATATACTTGGAAAGGACATACAATACAAAAGTGATCGGTACAAAGTTTGAGTTTTGTTTTCTTTTAAACCAATCTTTGTGATTTATTTGAGTTTGAGCTTACTTTATATTGTTAAAAGTAAAACGACACCACAATAAAAACTCGTACATTAAGTTGGAAGGTGGTTTGCTCTTTTATTAATGTCAGCTAATTTTGCTTTCAACACATAGGATGTCATGAGTCCACCATTTTCCATTCAAGTCAAGATGTTTTTACCAAGGCTTTTTTGCCTTGGTTTCCGTTTCTATATTTTGTAGTTGTACACTTAATATTTGCAGTAACTTAGAAATTTGAGTATGGACACGACCTCACATCATAAAATTAGATATGGTGTGCCGGTTTTCATTATTATATTATCATTATTTAATTTTATATAATGAAGGACACAGAATTGAAACCAGTCTGATGAAAATTTCTAAAGTGTTGTTTTTAAACGATAAAAATAGAATATAAATATTAATTATATAACTATTCGCTAGATATTTAATGAGCTGGATTGCAAAACCTTTCATTTAAGTTTGAATCTACCTTGTGCACCCTTGATAGATTTGGAATTTTCCTTCCTTAATAATTCTGAAGGATTTATGCAGAATTGAGATTAAAATAAGTTGATCATGTGTTGAAAGAATTGGGTATATTTTTTAAGAGAATTAACATTTGCACCAAACTGAAATAGAGAGATTCTGTGATGGGCACTATGTGACTATGGAATTATTTGAATCTTTTTTTATTGCAGTTGAAGTTTTTGGTGTGTGAACCTTGAAGTACAAAGACAACATATAAAGATGTCTCTCTACCCAACACTGGAGGACATGAAAGTGGACCAACTGACTCAGGTACATTTTTTGTGCTTTGCTTTGAAAACAGGAATGAATGTGTGTGTGAATGAGAGATCAGATGTGTGCAGGTAAATAAACATACATGTGTGCAGGTCAATAAACATACATGTGTGCAGGTCAATAAACATACATTACATGTGTGCAGGTCTGTGTGACAGTCATGGTGTATGTTTACATTGTTTGTGTGTGTTTTCTTTGTGTAATAATAATATTATTTATTGCTTCGCGATGAAGGGTTGTACTGTGAATACTTACCTAGATAACAGTTTATGATATGAACCTATTGATCCTGGATCTTTCTGGAAGAAGAAGACATAAATGAATTATGGTGATGATGCCCTACTCAACCCTCACACCACTTTGCCGCTCTCCTCCTCCCTACCCAGTCTTTTATATTTCACTGATATGATCAATGTATATGTTTTACATCTTTGTATTACTTCTTTCTGTAATTCGTGAGTGTCTTGTTTCCTCTAATTTCTTTTAAATCTGGATGTTTACGTTTAGTATGAATGAGTGAGTACTGGATTATTATTATTATTATTATTATTATTATTATTATTATTATTATTATTATTATTATTATTATTATTTCCTATCCTATCCTATCCTATCCCATAACCCGAAGGTCGTAGGGGCACCACAGATGATCGTTTAACCAGCATACTCCATCTTTCTATGTCCTCAGCAGCCCTCATGGCTTCGCTCAGTGTCAAACCAGTCCATTCTCGAATGTTGTCCTCCCACCTCTTTTTCGGTCTCCCCCTTCTTCTACCTCCTTGCACTGTGCCTTGCAGATGATCTGGTGACGTGGCCATACCATCGGAGTTTCCGTTTCTTCACCACTGTGAGCAGGTCATCGTGTTGTCCAATGGCTTGTGTGATGGTCTGTCGGACTTCGTCGTTGGTGATGTGTTGGGTATAGGAAATGCCCAGAAGTCTTCTGTAGCACCTCATCTCCATGCTTTGTATTCTTCGTTGGAGATCTGCTGTGAGGGCCCATGCTTCGCAAGCATATAGGAAGATGGAGATGACCAGAGAGCGCAGCAGTCTTACTTTGGAATGTAGACTGATGGTTCTGTCTTTCCAAATGGGCTTCAACCTTGTCAGGGCAGCAGTTGTTTGTGCGATCCTGGAGAGGACTTCCTGTCGAGACCCATTGTCTGACACAATGGCTCCTAAATATTTGAAGCTGTGCTATGATTTATATTCCAGAAATAATTTATTAATCTGAAGGAAGTCTGCATATTTTTTTCATTATTTTAACAGTAGTTCGTATAATTACTAGTAGAAGTTAAATTTCTTCAGATGAAAATATAAAGCAAGGTCTAGTGTTGGACAGCTTCAGTTAGATCTAGTATCCACCAGTGTCTAGTGTTGGACAGCTTCAGTTAGATCTAGTATCCACCAGTGTCTAGTGTTGGACAGCTTCAGTTAGATCTAGTATCCACCAGTGTCTAGTGTTGGACAGCTTCAGTTAGATCTAGTATCCACCAGTGTCTAGTGTTGGACAGCTTCAGTTAGATCTAGTATCCACCAGTGTCTAGTGTTGGACAGCTTCAGTTAGATCTAGTATCCACCAGTGTCTTGTGTTGGACAGCTTCAGTTAGATCTAGTATCCACCAGTGTCTTGTGTTGGACAGCTTCAGCTAGATCTAGTATCCACCAGTGTCTAGTGTTGGACAGCTTCAGTTAGATCTAGTATCCACCAGTGTCTAGTGTTGGACAGCTTCAGCTAGATCTAGTATCCACCAGTGTCTAGTGTTGGACAGCTTCAGTTAGATCTAGTATCCACCAGTGTCTAGTGTTGGACAGCTTCAGTTAGATCTAGTATCCACCAGTGTCTAGTGTTGGACAGCTTCAGTTAGATCTAGTATCCACCAGTGTCTAGTGTTGGACAGCTTCAGTTAGATCTAGTATCCACCAGTGTCTTGTGTTGGACAGCTTCAGTTAGATCTAGTATCCACCAGTGTCTTGTGTTGGACAGCTTCAGTTAGATCTAGTATCCACCAGTGTCTAGTGTTGGACAGCTTCAGCTAGATCTAGTATCCACCAGTGTCTTGAGCAGCTGCTGAGCTGTAAAAAAAACTTTATAAGCAGGTTGAAATAAATTCTAATAAATATAGTGGTTGGAGGTTGAAGGCTAAACAAGGGTGTGAAGTTTTTCTGAGTGTTCTATCTCTTGCGCTCATTGTTTATGTGTGTCAGTAGTAGTACTAAGTACTACTAGTTGTAGCTTAAAGTGAAAATGATCTAGAAGTCTTAACTAATATTCTTCTTGCATTACCTGGTTCAGGATCTGGATTAGTACGTTGCTAACAGTAACGTCCATAAACTGGCATAGACGCTGCGGTGGGTGTGATGCTGCAAAGTTTTTAGTGGTTTCTGGCAGCTGCAGTGGAAATACTGATTGTCTTTATTGTTCTCTGATACTCTGTGGTACTTTGCAACATTTATTATTATTACAGATATCATTTTCAGTTGGATTATTAAAATGGAAGTCTGGCACCCCGGTTTCTGCAGAGTTAAGAATTTGTCTGTTTGAATAGCTGGCAACAGCCTCTGACCTACCTTGTTGAGAAAGGTGAAGCAGAGTTACTCAGGCCAATGTTGGAGGGTTGGGAAGTCGAGCCCAGTAACAAGGCCAGGGATAATAGTTCTGAAGTCACTGGGGATAAAGCAGACTGCGTTTTATTGGATGCGCTCCATTATGATTGGTTTCTCTATTTTTTTGAAAAAGTATCCTAGATATGAATGTGGTTATTTTGTTAATAAATTATCTTACTTGCTGTGTGTAAACATATGTGGCCTGTCTTTGTTTTACTACAGGCCCAGATCCAACATGAACATAGGCAAGCCATTGCTCAAGGTGAAGGCTACCCTCAGCCACAGGGTGCAGGTTACGCTCCCCCTGCCCATGGGGCTCCCCCTGCCTATGGGGCTCCCCCTGCCTATGGGACTCCCTCAAGCACACATTCTTCATCTTCATCATTCTCCTCTCTCTATCCCACCTTGGAAAACTACATGGGACTGCAACTCACACAGCAGTTCGTCCAGGAAAACATGCCTGTCGTGGCTTTACAGGTCAGGGTAAAACATTTTATTTTTGTGAAGATTTTTGTACAGTAAAGGTGAATATAAATAATCATGAAGTCCATTGTTAATATTACCAAAATACCAATTGTTTTGAAACTTTGCCGTGGTTTTTGTTGAAAAGTTGTTCGTGGCTTCGTATTGAGTGAGTGTCAGTGCACATCTATATATAAAAAATTAATAGGTTTTGTTAAGATGATTTTGTTGTTAACTTTTGTAAGCTTTGAACTTGAAGTTAAAACTATAACATTGTACTGATGTTTTGCTTTCTCTCCCGCTTGTTAATCTAGAAGTCACCTAACCAAATAGTGTTGGTAATTAAAACCAAAGTAGCAAATTATATTAAAAACAAAACGATAGTTCCAGAGCTTTACTACATAGTTTGGTAACTTTTTACAAATTTTGCGATAAGAGAAGGATAAAAGAATCAGCTATTCATCAGGTTGAGCTAAAATGGTAACTTAATAATTTATGGTAGAATTAATTTTTTTAATAACTTGTTGCTCTGTGAATGTGAAAATGTACATTTTACGTGGTTTGAGATAAAGTCTTTAATAAGTTGTTTGTTAAATTTGTGTTATTGCCTATTAACGAATGTTTCATTTCATGCCGTAGCGGCTATTGTTGCTACTTAACATTTTATTTTGTTAAACTTTTGTCTTATTTTCTTTTACACTTTTGTACAGCGTTTAATCTATTTTATTGTCTGTTGATTTGAGTTGTTTGTGTTGATTGTACTTTCCATATGGTTGCTGACAGGGCATGCAGGTTGCTGTGCCAAGCCAGCGAAACTATGCTGTACAGAACATGGTTGCCCCTATCACTGGCAATAACAACAAGGGAGTAATGCGAGCAGAAATCAAGCAGGGCATCCGCGAAGTGGTGTTGTGCAAAGATGCACAGGGAAAGGTCGGGCTGCGCATTCGGCACATCAACAATGTGAGTGATCATAGTTTATCATGTCAACAGGACTTGATGTTGCAAAATGGTGTGTGGCACTTTTAATTTTTATGTCGGAGTGTGTGGCTCTAGGGTTTGTGAGTATCACAAACATCAAATCTCTCTTGCTCTGCCTTTCTATCACTCATTAAATCTTTCAGATTCTGTCCCTCACACCACCCAACCCTTCTCTCGCCTTCTCTGTCTCTTGCCTGCTTTGTCTATGTCTCTCTCTCTCTCTCCTTCTCTCCTTCACGCTGTCTCTCTCTTTTGCCTGCTTTGTCTATTACTTGATCTATCTATCTCTCCTCTCTTTCTTATCGTTCATGTTCAAATCTAGTTTCATGAAAAATTAGTAGACTCTTTGTTTTTAGTTTCAAGTATTTCTCTATTTTTATGGGATTTTGTTCTCAACCTGAAAATAACTTTGAGGGTCTTATGAGATATTGTGTTTAACGAGTTTATTTTATGTCTAGCTGTTACAATTTTTGACTCGACGCATAGCAGTGTGAGTCTAAGAACTTACCCCCCAAAACTGTTTTTTCCAGATTTTGCAAATCTGTGCGAGATGAGGCCTGAATAGTCCAAATATGTTATCCAAAAAAAAAAATGTCGGTGCGTCGGTCTGTCTGTCAGCTGTCTTGTCTGTGCAAAATCTGTAAAATGGCTAAGTACTCAGAACCTATTTTAACTATCACAACCAAACTTGGTAATGGTGTATACCCATGAGACCTCATAAATGATCAGTGAATTAATGACTTCGCTTCATGCATGTGTGTGTTGGACCTGTCATCATATGTGTACAATCATTGTTCACTCAGTGTCACCTGCCAGTCTATGTACTCATTCCACCCAAAACATTTTTAAAGCTTTTTGCAAATCTGCGTGAGATTAGTTCTAAATAGTCCAAATATGATATAGAAAAAAAATGTCCGTCTGCCTGTCTGTCTGTCCGCCCTCTGCCGTCTATCTTTGCTAAAACTTTAAAATGGCTAAGTACTCAAAATCTATTTTAACTATCACAACCAAACTTTGCAAGGTGGTGGATACCCATGAAACCTCATAAATGATCAGTGAATGAAGGTCAAGGTCACAGGGTCATCAAATGTTTGTCAAAAATTGACATTTTTTTCACAGAATTTCACTTTTTTTCTAAGTTATTAATATTGAACTTATGACTCTTTGATGCATGATAGATATCAATGAGACACACATGGCGTGCAAATTTGGTCAACCTCACTCCAAGCTCAAGGTCACTGGAGCTGTCCAAAGTCAGTATAAGTACATTGAAGTGACCTTGACCCTAAACTATGATAGATATAAAGTCCAAACTTGTTGTATTTAGAGATGATAGATTGATCTTTCACACATATTCTGTTTTTATGTTGATCTTGCCGGTCAAGGTAATTTTAGGCCTTGCAAAAACATACCAAAAATAGGTCATCGGTCAGTGGAGTGGCTGTTTATTTAACCCATATTATGCAACACAGTGGAATGGCTGTTTATTTAATCCATAGTATGCAACAACCTAGGGTTATTTGATCAGACAGGTATGAGAGACCATGTGAGGGTCAAGGTCATCCCAAGGTCAAGGTTATCTCAGTCACTTTTTTTTTTGGCATAATAAAATTTTTTGCTGTACTTTATTTGATAGTATAATGAGTTTATTTGGAGCCAGATGTCAATGTGACCTCAGGGTCAAGAGCATAGAAAGATCAAAGTCGGTACATGTATTACTTTGCATTTTAATGCCACCATTTTATTTATTTTGGTGCGGGAGGAGGTTGGGGGGGCACTTATTTTCATGTTAAATATTGTGAGTTCCATCAGGAGCATGTGAGTCATATGGGCTTTGCCGTTTTAGTTATAGTTTTTTTTTCTGATTGATTTGTTTGGATAGAAATAAAATATGTCTAACACTACCACAAGGCTTTTGGAAATTAAAGACTTTCCCTTTGTCTTTATTTTCTTTATTTTATTATTTTTTTAAAATCATACTAACATTAAAGTTAAACAAAGATTTTTTATTTTATGAGTTTTCCTAATAACATTTTATTTTATTGTTCTGTTTCAGGGTTTATTTGTGGCCCTGGTGCAGAAGAATTCTGCAGCAGCACTGGCAGGTTTGAGGTTTGGCGACCAGATTCTGACCATCAACGGTCAGACTGTTGCTGGCTGGGACAATGACAAGGCACACAACTTCATCAAGAAACTGGAGCCCCAGCGCATCACAATGGCCGTCAGAGATAGGTGGGTTCAATAGTACAATTTCTAAGGATTGCAGCAACAAAGGTAGTAGTGGCGCATTTATCATCACTTTGGCCATAAAGGTTAATGAAGCTCTGTCACACGTTTTCAATGTTTTCAGGAAGCAAGAAAATTGGGGTATTGTTAGGGTCAAAATACAGCATTCAAAACATCTGGGAGCAAGTAAAGGGAGACGACCAATCTGACATGAAATCAGCAGTAGTCTCTTAGTCTAATAACATCATGCACATATTGATAAAATGTTTATTTCACCGTATCACTATGTTCATGAATGTTGTTCACCTGTAGAAGAAGATTTTGCTTTTGCTGTATATATATTAAATTTTTTTCTGCAACAGGCCATTTGAGCGCACAGTAAGCATGCAGAAGGACAGCAATGGATATATCGGCTTTGTCTTCAAGGATGGCAAGATCAAGTCGCTGGTGAAGGATTCTTCAGCCGCCCGCAACGGTCTTCTTACAGATCACCAGCTAGTTGAGGTCAACGGCCAAAACGTGGTGGGACTGAAGGTCAGTTCATATTTATCACACAATTTTTTAACTGTTAAAATAGACCTGCAATGTTTTTTGTTGTAGTTTTTGTTTTTGTTCTCAAAGAAATTACCCATCTGATTGGGTGCTATGTAATGTTACAGGGGGAAGGGTGAGTTATTCATTCATTTATTGGTTAATAATTGGAGTAACAGTTACCAAATGTCAGCATCTTGCTCTGAGTTGTTGATCATCATTGCTATGATCGGTAATTGTGTACAGTTATGTTCCATAATTATGTTTGTGAATGAGCCGCAGCTAAACAAGCTGTAGTTGTGTAAAGTTGACTTCAATAATTGTGTATGTGAATGAGCCACAGCTAAACAAGATTGATGGACAGATAATCTATAACTTTTCTGATATAGTTTGGATTCTAGATGGACTCCATGTTTAGTTTCATTTTCCCTTGTGTTTTTATCGTTGATTCTTTCATGATTCAACTGAACAATTTTTGTGAACTTTTGAGCGACTTGTATGCTCATGATAATAATAAAATTAAATCGAAACAAACATACACACACCATTTTTGAAAATATGTCTGGAAAGTAGCTTCTGTCTTCAGTTGTGACAGATAATGTGTTGAATGATGCTGATGATAATATGCTTGAACAGCTGCTTTGAGCTGTAAATGCACTATGTGAACAATGATGCTGATGATAATAGGCTTGAACAGCTGCTTTGAACTGTAAATGCATTATGTGAACAATGATGCTGATGATAATAGGCTTGAACAGCTGGTTTGAGCTGTAAATGCACTATGTGAACAATGATGCTGATGATAATAGGCTTGAACAGCTGCTTTGAACTGTAAATGCATTATGTGAACAATGATGCTGATGATAATAGGCTTGAACAGCTGGTTTGAGCTGTAAATGCACTATGTGAACAATGATACTGATGATAATAGGCTTGAACAGCTGCTTTGAGCTGTAAATGCATTATGTGAACAATGATGTGGTTGTGTTTTTTTTAGGATACTGAGATCAGTGAGATCATTGACGCTGGCGACAGGACCATCACTGTGACCATCATGCCCTCTTTCCTGTATGAACATATCGTCAAGTGGTAAGTGTTAGCTCCCCTTCTTGTCTCTTCCTCCTCCCCAACCTTTATCTTTGTGAAGAGTTTTGCTTGTCCCGGCTCTTCGCCTCTCTCCACATACAAACATCAGTGGACAGGCAGGTCAGTATTTGAGGGCCTCGGCTTTTAATCTTTGCACATCATCATCTGTGTAGACCTAATACAGCTGGTAAAGGTAAAAAAGGTAAAGGTAGTCCCATAGCCTTGTGGCCGTAGGGGAGCGTGATGTTGGAGATCACACTTATCTTGGGCCAGCGTAATGAGGGTGATGCCCAACTCTCTCCCTCGCTGCTTTACCTTCCCCACCCTCAAGAGAGTAGGTACTCAATCACAGTTGAGTCAACTGGGGGCGTTGTTGTTTGTCGCTTCACACCTTAGCGGTCACCCATCCAAGTGCTAACCGCACCGGACGGTGCTTCACTTTCGACACAGTAGCGAGTGCTCCAACCACTGCACTATCCGACACCCCTAGGTGACTGGCCGCAAATGCCTAATTTCCCGAGTCATTTTTGAGACAGGAGCGCAAAGGGCAGCTGGCATTGAACAATGATGTAGTATATTTATGTACAGTGTCGCTCACGCAGGATGCCAGTTGAAGATGCAGTAAATATGTGTCTGTGTTTTCTGTTCCGTCTCTTCTGTTGCCTCTTCTGTTTTGTCCGCATCTCCCCTTTATCTCTGACTTGTTTCTAGTTTAATACCAAAGGTAGGACAATGCATCACACTATCTTTTTTGTTTCTAGTTTAATACCAAAGGTAGGACAATGCATCACACTATCTTTATTGTTTCTAGTTTAATATCAAAGGTAGGACAATGCATCACACTATCTTTATTGTTTCTAGTTTAATACCAAAGGTAGGACAATGCATCACACTATCTTTATTGTTTCTAGTTCAATACCAAAGGTAGGACAATGCATCACACTATCTTTATTGTTTCTAGTTTAATACCAAAGGTAGGACAATGCATTACACTATCTTTATTGTTTCTAGTTTAATACCAAAGGTAGGACAATGCATCACACTATCTTTATTGTTTCTAGTTTAATACCAAAGGTAGGACAATGCACACTATCTTTATTGTTTCTAGTTTAATACCAAAGGTAGGACAATGCATCACACTATCTTTATTGTTTCTAGTTTAATACCAAAGGTAGGACAATGCATCACACTATCTTTATTGTTTCTAGATTAATACCAGTTGAGTCATAAATAGTCCAAAAAATGACACAAACTCTTTTTTTGTGTCGTCCGCCGTCCGGACATGCAAAACTTGCAAATGGATTAATATCTCAGAACCTATTTCAGCTACCACAACCAAACTTGGTAAGAGGGTGAATGCATGAGACCTCGTAAATGATCAGAGAATGAATGACTTCGCTTCAAGGTCAAGGTCACAGGGTCAACAATTGTTAGTAGAAAAAAAGACAATTGTTCATACAATTTTGCTTTTTTCCTAGGTTATTAATGTTGAACTTATGATTCTTGGATGCATGATAGATCTCAATGAGACACACACTATACAAATTTGGTCGACCTCGCTCCAAGTGAACTTTATATCTCTCATAGTTTAAGGTCAAGGTCACTTCAAAGTACCTATTCCGACTTTGGACAGTTCTAAGTGATCTTGACCCTAAACTATGTATGAGAGATATAAAGTTCAAACTTGTTTTATTTAGAGGTGATAGATTGATCTTTCATTTATTTTCAGTTTTTGCGTTGATCTTGAAGATTAAGGCCATTTTAGGCCTTGTAAAAACATACAAAAAGTATGTCATGGCTCTATTTAACACACAGTATGCAACAACATTGGGTTATTTGATCATGAGCATTTGAGGTCATGTTAAGGTCAAGGTCATCCCAAGGTCACTGTTTTTTTGTGTGTGCATAAAACAACTTTTGCTGTAGTTTATTTGATGCTACATGAGTTTATTTGAAACCGGAGGTAAAGGTCACCTCAAGGTCAAGAGCATAGAAAATCAAAGTTATGCATTTTAATGCCACTGTTTCATTTGGTTTTTTCTTCTGGGCAGTGCTTTTCATGTTAAACATTGCAAGTTTCATAAGGAGCATTTGAGTCTTATGGGCTTTGCCCTTCTAGTTTTAGGTTTAAAAAAAAAATTCGTTAATTTTTCTATTTATTTATTTAATTTATTTTATTTTTCAGCATGGGCAACAGTCTTATCAAGAAGCTGATGGACAGCTCCATCCCTGATCTGTAAATAAAACAACCACTAGTCCACAACCACCTGCTTCTACCATCCCCTGATACTGGTCTCCAGTGTATCATTCATCTCGGCATCACTGATGATCGTACAGAGATCTTAATCATCTATAAACTGGCCCAAATACCATATTTCCCTGCGTGATGTTCATACAGATATTTCTGCCTAAAGTCTCGTTTCACTCCCTCGGATTTTCTCCTCCCCATCCCACCTTCCCTCTCCTTCCCTCACTCTCCCCTACCCCCCCTCCCCCTCTTACCCCTACCACATATTGAGGATATGCATGTAGATTTTGTCTGCACCAAGGTTAACATCCACTGGAATTGTTAGATATACTATTGTTAAAGTAGATGTTTAAACCAACCATTAACCATGTCGGCCCCTATTCACCCAATGGAAGTGTTCGTCTTTTGTTGAAAGTGGATGTTTTATCCAATCATCGTCCTTCAGACAAAGTTCCTGTGGTGTTGCAAGTTTGCCTATCCTGTAAAAATGCTAAATTTTTCATGTAATCGCCTTTTTTGGGACACAGTCCTGCTGGTATGAAAAGTTTCCCAGACACCATCCAATGGCAACGCAGAATTCTTTTGATGTTATTATCTCCCATTTACAAATGTGTGCAGTTTGATAAATTTCAGTAGTTTCACTTTTGTGACATTTGTGGACCAGTATTGGGTAGATAAAACTGGTGTGAAAAAGAAGCTAAACAGCGCATTTTCCTATTTTTGCTCCGTCAAACTTGCCTTTTTTATGATGCATTGTCTATGCGCTGTTTGCTACAGAACTCTGTACTATACACAATGTTCCGTTGACAGAATGTGCTAGTGCATTACCTACAGTGCTTTAGTACAGGGCTCCCCATTTGCAGTCAAACTAAGGAGTGGGCTCACTTCTATTTTACAATTTGAAGGAATATTTTTCCCTCCTTATTAAGCGTTTCAAGGAGTGGGGAAAAAAAAGATGAACAAAAGCGTACACCTTTCACAAGTCAACACACGCACATCATGCACACAGTCATACCAGCCATTCATTCACACACACACTCACATCAAACTATGACATCATTTTCTAAGCATAGCAAGAAGAATTAGGAGGTTGTTAATTGGTTGATAGTGCAGAAGGTAAACCAATGAACATTGAGCTAACTTTTCAGTTGCATGGACGTGCTAATTTTATATATGATTGTTCCCAGAACAGTAAACACTGTTGTAAGAAGGAGCTGTTTGTCGGCCACTCCATCACAAAAAAAGTGTGTGTGCCTCGCTTTTCAGGATCAATTGTAACATTTAACACTTCTCATGCCTGATCAGCGATTCTAAGACGTGATTTTGAGTGTCTAAGGCTTGATTATGCTCCATCTCAGCTTAATGGGGAGCCTAATAGTATTTTTGCTTGTACCAAACTACGTTTAGACTTAGTGTGCTATCAGTACCAAATTGTGTACTTAACTGTCTAATTTGTACAAATCTTGGCGTACTTTGTATGAGTATACGTCACACTGATAAAGTGTGTACAATACTTTGTATATGTTGAGTATACATCACACTGATAAAGTGTGTACAATACTTTGTAATTGTTGAGTATATGTCGCACTGATAAAGTGTGTACAATACTTTGTTTCCTTCAGTTTATGAAGCGTGTTGTAAAATACCGTTTTGATATAAATTATTTAACATCGTTAGGCCATGTTTCGATTTCATAGTGAGATATCTGATGACGATGTTCATTTTGTACATTTATTGATTGATACGAGTTTAACCATTTAGCTTCACTTGGTGTTGTTACACAATCATGTAGTTATTATAAAGAGTATAGAGTAATTTTTCTGAGCAAGTTAATTTTATTGGTTGTTATTTATAGATTTTCCTCATTATTTATCTATTTTATTTATTTATCATCCTCCCTGTTATATTTTTATTTGAAGATTATGGAATTGTTGATTGTAACTATAAGCACAATTCCCATTATTTACATTTGTTTTTGTAAAAAAGTAGAAGTTTTATTGTATAGTTGATTACAGGTAGATTTTTCATTTCAGGTACATATTTGTAAATAGATTGTGTGTACATTCTGTTTGTTTTTTCTCCATTATCTTTGTTAACTGTGAGATTTCATTATCTTTTTAAACTGTGAGATTCCATTATCTTGTTTAGCTGTGTGATTGTGGTTGATAATGGAAGTGTGATAGTGCGTGTGTGTGTTTGTGAGCTTTCTAAAACATTGTGCTGCGTGGCATCATCCATTTTTCAAATTCTGGTCTCCTTCTGCTAAATTTTGTGTTTCATAATTTTTTAGCAAAGGTGTGGAAGCAGGGGTTTAGAAGATTAAATGAGGGGGGAGGGAAGAGCGCGGGGGATGGTGCAGCGACACCATAAGTTTTTTATTTGCATCAGTGGAAGAACTTGGAAAGCTTTAGAAATTATTCAAGATGGGGATAAATCCTGAACAGCGATACTGTTATGTTCACTTAAAATAAAATGAAGTCAACAAATAAAAAATAAATATTTAAATGGCATAGTGGTAATGTTGGAAGAGGAGGTGTTCATTTTTTATTATTCTGCATTCAAGGTGAACAGCAGTAAAATGTGATCATTTTTTTTCTTTTTCTGATTGTTTGGTTTATCGTACACCTTACTAATTTACATTGTGTACTTTATATTTGATGTTATCTGAATTTTTGTGTTTTGGTTGTTCGTAAATTATGAACAATTCCTTCGATGACTTGATTTACTTTTTGTTTGGTTGTACATTTTTTAACAAAAACGGCTTTTTAAAAATCTTGTTGGGATGGGGAGAGGTTCCTTTGTGTGTGCCAACATTGGTGTTAGCCAATCATCAAAAATTGGGTTAAAAGTGTCTCAATTCACGAAGATGGGTTTACTTTTGGTTAAAATGAGTTTAGCCTAAAATTGGCAATGTCATTATATTCCAAATGGGTCTTTCCTTGCTCAAAGGCACTGCAAAGGTGTGAATTCCGTAGTTTTGTTTTGTGAAAGATAAACAAATCTCTCTTTACTAAACACCAAAGAAGGCCAGCCAGGGAGCTGTTTCAAGACTGGCTGGCTAGCGTCATTGCAACCAGTGTCATTGCTTACATTTGAAACAAAGCGTTTGCTTGAAACAGTTTCCTCTCTTACATATGTTTTGTAAAGTTACATGGCACCTTGATCGAATGGGTGGTATCTTGGAGAACATTTAATAACACTGCGACATAGAAGCGGCATCGCGATGTGCTACCCACAATTTGCGGTGATGCTATTCTTAACCACACATTGCAAGCTATTACTAGACTCATAAATAAATGGAATTTATAAATTTATATGAAAAAATTATATTTTTGTTGTAAGCTTGTTTTTGTCAACACTCACTGTGAATTTGAAAAGGACCTGAACTAAATCCTTTAAAACTGCGCCACTTTGGACATCCGATATAATCAGCATGTATGTTTTTATCCGTTGCATGATTGAGAATAATGCTGAACATTTTTGTTACTTGTGATACTTTTAGGCAATCACTTTGTCAAAGGGTGAAAATGTTCAGTGTCATTCAGTATTATTCAGTGTTATTGACATGAAATGAAAATCAAGAACAGAAAGTTTATTTCATTGGGTAAGAACATTTTCTTCAATAAGTAGAACCATTATGAAAACATTTGTTATGGTTTATTCCTGCAAAATTGATTATGGTCAGTTTCCTGGCAGCAAAATTATTCCTTTTATTTAACAGTATTCCTTTCATTTAAAGGTGGGTTTTTTTTTGGCGAGGGGGGGGGGGAGGACACTTTATTGTCCCTTTTTGTTGGCAAATTATGGGCCGCCTCACCTGGGGAAGACGTAGTCGCAGCCTGTGGCGCGCTCAAACCCAACATACCTAATATTAGTTGTGTTGTTAAAATTTTGCTGGGGATCAAACCAAAGTACCAGGAGATGTCAGAGTCGAAAAGTAAATAATATTCAGAGAAACTTAACTCCCATAGGCAGGATTTATCCCATCCCACACCTGTCGGGCATCATTGGTTTCTAGCCTGGGGACAAGGGAAGTTAGTCCCGCCTTAGACTGCTTCGGCCACAATGCTCGTTTTGAGTCATATTACGTCGGCATGTGGACTTCATCAATTTAAAGTAATCATCATTTAGTAATAGTCGATGTACCTTAACAAGTCAATTTAACTAAACAATCCAATGTTCGTAATTATTCTAACAGAAAAATGCAATCAGTAAATGTATGTGTGAATTGATCTGTATGCATGCGGTGTACAATAAATGTACAGATATTCTATGTCTGACTTCTCATTTTGTTGCTATCTCTGCCTCCTGTCCATGCGTTTGAAAAAAAGGGATAACTGTTGTTAATAATAACAGTAATAACGGGTTTTTATATGGCGGGTACTCCAGCCTACGACCAGACTCACCGCGCTTTACATAGTCAATACATAAAATACATGCACTCGATCAAACATCGCTTTTGTTACGATACACCAAAAGACGGAACAGTAAAAGTAAGAACTATTTACAACTATGTACAAAATGACAAAAAAGACAATGTTCTGTCTGTCAATTTCTTTGTGTACGTGTGTTCTACAATAAAAACTATATTCCTCATTCCATTGTGGAATTGCAATCCACAACAGCTACAACATAGAATTGTACACAATGCAAACCTTCTGTAGGGCATCTGTCTTTGCCAAATGTAAAAGATCCTGTTGTAAGCAAGTATTCATATGTAAAATGTGACTCACTTTGTGGACAAAGCACACATACAAGATTTCAAGATAATTGATAAGACCACATTTTTACATACATAAGGCAAGCATGAAAATAATGTATCTGTCTTTTTATTGTTCACACATTTTCATTAAAACCAATATTTTCATCCTTGTCTTCAGCTGTCTCATTCAGTAAGGCTAATTTCTTTCACAGCCAGTTTTTCCACAGAAAAATGCTATCTTTTGACTAGCTTGTCTCATTTTTCCTTCATACAATGACATAATTAAAAATAAATAAACACTCTGAAACACATATGTAATCACAAAAGCATAAAAAATAGACTAGAACAAATAAAAATTTAAAAACCAATATTGTGATAATAAACACACTGCGAACGTGTCCATAAAATAACATTCTTTTAACAATAAAATAATTATGAAACACTATATAGGTATCACAACTTATAATCAACAACGACAAAAAAAAGAAAACTATATTAAATTGGTTGTTCCTCAAAGAAACATTTGTGTGTGTGAGTTAACAAAGAAACGTGTGTGTGGGTGTTAACAAATAAATATTTAAATAATGTCCAGAAGTAAAATGAACAAAATTGCACATCAACACAATACAATGCCCAGGAATATTGAATAAAACCCATTTTGTACTACGAGGAGCGTGCACATAAGTCACATCATTTCTTATGGAGGACTATAAAGAGCCTAAATCTAAATTCAGCTCCTTCAAGATTGTCCAAAGCGGAAACTTGTAAATTTCTATAATTTTGAACAACTTATCTAACTACCACTACTTCTCACGCAATTTGTTAATTATACAATCAAACAACCACTTCTATGTTAACATAAAATCAAACAGTCAGACAGGGAGTCTGTTCCGTTTATTAGATTAGAGTCTCCAGACACCTGCGCATATATGGGACATTAGACAGGGAAGTCTTCAATATTTACAGCTGGAGGCACACCATCCTCATAGCAATAACACAATTGCAGAACAAAATATACATGCAGGCAGAATTCCAAGACATTTGAAACAAATAATATCAGATTCCATGGTGGAAAGAAAAGATAATATCAAACATTTTAATTCAAATGCTAACATTGTGACAGAGATGAAATGAAGAAGACTAAGATTTTTGAATGGAAAGAAAGAAACAGAAAGTTACATTAATTCCATGTATTTAAAAGCAGGAAATAGCAACAACATACACATATTGCTCAAAGTCAAACTCGGCCTGCAGAGAGATTCTTCTCAATATCTCTTGAACCACTTCAAACATAAAAGACTATTTTGAAATCAAAATTTGTTTGTTTTGGGAATGTTGCTAGCTGTTGAAAACTATTTATTAGGCCTACCTTCCTCAGTAACAAAACAACCCTCCTGTCCTTTATTTCATCATTATCACCGTCATGACAAAACCTCATTGTCATGACAAAACCTCACTATCATGACAAAACCCCACTATCATGACAAAACTTCACTGTCATGACAAAACCTCACTATCATGACAAAACCTCACTGTCATGACAAAACCTCAGTCATGACAAAACCTCACTATCATGACAAAACCTTCCGTCATTTACAATCTACTGAATTCACAAAGCTAATAATGTTCTTGTCAATCCAATAATATCATGTAGCTAAATAAACATGAAAGAAAAAAATACTATATGGGTAATGTTCACTGGGACCACTGAGTTACAGTTCTCCTTTTTGCTATTTCACTGCACTGCAGATGGATTCAGAGAAAAATTCAGATCGGTTCGGCCTGAATTGAAGTGGGAGAAAGTTTTGTACATTTTTCAAAGCGATTTTCTCACTTGTTGGAAAGATGGATTCAACTATCTAATCGGATTGTGAAAAGACTTTTGAGAAGGTCTGTGGAATCTTATTTAGTTTGAGCAGTTTGTTGCTTCGGTTTCCAGAGATCTTTCTGTTTTTGAAAGAAGAACATGTGACAACATTCACCGCTTTGATTGACAGTGCTGAAGCATTTCGCATGGCTCATCTGGAAAAGAAACTGGCACTGAAGTCAAATGACTCCATTTTTGTGTCCGCTTCGATTTCTCAGAATGTGCCCACTCAGAATCAATTCCGTGGGTCGGGTCTAAGATGGAATAATTTCAGTGGATCTAGACTTCGTGACTCTCCGCGTGGGAACTACCAATCCGCAGGGCCTATTCCAAATAGGGGTTTTGCACATCAAAACATGCATACTCAACAAGGCGCTCAAAACAAGCTGGCCAGTCGTAGACGTGACAATACATATTCGAGACCTGACACTTGTTTGACAGGTAGACCTCCTCTTAACAAAGGACAGAATAGACAGGTCACAGTTTGCTATTGTTGTGGGGGTGTAGGTCACATATCTTCATGCTGCCCTTATGCTCCTGGCAATGTTGCTGTTGCACAAGCATATCCAGAGCCTCAAGATACTGAAAGTGATTTTCAGGAATACCAAAACCTTCCAGATGATACTCAGGTGCAGTCAGCTTTAGTCACTGAAGTCTTTTGCATTATTTGTAATGAAAACTGTGGTCATCCCAAGCTGGTATGGATTACTGTAAATGGCCTCAAAGCAAGTGTGCTTAGGGACACAGGTGCTACAATCTGTGGCATTCGTAAGAGACTGGTTTCTCTCTGGCATTGTTGTGTTGTGTCACTGATCAACCAATGGCCGATTTGATCTTTGAGAATTTGCCAGGTGTATCTGACCCTATTTCTGGAGTGACCACATCCATCCAAGATCATACTTGTGTTAATACATGTGCTCAAGACAAGAGACAAGGTATCACGAAGAAACCTTTGAGTTCGGTCACGCAAGATTTGAATGCGTCACCATCGGAATTTTCTCGGTTGCAGATGCAGGATGATAGTTTATCACCCTTGTTTGAATTAACCAAGTCAGGTCAAATTCAGACCATGGGATTAGCAGCAATTTCCTACTTTGTTAAAATGAGATTCTGCACAGGCACTACGAAAACAACAAAAAGACATCTTGAAACCAATGGTTATTCCTAACCAACCTTTTCCTACAAAACATTATTTTACAAAACCCAACAATTTATTGCACAAGTCACAATCACCAAGTTTGGTACTTGCAATCAGCTGAAAGTTAAAGCCAAACATAAATAAATGTAATAACTTCATTTGTATGGCAAAAGCTGCCGTTCAACTGTTAGTAGTTGTTCTTTCTTAAGCTCCAACACTGTATACCACATTTAACTGTTACCAAACAGGAATCCAGCTCAATCAGTCACAAGGAGTGCTGGCCAAAGACCAGATCAAACCTAAGGTGCCCAGAATGCCAACATGTAGTATGCTGACTGAAAATTCCATGCTAGACTAGTCACCATCAATTGAAAAAAAGAAACCCAAAAAACGTCACTTCGTTCTTCTAAACTAAATTTTCAATACTTTATTGTCTAGACTATTCCAACGCAAGACTCCAGTCAACATGTGTACAGAAAAAAATGTTTTCTGAAAGGAACATAGACAAATAACACGTGCCCATATGTAACCATCCATTGATCCATCTTTTTATTCATGCACATGCACACAAAATGTAAATGATCCTACATGGCCATAGTCAAACACACCTGTTGTACACATTTATAATTTATAATCAGCATTTGTACCCAACAGAGTAAGTACTATGGTCAATTATATCAATACAAATTTCTTTATAATTATTGGTGTATTCCCTCTTGTTGATGAAGTACAAATGAAGGCGAGGGCAACGGACATGTTCGCTTTGACTTCAAAAGATTACATTTTATTTTTCATTACATAACAATGATGGACTTTGTAGAGCGAGTATCTGTGGCAAGCAAAAACAACACACACACACAAAATCTTTTTTTTTGGCAAGGTGACAACGCACTGTTAGTTTTGCACATGGGTCAAAGGTCATACAATGCAGTACACATTTTCTGCAATAGCAGTTAAGTTTATCGCCTTTTTGCGGCTAATATTACATACTTTTTTCATTTTGTGGACACCGAGCTTCTAAACAGAAAAAGTCGTGGGCACCAACAAGCATGCAACCAACTATCTGCAGACAATCCACAGCAGCATCATAGTTTTGAAGCATTCCAACATTTGTAGCAGCCCAACTTGCTGTTATGCATCTGTCATATCTTAATCACTTTGTACGCATCATTTGTGCACTTTAAGGAGTTGGCACATGAACACTACAGATGTTAGGCTTGATTGCCTTCCACTGGATAGAAGTTTCTACTACACAACAAACTTTGGCCACAAACAAAAGCAAGAATGAATGACAAGCACATACAATACCATATTAATTTGATTACACCATGATCACCTTTAGTGCTGGACAAGTGTTGATAAATGTCTACATCTCCTTGTGTATAAACCATGATCACCTTTAGTGCTAGACAAGTCTTCATCAATGTCTACATCTCTTTGTCTATAAATCAGGCTGTCAATAAAATGAAAGTTAGAAAATGGTCAACTGAAAGCTACACAAAAAGGAAACATTATATTAAAAGTACAACAAGCTTTCAGTATATGGCATCACAATTTCATTTCTAGCTGGAGATCACTTTTGTAATGTCATGTGTCTGTCTAAAACTAAATAAGTGGATAAAGGGGTGGGGATGGGGAAGAAGCAGGGTGGGGGAGGGGGTTGGAAAGGGTAGTGGGGGAGGGGGGTTGGAGAGAGTAGTAAGTGTGAAGGGATGGAAAGGGAGACGAGGGGAGGGAGAGGGAGGGGGGGAGAACCAAAGCAAATGAAATGCACCTCCGGTAAATGGCATTAATCCATTCCAGTTAGCCTGATATTGGTGTACAGATTTAGATTAAAAATTTTGTTTTGTTTAAAGCCGGAAAAATGCTACAAAGTAAAATCTACATCCGGTGAAAGGCATCAAATTATTCATGTTAGCTCGAGTCCAGTGTTCACATTTCTGTATCAATTTGTCCGTTCATGGTAGGCAGTGTGGCGTCATTAGTCCGTACAAAATTATTGATGAATCCTGTGATGTATTCATAGCCTGCCTCTGTCGCCAACTCAGCTGCTGTCTGTCCTTCCTGGAAGACGATAAATAAGTTTATAAGCCAGGAAGTAAACATCATCCTCAAAAGATATTTTAGTTATACGTTTCTTGCCGGAAACGTCTAGCTCAGTAGAAAAATAACAACAATAAAGTTTTGTTGTATGTTTTTCACTGTGAGTATCTAACTTATAAAAGTATCTAATGTTAAAAAAAGAGAAAAAAGCAATAGCATATATATGTACAGTTCCTCTATGTAAGTCTAGCCGAGCGGAGTAGTTGACTCCTGCCTCTTGGCCACCAAATTGATAACTCTAACCCTAAACCTCAACTGTTAGTTTCATTTATCCCTCGTAAAAAGGACATACAAATATTTGTCCTGCAAGGCGGTGAAGCGTGTTGATAGCTTGCTTGCTACTAGTGCCATGACACTCTCTACAAGTCACTGCCATTGACCTGCATAAAACGCCTGCCAACAATGTAGTCCTGTTCACCACCAAAAGCAGAAGACGAATGATCAGGCAGGGAGAACATATGTTGTTTCACCTGGTCCTACATAACTTAATGGCTGCACCAAAGGATTCTGCACAGCAGGAGCCACCCAAGGCTAGATTAACCAACAAATGGAAGGTGGACAATCTCTTTCCCAAGCGTTAACGAGTTGCCTCCCATTCCTCCACATAAGTAATACACATTAGTTAAATAATGAAGCTTGAGATACAAGACCTAAGTGAACCAAGTTTAAGTTCATCCACAGAACATTTGATATTAATGTTCACAATTTATAAGGTCAGCAAATAAAAGTTTATGAAGAACTTCTATCAAGAAAAGGGAAAGTCCTGTACAGTAACACAAACCAGTATATAGGCTATCAATGAAAAACAGGGGAAAAAAGGACCACCCACCCATAAAAAAAAGACAAAAAGATGATAATTTTCTACAAATAGAACTGACCCGATTCTCAATTTCAGCTGGAACGCCAGCTGCCAGAAGTTGCGAGACAACCTTCAGATGCCCAAAGAGGGCGGCCGCATGGAGAGCAGTTTCACCATTCTGAAACATCAGTATGGAAATCGCTATAATAGCGATGATGAGAGGGGCCTTATAATTGATATAGCTGCTAATATCCACGCAACTACAGAATGCTCAGTGTGGCGTATGTATGCATTCATATCACACTTGTAAAACTAGTAAAACCTTTATCTCCGGATAACAAAGCAGTTACTATAAAATACCATCCACACAAATAGTTTGTTCTGACAACTCTTCAGGCATTTTTATAAAGCCCATGATGTCCCAAGGTGCTGGGTTACATAAAATCAACCCCTGCATTGACTACTCCAAGCAGACTAGGTATCGTGGTGGCAGTGGATTAGTTGCCGGTTTCCTATGCCCAAGGTTGCGGGTTCAATTCCCGCAAGGGGCGAACGTATGTGACTTAGGTACGAGACTATTGAGGTCACCGAGGGTTTTCTCCGGGCACTCAGGTTTCCTCCCTCCCTCCCTTCAATAATGGTACTGGAAGCAGTCAATATTATATTATAAAATTTCAAAAATAAAAATTCGTTTTTCTTTCCGTCTTCCAGTAGCGATTTTCTTGCCTTTACACCACTTGTTCGAGTGATGGATGCGTATTTGTTGTGTGTGTGGATGAGACAGGTGAGCGGGTATGTTGGTACAGATCGCCGCACTTTGAGCCTGATTGATTTGGGGAAAGGCGCGTATATAGCATCCAGTATTATTACATTATTAGTATTATCATGCTAATGTGAGATTGGTATAATGTGCCTAGAGAGCCATGCTCAGGTAGACAAAAAGTAAATGCAATATGGGACAAATGCCCCATCCACAATTTGCTGTGCACAGTCCTACACAAAATAATGTGCACTAAAACAAAGTCGTCATGTACTGTATTGAATGAAATTGTCCTGTTAGAGAGATTGACTAGCTCCAAACAGGGTCTAACTCAAGCAACACAGGACACTCACTTGCTGCTTGTTGTGCACTGTATAAAGCGCTTAGTATACCACAACAAACCCAAACTGCTTGTTGTGCACTGTATAATGCACTTAGTATACCACAACAAACCCAAACTGCTTGTTGTGCACTGTATAATGCGCTTAGTATACCACAACAAACCCAAACTGCTTGTTGTGCACTGTATAATGCACTTAGTATACCACAACAAACCCAAACTGCTTGTTGTGCACTGTATAATGCGCTTAGTATACCACAACAAACCCAAACTGCTTGTTGTGCACTGTATAATGCGCTTAGTAAACCACAACAAACCCAAACTGCTTGTTGTGCACTGTATAATGCGCTTAGTATACCACAACAAACCCAAACTGCTTGTTGTGCACTGTATAATGCGCTTAGTATACCACAACAAACCCAAACTGCTTGTTGTGCACTGTATAATGCGCTTAGTATACCACAACAAACCCAAACTGCTTGTTGTGCACTGTATAATGCACTTAGTATACCACAACAAACCCAAACTGCTTGTTGTGCACTGTATAATGCGCTTAGTATACCACAACAAACCCAAACTGCTTGTTGTGCACTGTATAATGCGCTTAGTATACCACAACAAACCCAAACTGCTTGTTGTGCACTGTATAATGCGCTTAGTATACCACAACAAACCCAAACTTTGGCACAGATGTTGAAATCTTTGTGACAGAACCTGTAAATAATAGTCTTATGTTCTGGCATATACAGGAAATGCTAGACCTACACCCAGTATATACAAAATTCGTAACACTGTAAAACTAACCTTGAGGACACCGAGGTTAGGATTATATTTCAACAGCTCGTCCACGACTTCTGCATGCCCTTTGTGACAGGCCTTAAACAACGGTGTGGCTCCATCCTAAGGTAAACATTTATAAAGTGAAGTAAAAAATCTTTCTTCCCACAAAAATACAATGAAAAATGTGTCATGCTCACTTGAAAGAAAAATAATAAGCGGCAGGGATAGCTCAGTGGTCAGAGCGCACAACTTGTGTGAGTGCGTCTTGGGCGACGTGGGTTTGAATCCTGCCTTCAGCAAACTATTGCGAGATTGCTGGATATTACAGGCCAGTGCCTTGAGAAGCTCTCTGAGCTTGTAAGTGCGCTATATAAGAGAAATCTCTTTTTACTTTTTTTATATAATAGGGCACATACACTCATTTGCAAGTGCTCTTGTACACATACGCTCAAAACACACATACACAATGTATGAGCACAGCCCAACAAAGAGCGCATCATTTTCATCAATTTCATCCTGGTAAGGTTGTTTGGGAAACACATATGAGGGATACCTAACAAACATAGAGCTAACTGCAGGTAAAAATTTGTTAGCCAGTCTAGTACCCAGCCTTTCTACATGAGAAGTAGAATGTGATGTCAACAACAGTTATCACTTACATGTTTTTTCTACATGAGAAGTAGAATGTGATGTCAACAACAACCACCACTTACATGTTTTTTCTACATGAGAAGTAGAATGTGATGTCAACAAAAGCTATCACTTACATGTTTTGTCTACATGAGAAGTAGAATGTGATGTCAACAACAGCAATCACTTACATGTTTTTTTTTGGTGCCCCTTGGAGTAAAAAAAAAAAGTTGCTCATGAATTTTCCATCTTGTTTAATGATAATGTGGTAGAAACTTGTTTTGTTGTAAGAAGCATTCCCCAATGTGCCCCTCAAATTGAGGTCTATGTATTTGCACCCTAACAAATATTTACCTCTCTTACAGCATCCACCTCAGCCCCAGCTTCTAGCAGTCTTTTGGCCACCTGAGAATGACCCATCTGGGCTGCAATCCACAGTGCGCTTGCATCATCCTAAAACATCAAAATAATATTTAAAATAATAATAACTTATTCGTGTAGAGCTCAAATCAGATTAACGGTCTGCTCTGGGCTCCAAGCACTCACAGTCATGAACAGCCATACACAAGCTTTCAACTAATATCGGAAACACACGCAAACACACACAATGCTTTAGACAATTGTATTTTTGCTGTTTTTCCACAGCAAATTTTTGGGAAGAACATTCAAAACAGATGAAAACATACTCTCAGTTTAGATATAGAGCCTTTATTGAAAATGAGCTTCATCTGCATTTCCTTTTTTAATAGGAGAAAATAAACCAAAACAATACCTTTCTCCTCAAATTGACATCGGCGCCTTTAGATAAGAGATAGGATAGGAGGCTACAGTGGCCATTTTGTGCAGTGATAAACAGGGGTGTGGCACCGTCGATCATCTGACAGTGAATATCTGCGCCATGGGACAGGAGCTTTTCTACCACTTCCTGATGATTGCACTGACATGCCACGAAAAGGGGTGTCCCTCCATCCTGCACCCAACAACATGCACACAGTCAGAGAATGCTATATTCCTTATTTATCGGTATTGTCTGTAAACATAATGTGCACACTGACATACAATAATGTACACCAACAAAGTTTACAATAGAAAGAAAGAAGACAAGATAATAATAATAATAATAATAATAATTACTGTATTTATAATGCGCTTATCTTATAATAATTATAACTCTAAGCGCGCACTCACAACTCACGCACGCATGTGCACGCTTTAGACAATGACACATGTAACAATTACGCAAAAAATACATTCACTCAAATATACTCATACCACAAACAGCAGACACTATATGCAAGAGACAGCTGGCGATGGGGTGCGTAGTGAGGTCATAGTGTTAGAACTGCTTGAAAAGGTAAGTTTTGAGGGCAGACTGGAAGGAGGTGGGAGAGGGTTTCTGACGGAGAGAGAGTGGAAGAGTATTCCAGATGGATGGGCTGTAGACAGAGAAGGAGAAAGATAATCGTGGAAGGAAAAAAAATCCAAACCACATCAATCAATATTTTCCAACCACCAAACCAAACCATTGCTGCACTAAAACTGCTATAACAGAATATTATAAATAGTTTGGTCAATCAATACACCATACTTCATACAGCTTGTCATACTAAAGTGTTTTCATAACATTTCTTTCAAGCTTGTCAATGCATACACACCACAGCTGTTACAAACACAGACCTGACGTAACCCAGTGTTTGATGGTTTAACATTAAATGGAATGGTAAAGTGCAGCTTCAAAGCACAACAATATTCATACCTGGCGTAACCCAGTGTTTGACGGTTTAACATTAAATGGAATGGTAAAGTGCAGCTTCAAAGCACAACAATATTCATACCTGGCGTAACCCAGTGTTTGACGGTTTAACATTAAATGGAATGGTAAAGTGCAGCTTCAAAGCACAACAATATTCATACCTGGCGTAACCCAGTGTTTGACGGTTTAACATTAAATGGAATGGTAAAGTGCAGCTTCAAAGCACAACAATATTCGTACCTGGCGTAACCCAGTGTTTGATGGAATGGTAAAGTGCAGCTTCAAAGCACAACAATATTCATACCTGGCGTAACCCAGTGTTTGACGGTTTAACATTAAAGGGAATGGTAAAGTGCAGCTTCAAAGCACAAACATATTCACCAACATTTTACCCTTTAATGTCTACCAAGGAAATAGTTCTACGCAGTTTTGAAAATCACTCACATAACTGGGCAGATCCACAAGGAAAGGGTAGCATGCAGTTTTCAAAATCACTCCCAAAACTGGAAAGGGTAGCATGCAGTTTTCAAAACCACCCACAAAACTGGGCAGATCCACAAGGAAAGGGTAGCATGCAGTTTTCAAAATCACTCACATAACTGGGCAGATCCACAAGGAAAGGGTAGCATGCAGTTTTCAAAATCACTCACATAACTGGGCAGATCCACAAGGAAAGGGTAGCATGCAGTTTTCAAAACCACTCACAAAACTGGGCAGATCCACAAGAGCACCAGCCTCCAGCAATGTTGTGACAATTTCCAGGAAGCCCCCTTGAGACGAAAAGAACAAGGCGCACGTTCCAGTCTGAAAACAACAAAAGAACAGAAATGTGAAACAGACATGTCATTTTATATTGTCTAATATTATTTTGTTAAAGTTTGTTAGTTTCTTAATTTAGAATAAATAATTGCTAGTTTCATTGCAAGCGACTGCAAAGACAAGCTAGAAGAACAAGAAACACTACAGACCTCTTGCCTTTGTGTTTAAAAGCATTCATAAGTGTATCACTGTCACGTGGGGTTTATGGGCTCTGCACAATGGAATTATGGACCCTCACGTTTATTCGGTGGGAACTGCTAGTAAGTCACCCTATGAATTACTTTAATAAATTTATTTGTTTAGCTCGTTCTGTGTTAAGGTTGGGGTACAGAAATAGATAGAAAAATGGTAAAAGATTACTGTCACACTAGCTTTCACACGGCTATGAATCATATGTAGTCCAGCCACTTGATAACAGTTAAAATCACACATTTATTTCTTCTACTCTATACAAGATTCTCTAAATACTAATCTAACTTAAAAAGTCTCAGTCACTGCTAATAGTTCGATCGCTGATAGTCTAGGCAGCTGTTATATCTTCCTCGGGCACTTGCTATAATATTTCATGTAGATTTGGACTACTGTGGTCTGTTTTACAGTTTCTGAAGAGTTGGACTACTGTGGTCCTGTTATGATCAGTTTAAGTGCACCTTTGTCGATTACACTTAACTTTCTGATGGTGCGGTCGAAGTCCTTCTGTGAGGTAGCTTCTGGTACACCTTTGTCGTTGTGTAGTTGGGTTCCCTTGCCACGCTGTGGGGTCTGACAGGGTGTTTTTCAAGGTAGCTCTTTCCGACTTGTGCGGTAGAGTCTCCTCAACCAACTTGTCGTTTCTGTGGAGTGGGGCACACAGGATAGCTCGCCTGCTCGTCTGTAATATAAGAGACGAAATTCTGCACAACCCTGAATAATCGGTTTGTGCAGAGCGTCTCACTGAAAGCCAAAGTAGCCCTCAGTGATAGCTCCACATCTCTATACATAAGCGACGAACATTCTGCTACTTCCGGGGTCCACTGGAATCTCACTCTAAATTCCTATACATACATAAATATCAATCGTGTCTAACTCTACACATACAGAATTAATAATAATATAAACATTCAGTGGTACAGCCACTGGTCTGCAAACATACATATAAGTTAAACAACAGTGGTTCCGTACAGCATACAACATGGCGGCGCAACCGGTCGTGTTTCGCCACGTGTTCGGCTTTTCTACATGGTCACGCAAATTCGGATTAACAATTCACATTTATGCATAGCAAATTCCACAAACATAATTTCCACAATAATATAAATATATCACGATGAAACAGAAGGGTGTTCATTTACCTGTTTGACAAGTTCAGGCCCGTGATGACTTGATAGATTTCTAAGATTCTAAAGTCCTGCTTCCTGGTCTATGAGTGAAGAGATTCTCTAGCTATCTAAGTAGATGTTACTTCTTCCTCGTCTCACACACGACTGATTCAAACTCCGCTAGGGTCTGACCCAGTAAAACTGCTCTACCCGCTAAGCTGAGCTCTCATTGGTTAAAACGGTCAAATTCAAAGCTCAAGTGCTGACTCACTGCGCAGCGTGGGTCGGGCTCGCGGTGTGTACTTTACTTGCTGCTGTGTAATAGTCTAACTTCTAAAGTTACAACGACTACACAAGGCAGAATAGTCAATGAGCAGAGTTAAAACTAGCCAGTTCATGACAATCACAATCCAGCGACTGCTGTATCCAATGTATACATAAGCATATGGATATTAACAATAGCATTAGATTTTCATTTAAAGAAGAATGTGACACTGACTGCCAGCAGCAATTTTATCCAGCTGGATTTGTTTTTCTTCTTTCATTGTTCTTGTCTTTGCTTTGTTTGTTACCACACAATGATAAACATTCAAATATAACAGTTCACCACACTACAGTGCACTTTTGCATTGCCCTTAACAGAAACATGATCAATAACGTAATTTATAAATATTACCAACAATAACTTTAAGTAAATCAAATAATTCAGCCTAAGCCTAAATAAAAATAAAGTTAAATAAAATAAGTACATACATGTATAAATAAATAAATAAAATATAATTATAAACTGACCAATCTCCTGGCGTTGGGATCAGCCCCATGGTCTAAAAGCTCATGCACACACTGAATATGGTTGTTAGCTGCTGCCAGAATCAATGGTGTTGTGCCTTCCTGAAACAAAAGTACGTACACACATCAATAAGCTGCCATTCACACTGAACTAAACTTCTGATTTCTGGATACACAGACTTGGGTCTTAGGCGTATGATCCAAATCCCTCATTCTGCTAAAGACTAGAACCAGCATTCTCTACAATCTGGATTTCAACTACAGCATGGTCTGTTATTTTCCTACATTTAAAGTGAATCTGAGGTCATTAAAAAAAACCTTGTGCACTAAATTAGTGTTACGTTGAAACGCGAAGGATAGTATATCTGAAACGCGCACGATAGATCTAAACGTTTCGTTTTGCAAAGTATTCAATAATAGAGTGTATTTACCTTTGATTTGAGTTTGCGTTGTTGTTAGAAGAAGCTTTGTGTAGCGTTGGTAATTTTTGTTAGTCGATATTATTGGAGAATACTCTAGATCTGCTTGTTTATTATCGATCGAAGTTTCAGGATATTTGAGAACATTCTGGGACAGAAAGAATGTTGTATGACGTAAGTCATGGATGACGAAGTTTCATTGGATTGGTTGTAGTGCGTCATACTCGATCATGCCACGGTGTTCTGGAGTAGAGAAAAACTATATATTCGATGCTCTGTTGTTGATAGGGGGTTGATAGTGAGTTGGAAAGTGAAAAGTTGAGAGTGAAAAGGTGATTGTATGCAGTTGTTGATGTGTGCTGAATAAAAGTGGAAAACTTCATACGACGACTCCGTGTCTTGTTGCTGAGTGAGCAGGCTGCGTGGATAAACGAATCAGAGTTACACCTATCAGGATTTCAAGCATCGGGGCTGAATCAAATACTGATAGAAAAACACCAACATCGAATGAGTGTAACAAATAGTATGCGCATTGCAGAGCATTAATCCACATTATTTATTGCGCAATTATTATCTTGCCCTCAGGCGCAATTTAAATCTGTTTGTTTTACCCACTAACTACATTTTTATTTTTGAATGCTGGTTCATCTTGTGGTCATTAGATGTGGTTGTGGTGGCGATGGATTTCTTGTATTTATTGAGGACATAGAATGGACTAGTACTAATGATGCCCTCAGCTGCATATTTTGATCCAGATTAAAAAAAAAGTTATAAAGTAAATCAGTCGAAACAATGGGCGAGTAAATCAGTAGAAACAATGAGAGAGGGAGAGAGAAGCAGAGAGAGAGAGAGAGAGAGAGAGAGAGAGAGAGAAAGACGCTTTGACGTTTTAATTGCTTTATTGGCATCAGGTCCATTAGCATGTGTACTAATCAACTACACTAGCTCCTAATGTACAAATATAATCAAAACCACATTCTGTTAGACCATTCAAACTAATACAGTCAATGGTATTGCAAAGCTTTAACAACTGATCCCCAAAATTATTTGACCCGTCATCCTGCGATGACCTTGGAAAATCACTGTGGTCATCAACTTTTAGCAGAATATCGAAGTCTTCTATCAAACTATTTTGCACACCCGTTCGTTTGCAAGCATTAAAATCACTCGGATGCGACGTACTTGCACTGTTGGAGAGGTTGATCTGACTGCCTAGACTATAGTCCTTGTTATAAACAATTTGCCATTTTTATAATAGGCGATTTTGCTCTGTTGCCGATAATGCAGAATGTTGTTCTTTCTGTCAAATGTGCTTCCATTTTAATGTCCTTTTCTAGCCAGCTTCTGACATAGCTCCGCATCTTTCAACATGTCAATCTTGTCCTGCATTCCTGCTGAGTGATACAATGAAAGGACGTGGACCACGGTTTTGTTTTCCAATTCTAAAAGCTGTTTGAATCAGATAATCTCCAGGCATTGAAGCAGGAATGATCATTCAGAAGATCTGTTATCATCATCAGCGGCGATATCAAAGTTAGCTGGGGTGGTGGATTCACAATCCAAATGAAACAGAATTTACTTGGTCTCATGGTACTACAATTATGCTTAGAAGAACAAAACATTAGGAGTTAGCACCAGTCAAAGTTAGCTATTGTTGATAATAAGCTGTATTATGAAAAAAACCAACAATGCCCTTAAACTTAACCCCAAATCACTACTTGATCCCTTCACCTTACAATTGTGATTGGGAAGACAATGTAGAAAGTAATCAAAGTCCATTTTCCAAAGATATTGTTCAATGAAAACTATAGTGTGGAGAGTTAAAACCCCAAACCAATTATCTCAGGACCCTACTTTGATCTTGTGACCCTAACGACCAGTTAAAAACTGGTCAAAGCACAGTTGACCAAATTCGAAAGGATCAGCTCAGGAAATTACCTTGGTTGCATGTGTTCTTGATCTCTCATGGGAACAATACAATACAATAAACTGTATTGTCTAATATAAAAAAAATCTACAAACTAAATAGTGCATGTCCAAAAATATTTAATAGATGTTGTCTAAGCATTACACAACTTTATTATGCATACATTTTAATTCAGTGCAAATTGCTGTATAAAATAATGAATATCAGCTAGAGATAACATAATAGAAAGAAAGTCACATTTTAAGAGGTAGACGAATGAGTGGAGTGAGAAGAAAAAGATGGCAGATCTATGAGAAAGAAAGATGTGTGTGTGTGAGTGTGCGTGTGTGCGTGTGTGTGTGTGTGTGTGTGTGTGTGTGTGTGTGTGGGTGTGTAAGTGAGAGAGATAGACAGACAGAGAGAGAGAGAGAGAGAGAGAGAGAGAGAGAGAGAGAGAGAGAGAGAGAGAGAGAGAGAGAGACAGTGACAAAAAGAGGCAGAAACAGATAGAGTGGAGCAGGTGTGGAGGAGGGAGGGAGCAGGGGGAGCAGCTTGCTGGTAAGTGTAGTGGGTATTAGCGATCGGCTGGTAAACCAGGAAAAAGAAGCTTAAATCTTCAACAGATCAGCTTTCCTCAGTTGGCAAAAGCAGGTCACAAGTGTACTATAAATCCACCAGGAAATATATAAAACAGCCTAACACTGCATGCACACTTAGCTATTGTCTTTGCACAGACGAAACACATTCCAGCTTCACTGACTGCGACGGTGTTCCTGAGGTTACATTGACGCTCTATTTGTCGTTCTGCATAACTTTCAATTATTGAAGCAAGCGTAGTCTAAACAACTATATGTCAAATAATAAATGGATGCATTTTGTTAAATGTGTGTTTCTACGTATCTAAAAAAGAACATTGCTGTATCGTGACTGATTGGGTTTTTAACTTTATATATATATAAAACAAAATTGATTGTGGATAATGTTAGTCAGCCAGCTATGTGCTACTGTGAATGTCCATACTAGTGGGGTTGATTCATGTTATTTATCTGCAGAATGCTGTTTGGATCTGACTTGTGTCCTTACCAAGTATTTAGACTGTATTGTGCGTCAATGTACAATGAGTAGCTGATATTGTGTTTGCAAGGAAATTGTGCTCTTATGCTCAGTATGGCATCCAGGTAGAAAAAAATGTAGCGTAGATCTGTCACCTGACTAAACACTAGCGGAATACAAATAATCTGTACCTGACAGCTTAAACACCTACACAGGAATACTATGTGACAATAATTGTATCGGTGTACACCTATTTACGTAACAACATTATTGCTTAAACTAGCAATATGCACTACATGAATAAGAACACCCAAATGAACATCCCACACAGCTCTGTTTACTGCTTATACTACATTTATTCTACAGCAATATTGTCATAACTTCTCTTTGATCAAGTTATAAAAACGTGTCAATATGGCGGAGGTTTAATACTTGCATTTGTTCCGGTGATTTTACTGTTGATGCTTGCACGACATGTGACCTACAGCATGTTTTGGGATATATGTGATAGCAATATATTGCACGACATGTGACCTACAGCATGTTTTGGGATATATGTGATAGCAATGTAGAAATACATTCACAGTGGCATGCCACAGGTCCATATAGTCATTTCTAGCAACATTGTCCCAAGTTCTCTCTACAGTATTCACTGTCATGAAAAACAATACAGAGTCTCTCTCTCTCTCTCTCTCTCTCTCTCTCTCTCTCTCTCTCTCTCTCTCTCTCTCTCTCACATGAGTGGCTGAGTGGCTTTCGTAGCTTTATAGAATTCCTAGATAATAATAATAATTACTGTATTTATAATGCGCTTATCTTATAATAATTATAACTCTAAGCGCGCACTCACAACTCACGCACGCATGTGCACAATATACTCATACCACAAACAGCAGACACTATATGCAAGAGACAGCTGGCGATGGGGTGCGTAGATAGAACTAGACATAAGTTTTGCTTCTGAAGTGTATAGTTGAGTGCCTATATAAAATTATACGGACAAAGTCCATATGACTCACATGCTCCTTCTGGAACTCTCCATAATTAACATGAAAATGAGTGCCCAGATAAAACAAAATGAAGCAGTAGCATTAAAATGCAAACATCAACTTCGATCTTTCTATGCTCATGACCTTGACCTCTGGCTCCAAATACACTAAGGTACGATCAAATAAACTACAGCAAAAGTTGCATTATGCACAAAAAAAAACAACCTTACCTTGGGATGACCTTGATCTTCAGTGACCTTGACCTTTACGTGACCTCTCATGCTCGTGTATGATCAAATAACCCAATGTAGTAGCATACTATGGGTTATATACAGCCATTCCACTGTGCAATTACCTATTTTTTCATGTTTTTGCAAGGCCTAAAATGACCTTGACCTTCAGGATCAACATTTCTAAATACAAGTTTGGACTTCAAATCTCTCAAAGTTTAGAGTCAAGGTCACTTCAAAGTACCTATGCTAAATGACTTTGGACAGCTCCAGTGATCTTAAGGAGTGAGGTTGACCAAATTTGCATAGTATGTCCTATCCTATCCTGTCCCATAACCCGAAGGTCGTAGGGGCACCACAGATGATCGCTTAACCAGCATACTCCATCTTTCTCTGTCCTCAGCAGCCCTCATGGCTTCGCTCAGTGTCAAACCAGTCCATTCTCGAATGTTGTCCTCCCACCTCTTTTTCGGTCTCCCCCTTCTTCTACCTCCTTGCACTGTGCCTTGCAGAATGGTCTTTGCAAGGCCTGATGATCTGGTGACGTGGCCATACCATCGGAGTTTCCGTTTCTTCACCACTGTGAGCAGGTCATCGTGTTGTCCAATGGCTTGTGTGATGGTCTGTCGGACTTCAACGTTGGTGATGTGTTGGGTATAGGAAATGCACAGAAGTCTTCTGTAGCACCTCATCTCCATGCTTTGTATTCTTCGTTGGAGATCTGCTGTGAGGGTCCATGCTTCGCAAGCATATAGGAAGATGGAGATGACCAGAGATCGCAGCAGTCTTACTTTGGAATGTAGACTGATGGTTCTGTCTTTCCAAATGGGCTTCAACCTTGTCAGGGCAGCAGTTGTTTGTGCGATCCTGGAGAGGACTTCCTGTCGAGACCCATTGTCTGACACAATGGCTCCTAAATATTTGAAGCTGTGCACTGTGTTGAGGGATTGGCCTTGTACTTTGATGTCCGTGTTGATGCCATTGGTGTTGTTGGTCATCATTTTGGTCTTCTCTGCACTTATTTCCATTCCATAAGCTCTGGAGGTGGTGTCAAGCCTCTGTACAAGCTGTTCAAGTTCTTGTTCCTCTCCAGCCAATCCATCAATATCATCCGCAAAACGAAGATTGGAGATTGCTCTGCCCCCTATGCTGACTATAGTATGTATCTCATTGATATCTATTATGCATCAAAGAATCCTAAGTTCAATATTAATAAATTTAAAGAAATGTGAAATTTTTTAAACAAAACAAACAAAAAATTTTTGGGACTAATATTTATTGACCCTGTGACCTTGAAGTGAAGTCATTCATTGGAACATAGCCACTTTCAAGTCCAACTTAAAAACTCATCTCTTCCTTAAAACTGTCTGATTTCATCTACCATCATCAGCATTCCTTCCTTCTTATGTGATTCAGACCATCGCTGTCACAAGTGCCTTGGACTTTGATGTCCGTGTTGATGCCATTGGTGTTGTTGGTCATCATTTTGGTCTCCTCTGCACTTATTTTCATTCCAAAGGCTCTGGAGGTGGTGTCAAGCATATGTACCAATTGTTAAAGTTCTTGTTCCTCTCCAGCCAATCCATCAATGTCATTCACAAAACGGAGTTTGGAGATTGCTCTACCCCTTATGCTGACTGCCTTCATGATCTACAAGGGCATCTGACATGATGTGTTCCAGGAAGATGAAGAGTTTTGGAGAGAGTAGACATCCTTCATGCTATAACTAAAAAAGCTATTCTCAGAATTCTTCCCGATAACGACAATGAAGCAATTGTATTGATAAGCTGTAATATTTTATAATATGCGATAGTTGCTTGCATGATTGTGTTTATAACTGGCCGGATATATGTTTTTGCTTTTTTTTGTTTTGATTACTAAGGCTGTAAGGGCTAACTAACTGTAATGCTTTATTGATTTAACACAATGTTTTTAAAACGTACTGTTCTTTATGTGTCAAGTGGTCTATGCTTGTCGTAACTCCTTGTTTGGGGTAATAAAGACGTGTTGCATTGTACTGTAAACAACATATAAAATGCCCTTGTATTTCAAATATAAACAACATATAAAGTGCTCTTGTATTTCAAAAGGAAAAAGTAAGCAACAACTTGTTATCCTTGTAATTACGATCATTGTTTCACTTTTTGCCCCATTCAATCTGTATCATCGTTATTCTTCTCCAAATGAAACCAAATTATGTTAATTAAGTGAAATGATTAAAGGTTTTGAGGTCCTTGGGTTTCATATGAAAAAAACTAAACCCAAAACAACAGCAAAATATTCGTATTTTTGCTTTTTTCTCTCTTCTTTAGACTTATCCAAAGTCATTAAACTACAACACACACACACACCCACACACACGCAATATTTAAGAAGAAGAAAAAGAAGAAGAAAGATTCTGGGGCTTCTATGAAAAATTTAATGTCTAACAGGTAGAATCTTGTTGCTGGACTGTTCAAGGTTCAGAGAAAATTAATGTCTTGTTAAGTGCAGAGAATTAATACCTGTTATCCACACAAAAAAATTAAGATTCTTGGGCTAAATTTTAATGATTCTAGAAGAAAATGCCTAGCCAGCGAAACTTGAAATCCTAATAAATGGCATGAATTGACCGAAACAGCTGCTAAGGGTGTTTAGTTAGATGCCAGAAAATAGATAAGAAAGAGGAGTTATTACTTAACACATAGCTAGCTGCTTACACTCATCATAGACCCTGCGAAGAGAACCGAATACATACATTTTGAAGAAACATGATCAATCCTCGGTTTTAGGCTTTTGTTTTCCATGTGTGTGTGTGTGTGTGTGTGTGTGTGTGTGTGTGGGGGTGTGTGTGGGTGTGTGTGTGTGTGTGTTTGAGAGAGAGAGAGAGGCATGGGGTGGGGGACTGGGAAAGAGGTGGAAAAATGTGAGTGAAAAAGAGAGAGAGTGGGGAGGGGGGGGGGTGTGTGAGTGAAAGAAAAAAAGAGAAAAAAGAGCAGGAGGAGGGTGAAGGTGGGGGTGGGGATGGAAGGGAAGACAGAGTCTACGTGTCTGTGTAAAAGATAATCACTGAAAGCAACATAATATTATCTGCTCGCCTTCCTTCCACCAGCCCTAAATGTAGGATGTGTTTTGTTCCATTACATTGGGCGGCAGGGATAGCTCAGTGGTCAGAGCGCACCACTTGTGTGCGTGCGTCTTGGGCGACGTGGGTTCGAATCCTGACTTCAGCAAACTATTTTGTGATTGCTGGATATTACGGGCCAGCGCTTTGAGAAGCTCTATGAGCTTGTAAGTGCGCTATATAAGAGAAATCTCTTTCTTTCTTTAACCATCGACAAGTTGATTACATTTTCTTCTGATACCCAGCGGATTTTTGTTAGGGAATGAGAATTATACTGGAGATTAACAGAGACAAAAGGTTTGTGACAGAAGTCAACGAGACTATCCGGGACTCAATCATCATCTCATTTTCAACGTAGACAAAACGCTATAGCGACTTTGTAATGAGATCCTAGGAAAAGAAGTGGGGAACATCATTCACAGAAGAGGAAACAAATTAAAACTTTTGCTAGCGAATTAGAATGTGGAGATTATGAATGCAGGGTGTTGTTATAATTTTCAATCATAGTCAATGCAGAGTAATTATTAATCTACGCTCAATTGCTTTTTGATTGGTGCCTCCACCACTAATCCATATAATTAGTCATTACAGAGTTATTTAGCAAGAGATAGTTGCATGCTGATACTCCGGTGCCGCTATGATGTGTACTGCATTAGCGCATAACCATACGAGTTTTGATACTCCGTTAGTGTAGGGCAGATAGCCAAGTTTACCATACACTAGCTCATGAAATGTTGGTGATGTAGGCTATACAGCACAGTTAACACGAGAAGCAAATTCCAATCTTCTTAAACAAAACAAACTAACTGTGGGAAGCAACTCACCAATGTTGAGGAATCGCAAAATTACTAAGAGAAATAAACATCGATCTTTTCAGACGTGCCTTGAAGCAAATTCCAATCTTCTTAAACAAAACAAACTAACAGATGGAAGCAACTCACTGGTGAGGAACAGCAAAGTTACCAATCTTTTCAGACGTACCTTCTCAGGTGCAGTGATCTTTTTCAGTAAGCAATCTAGTTCCTGAGTCAAGGCAGCTAACCACGTAATCACACCTGGTTTCCTAAAAATGTTTTTAAGTCTGACAGTAATGAGGCAGAGCCCTATCTTTCTTTCTTCTTTCAACCGTTTACAAACATAAGAGGGTGGTTATATAGGTTAGTTGCTATTTGTTTAGCTATCCATTTATAACAGGAAACCACTTTCCCACAAGGAATCCTACCACTATATTCAACACACGGCTTCAATAAACATCAGATAAAACAAACCAACAAAAATACACTGTAGTATCAATCTATGTGTTCACAAGCTATTTCGTCTCTCAAGGAACGTTCTGAGGCCCAAACTTTTTTTTTTTCGTGGCTCTTTGATTCTTAACCTAAGTTGCTGAAACTTTTGGACAAAAAAATGGTTGAAGAATCTTGGTTGGAGATAGAAAAAATGTTATTGGACCTCCGCAAACCTTCCAATGAAGACAGACCATAAAACGCAATGGCTGAGGAAACCATCAGGATAACAGGTGGCCATCAAAATGAAAGACATCAGACATTTAGTCATCTAACAGCTCACATTGCCAAAGTGGTTTCCGGCAATACAAAAAAAAAAAGAAAAAGAGATAATGTAACAATCTTCACATGACTAGTTTGAAAAAGATTAAGTTACAATACAGTAACAATGCTATTAACATAGGCTAATTAAAAGGTGATAACTGATTCTTGACATAATGACCAAAGATGAAATTATACACAAAACAACCAAGAAAGATGCACAAATTAACAGAATTTTTTTTTTATATATTGCGATTTCTCCGTGAGATTTAATTTAAGTTGATTTTGTGAGTGTCAGGGAATATATAGGAGTGTAGGGGTGGAGAGAGAAAAACTTAATTTTTTTTTAAAATTAGGGATAATGATTTTAGACTAATTAATAAGTCTAATCTTCCAATCTGTCCCTTAAAAATTAACATAGTAAAGAACCTTTAACATTAACTTGGAAATCGCATAAATTACACACACACATGCACTCACACACATGCACACACAATCACACCAAAACCCTTCATTATTATCTTTAAACAATTTTAGGCAACCACCTTCCCCCCTTTCCTCATCCCTCACCCTTAGAATAAAAAAATAATTATTATAATAATGATAATAATAATAATAACATTAACAATAATAATAATAATACACCACCATCACCACTATCATCACTATTATTATTATTATTATTAGAGAGAGAGAGAGAGAGAGAGAGAGAAAGAGAGAGAGGATAAGATTATTCTTTATTAACGAAAGTAGTAGAATAAGCAGTTGTCTGTGCTTTCTTACATCTGGCCCTCACCCTAAAGAAGGCCTACTGAAACTAAAAAAATAAAATAAAAACAAACAAGAAAACAAAAAACAACAATAATACGATTAGATGTTTGCAGATAAATCTGCAGTAAGAACAAATGCATACATGTACGTGACAAGCATTGCAATGAATAGAGGGTGGAGTTGCACATCGATTTTATTTTAACGTTTCTAGCATTCTAAAGATCAACTGGTTTGTAAGCAACAAAGATTAGAGGACATTACACATATTAACTAGCACATATGCATTCCTATCCTATCCTATCCTGTCCCGTAACCCGGAGATCGTAGGGGCACTACAGATGATCGTTTAACCAGCATACTCCATCTTTCTCTGTCCTCAGCAGCCCTGATGGCTTCGCTCAGTGTCAAACCAGTCCATTCTCGAATGTTGTCCTCCCACCTCTTTTTCGGTCTACCTCTTCTTCTACCTCCTTGCACTGTGCCTTGCAGAATGGTCTTTGCAAGGCCTGATGATCTGGTGACGTGGCCATACCATCGGAGTTTCCGTGTACTGTGAGCAGGTCATCGATCGTGTTGTCCAATGGCTTGTGTGATGGTCTGTCGGACTTCGTCGTTGGTGATGTGTTGGGTATAGGAAATGCCCAGAAGTCTTCTGTAGCACCTCATCTCCATGCTTTGTATTCTTCGTTGGAGATCTGCTGTGAGGGTCCATGCTTCGCAAGCATATAGGAAGATGGAGATGACAAGGGAGCGTAGCAGTCTTACTTTGGAATGTAGACTGATGGTCCTGTCTTTCCAAATGGGCTTCAACCTTGTCAGGGCAGCAGTTGTTTGTGCGATCCTGGAGAGGACTTCCTGTCGGGACCCATTGTCTGATACAATGGCTCCTAAATATTTGAAGCTATGCACTGTGTTGAGGGATTGGCCTTGGACTTTGATGTCCGTGTTGATGCCATGGGTGTTGTTGGTCATCATTTTGGTCTTCTCTGCACTTATTTCCATTCCATAAGCTCATTCCTATGCATTATTTTCAAAATAATTAAACAAAACAATCCATTGCATAAAATCATCAGTAGCAAAGAGCATAAAATTAAAAGCAAGTTTGTAGAATGAAAAATCATAATTCTTATTTCCTTACATGTACAATGAAAGCAACATGTACTTTGACTTCATAAGGTGGAAAGCACATTTGCTCTTGAAAGTATTCATAAATTATCTTGTATCTTGTATCAAGTTGGTAGTTTGTCTCAGGAAGTTTGGGAGAGAGTTACAGAGACTGCTACCTGAATAAATTAAATTAGACTTAAACAGATCAATCTGGGAAAGAGGAATTTCAATCTCATGACTTGGCAACTTGGCGTGAAGTTCTCAAAATGAATTTTGAGTATATCATTATATGGTTTCTGGTACATATCCAGTGATAATTTTGTGAATAAAAGACAACCTTTCTTTTAGAGGGAGAATCCCTAAATTTATTTAGTCTAACTCAGAGAGGTTTGCTTTCTTTAATACAACTACTTTAAGAGCACGAGAGAGGGATGGAGGGAGAGAGAGAGACTCAGAGAGGGATGGAGGGGGAGAGAGAGATGGAGGGGGAGAGAGAGAGGGATGGAGAAAGAGGGAGTGAGGGAGGGCAAGAGAGAGAGAGAGAGAGAGAGAGAGAGAGAGAGACTGACGACCATTTATGATGGGGGATGGAGGAATAGGTTTGAGATAGGACGAGTGGGAATAGGGTTGAGCTGGGAGGCGTGGGTTCCTCTAGCAACGTGATGAAAATGAACTCCATTCTTAGTGTTACATGCAGCCAGACAGAACTATATATTTTCCTCTGGAGTGTCAGCCAAAGCAAACAGGGGAAAATCTATATACCGAGGTTAGAGTCACAAACAGACCGCATGTGCAGCAGTTTTGTGGGTCAAAAGTTTGTAGCACGAGGGAGATAGGTTACTAGATATCAGTGGTTGTGATGTCTACATAGCAATGGGGGAATAGGTTTGTGGCGGCGGTTAAACACTGCCATATGGCCCTAACCTTCAGGTAAAACAACAAACTCACACTCACACGGCTGTATAGAAAGTGCCTATGGAGTCTGCTTACAACTACACTCCCTTCGGGCTTTAGCTGTCTAAAGAGCAAGCCTGGCTCTATGTTGGTGACCCTTGACCAGGCTGGGAAAAGTTTCCTTCTTTGTTGGTTTGATTTCAGAGTGTTTGTTTCCTTGAAGTTGAATGTGTGTTTGCTTAACTTTTGTTTGTTAGTTGATTGCGTGTGTTGCTATTTTATTTTATTTACTTGTTTATGAGTTGGTTTTGTTAATGACCATGGATGCTTGCATGCATGCTTGTGTTTGCCACTGTGCGTGCGTGTGTGTGTGTATGCCTGTGTATGTATGTATGTGTTTACAGGAAATCAACTCTTAAGATGGGAATAATTGCCTTGAACCTGAATAATTATATTATATAATATTACTTTTTTAATTAGTAGAATCTACATGCATAAGTCACATTGACAGTAGAAAGGAGGTTGGGGAATCGAGTTATAAAAAAAGCCTTGAATTAATTATTAATCGTAATAGGAGTAAGACCAAACTCCTTGTAACGAAAGGGGTTGTTTCAAGAATTGCGTGTATGCGTGCGTGAATGATTTGCGTGTTCGCCCGTCTCACACTTCCTAACTCTCAAAACTTCTTTTGCTGTCACACCCCCTTCTATTACTAGAAAAATAAACAAGAATCAACAAAGTTTACATAAGTACATATAACTCAATCAATAACATGAAAAACGTTTGAGTAGTTTTTTTTTGTACTCACGTACTTTGAGGTGATAATCCGTGAAAACACACTTTCACAAAACCACAAATAAGTCCCATTCAGATAATCCAAATAACACCAGTCACAATAAACACCAATATCGATCTGGTCACCGTCGACAGAGAGAGATTTCCCCAATAGTCTCATGGAGGTTAGAAGTCACTGTGTCTTTCTTTGTCTCTAATATCTGTCTCTGTCTTTATGCTGTCCTCCTTCCCCTTATCCTTGTCCTTCTCTCTATCTATCCTGGGTTTTCTTCTCTATCTACCGTCCTCTCCGCCTTCCCGATAATCCTCCCCTGCTGCTGCTATGGCTGCTGCCGCTGTTGCTGCTGCTGCTGCTGAGGTGGCATTGGTTGCTACTGCTGCTGATGCGGTAGCGGTTGCTACTGCTGCCGATGTGGTAGCGGTTGCTACTACTGCTGATGTGGTAGCGGTTGCTACTGCTGCTGATGTGGTACCGGTTGCTACTGCTGCTGATGTGGTACCGGTTGCTACTGCTGCTCGTCTTTCTTCCTCGTCTTCTTCTTTGGCCTCCTCACTGGTCACTTCCTCTTCTCCTTCTTCTTCTCCCTCTTCTTCGCCTTCTCGTCTTCTTCTTTGGCTCTTCTCTGGCCCCTTCTTCTTCTCCTTCTTCTTCTCCCTCTTCTTCGCCTTCTCGTCTTCTTCTTTGGCTCTTCTCTTGTGATATCCTCTTCTTCTTTCTTTGTGAGCTTCTTTCTCTTCTCTCGGAGTTTCTTCTTCTTCTTCTTCTTCTTCTTCTTCTTCCTCACCTTCTCCTTATCCTCTTCTTTCTTCTTCTTCTTCTTTTCCTTCCGCTCGAGGCCCCAGCCGGAAACTTCTGCAGTCAACAGCTGCTAGAAGTACAAACACAACCACCCCGTGGTACACACAAGAAGAGACTGCCCCCAGTTTGAATGTGATTGGCCAGTCGTCACATGACTAGCTCAGCCAATCAGCATTCAGTTTTCAATAAAAAATATTAACATCTATGTCTTCACACAGGAACTACACACACACTACAACCCTCAAAAACGTCATCGGACCGAAATAGTATAAAACCGGTCCGTGACAATAGCCCCTTCCTGCAAAAAGAAAATGCCCGAGTTTTCTGAATTTTATCAGAAAGAAAAAATTACTACAATTATGTCCATCTCAACTGTACAAACAAGCGAAAAGAGATAACTGGTCATTAGCACTTATCTTAATCGTAAACCCTATTGTATTAAGCAATCACCCAAAGCGCAATAGACGTACAAAATATGTAGTTCAAGACCAAGCATGTTACCTTGATACAGCGAAACAAAAATCAATAGGGTACATAACAGATCATATTACAGTAATACAAGAGATTTCCAATATTAAACATACAATAGCAGAAATATACACAAAGCATGTTCATTTCCCACAGATTTTATGGAATACACTGATGATAGTGTCTGGTTTTGGCTACAACTGTTTTGACAATTGATGTATTCTTGAGCTAGTTTGCAAGATTCTAAGATCTTGTTTTTGACGTGTTTAAGCTGAATAGTGTCAGGGTAACGTGTTACCATATCAATGATGTTGAGTATGCATTTGTGACCTTCCTCAGACGGCGGAGAAATCGGTTCTACCTAATCAACTGTAACTCGTTTGAATGGTTCTAAAACAGTTGGCATCTTTTCCAAAGGAACCGGTGGAATGCAATGTCTCTCGTCTTCAGCACGGGTAGGAACACAAGTATGACCTTGATCTTGGCTGAGTGTGGTAGCACCCGAAAAAGGGTCGGACACACCTGGTAAATTCCCTAAAATCAAATCAGCCACTGGTTGATCAATGACACAACACAAAACAGTGCCAGAGAAAAATGGAGTGTCAACAGACACTTTAGCCAACGGAAATTCCTCAATATTTCCACCGAATGACCAACATTTACCCTCTTTGCCAGTGTACTGGTCGTGCGAAACCAGTCTCTTGCGAACTCCACAGATAGTAGCACCTGTATCTCTGAGTACACTTGCTTTGAGGCCATTTACGGTACCTGAGACTAGCTTGGGCTGACCACAGTTTTCATCACCAACTGGGCAAATGACTTCCGCGACTAAAGCTGACTGAGTCAGTGTTAACTGGAGGGTCCTGGTATTTCTGCGAACCACTTTCAGTATCCTGAGTCTCTGGGTATCCATTGCCACAAGCAGAAGGACACCATGCAGCTATGTGACCTGCACCCCCACAACAATAGCAAACTATGCCCTGTATATTCTGTCTTCTATTGAGAGGAGGACTACCTGCGAAACGAGAACCAGGTCTCGAATACGTATTGCCACGTCCACGAGGAGCCTGATTGTTCTGAGCGCCCTGTTGAGTATTCATGTTCTGATTTGCAAAACCCCTATTTGGAGTAGGACCTGCGGGTTGGTAGTTTCCACGCGGAGAGTCACGAAATCCCGAACCCCGGAAATTATTCCATCTTTGGCCAGTCCCACGAAATTGATTCTGAGTGGGTACGTTCTGAGAAATCGATGCGGATGCAAAAATTGAGTCATCTGACTTCCGTGCCAGTTTCTTTTCCGGGTGAGCCATGCGAAATGCTTCAGCACTGTCTATCAAAGCCGCGAATTTTGTCAAATTTCTTTCTTTCAAAAACACGGCGAGATCTCTCGAAACAGAAGCAATAAACTGCTCACACAAAATCAGATTCCATAGTCCATCAAAAGTCTTTTCACAATCTGATAGTTGGATCCATCTTTCCAACAAGTGTGAAAATCGCTTTGAAAAAGTGACAAAACTTTCTCCCACTTCAGGCCTAACTGATCTGAATTTTTCCCTGAATCCATCTGCAGTGCACTGAAATTTCTTAAGAAGTTCTTGCTTAAGATCATTATATGAAACTGTACCGGTAGCAGACAAAGAATGATACACAGCTAAAGCCGGGTCTTTGGCTCTTCTCTGGCCCCTTCTTCTTCTCCTTCTTCTTCTCCCTCTTCTTCGCCTTCTCGTCTTCTTCTTTGGCTCTTCTCTTGTGATATCCTCTTCTTCTTTCTTTGTGAGCTTCTTTCTCTTCTCTCGGAGTTTCTTCTTCTTCTTCTTCTTCTTCCTCTTCTTCTTCTTCTTCTTCTTCTTCCTCACCTTCTCCTTATCCTCTTCTTTCTTCTTCTTCTTCTTTTCCTTCCGCTCGAGGCCCCAGCCGGAAACTTCTGCAGTCAACAGCTGCTAGAAGTACAAACACAACCACCCCGTGGTACACACAAGAAGAGACTGCCCCCAGTTTGAATGTGATTGGCCAGTCGTCACATGACTAGCTCAGCCAATCAGCATTCAGTTTTCAATAAAAAATATTAACATCTATGTCTTCACACAGGAAGATACTACAACACACAAAAACGTCATCGGACTGAAATAGTATAAAACCGGTCCGTGACACTCCTTCCACTTCAGTTTCCATTTTAAAACCTGTCTGTTCTCTCAAACTATGAAAGAGAATTAAACACTATACAATTTCTCTGAGAACAAGACTCGAATTTCCGTGACAGTAAGACAAAGGCTATTAATTAAATTAAGAGAGTTAGCAGCACAATGTACATAAGCAGAATTAAGATATTGGGCTGACTCTATAATCTCCTTATGCTGACTCTCAATGCGATGGTGTGCTTACTTCACAGGGACTTACATTATTTACAGTATCTGTGGTACATGCACATATGTGTTATGGAAAATATTTAATACAATGCATGTCATGTTTACGTCTATACATCGCAAGCCTAAACAATATTCTCTGAGGGTGCGATTTACAGAAATGAAATAAACCAGTAGCAGTACAATACAGTTAAAATCAAGATGGCAAGCCATTCAAATCAACTTCCAAACACACAAACACTGCCTACAAAACAAGCATTTTCAAAAATGTTAATTTTAGGGCGGTGGACTTCATCCTAACAAAATTTTAACAAAAATGTGGAATGATAGGAAACTCTATGAACTATCTCATTGCTTGCAGATTATCTGCAAGCAAAACGTTATTAAAATGGGCTCAGCCAATTTTTAGATACTGCACAAAGTTTGTTCACAAAACAGTGAAGCACAATGAATTGACCTTTAAGAAATACAAATAGGAATGATCTAATCATGATAGCATGCTTTGTAGTCAAAAGAATACACAAAGTACAAATGTTGAATTTTGGTTCAGCAAGATATTTTTAGACAAGCCTGGACATACAAAAACCCATGCAGAATAAACATAGGAAAAATGTACAATTTAAATTTAAAGATATTATTCTATACAACACAACACAGCACAGCAAATCACAAAACTACACAGCATACATTTCTATCAATTTGATTGGTAAGGTAAAGGTAGTCCCATAGCCTTGTGGCCGTAGGGGAGCATGATATTGGAGATCACACTTATCTTGGGCCAGCGTAATGAGGGTGATGCCCATCTCTCTCCCTTGCTGCTTTACCTTCCCCACCCTTAAGAGAGTAGGACTAAGGTACTCAGTCACAGTTGAGTCAACTGGGGGTGTTGTTATTTGTCGCTTCACGTTTTGCGGTCACCCATCCAAGTGCTAACCGCACTTGACCGCACTTGACGGTGCTTAACTTGCGACACAGTAGCGAGTGCTCCAACCACTGCGCTATCCGACACCCCATTCACCCCGACACCATTCAATTTGAGTGAATAATAGAAAATATAAGCGCATGCAGTGATTAACACCTCCGCTTAACACTAAGGGGTAGAAGGGAATTGGGGAGGGGAGCAAAGCAGGTGGGGCTCAGCAGAGGGGGGAGGGGAGAGGGAGAGTACTTGGGGGAAATGAGGTGTGTGGTGGCGATCAGTGTGTGTACAGAGTCACATTTTACTGCTGTGAGCCATGAAAAACCATATTCACGTCTAATTAAAAATCTAATTAAAGCTAAAATGTTAATAACACACACCCCTCCCTAAAACCTCAAGGCAATTCATAAAAGTACATGGAAAGGTAAGAATGCAAGTAAGAAAATAAACCATAATGCAGTGTATGAACCTTATATTAGTGAAAAGTGGGTGTCAGTGCAACATGTGTCTGCACATATGTATAATTTCTATTGTACGGCACGGTGCAGAGAGGCAGAAGAAGAGGCGGGAAGACAACATTCGAGAATGGACTGGCTTGGCACTGAATGAAGCCATGACAACTGCTGAGGACAGAGAAAGATGGAGTACGCTGGTTAAACGATCATCTGGGGTGCCCCAACAACTTTCGGGTTATGGGATAGGATAGAATAGGATTGTACGGTCTGAGTGTGTTTCTCACTGGGTGCCTGAACGTATCAGTGCTTGTGTGTGTGTATGCATGCAATGCATATGTATGTGTGTGAGGGTGCATATATAATGTGATTTCATACAAAAATTACAGTATCAAAAGGTCTCTAGAAAAGTGTGATTTAAATTTTTATTAGCATTTAGTTGTCAAGCAGTGTCTACAGAAGTGTGATTTATATCTGCGTATAAACCTGTCACTGGAAACTTGATCTAACATCAACATTAAGGTATCAAACAATCTTTAGCAATCATCAAGCATGTGTCAAGAAACATAATATATATATATCAGTATCATTATTAAGGTGTCCCTACAGACAGGGTTTTTATGGCCTACCTTGTCCTTACAGTCCACATGCACTTTGCCTGTTTCCAACACAGCCCTGAGATCCTCTAGGTTTCCTTGCAATGCTGCCAAGTGCAACTGCTGGTCTGATGGCATATCTTTCTGAAAACACAAGCAAACTGAAGAATTCAATAAGTTTAATTCATAGGCATTTCTTACAGTAGGGGGGAAGGATGGGGTCACAGGAATCATGTATCCCCCCCCCCCCTTATACCCCTTCCAAAAATGGAAACAAAAATTGTTAAGAGATATAGATGAACACTATCAGCTTCTTCCTTCTGGCCGCTGTTTCAGAGTGTCAAAGGTATCCACAATCAAGGCTAGGAACACTTTAGTAACCAGATCATCCGTTGAATGTGTGTGTGCGTGTGTAGTGCAGATTCTTAAGTTCTAGCAATGTTATGTAGCATTTAGTGTGTGTGTAGTGAGTGGTAATGAATGAACAACTGTAACCTGTGGTCTGTGAAATAAAGTATTATAATTTGTGCAATACAATACAATACAACAAATCTTTATTATCCCATAAGGAATTTCACAGCAATGTATGTCAGGCATATAAAACATATAATTAAAAACAGTCATGTTATTAGTTATAACATTTAACAGAGCTACAAAATCAATACTAAATTTATACATTCTATAAATCTAATCACTTGCGTACTCTTACACTTCATCTTTTCCTTCAAACACCTATCCACGCACTCTGGTTCTATCACACGTATGTCAATGCCCTTTTTAGACAGTTAAAATATAATAAAAATACATACAAACATAGTGTATATGATAGTTTACCACTCTGGACTTATTATTTTGTTGCAACAGTGTTAGATAAATAATCTTAGTTTAATATGAATCTTAGTAGGTCAACAATATATAACTGTATGAAACTATGGTCAACATAAGCAATAATACTGTTGACTGATTATAACAGTTGCCAAAAAATACAGGTAAAGCACGTAAATGGTATTTTAAAAGTTGGTTTACAGACATTCATAGTAAACACACACATATTATACACACCCTCACAAACACACACATGCACACGCGCATGTCTTCATACAAACATGCACATACACTCAGCGAGATAGTTGGGAGACTCCTACATCAAGACAGTCTTGTGTTTGAGGGTCTGCAGTATCTGCAACCAATGACACTGTGATATATCAACTGATTAATGTGCCATGCAGTGATGTTTATGAAAATGTACTGTATTGTGTATGTTACACTGTAGATTACACAATGAGCAAGTGAATCAGTGAATGGTATTTTGACCATAGTTTTTGTTTGCTTGTACCTTTTTAACTGATGTCAAATCCATGTATGAATTTCACTATTTGAGATAATAAAGTTTTCTGATTCTGAGTTTGGATGGGGACGCTAAAGACTAGAGGCTGATATTTGTCAATGTTCAAAGGTTATTTACTGATGAACTCATAAAAAATCTTTTAAATAAAAAGTTGTGATCCCCTCCTCATCTCCTTCCACACTGATCCGCTCATGTCGGCATGATGATGCATGACAAAGCACCAACTTTAAATATTTTAAAGTTTTGTACAGTATGTGAATCAGCACATTGTACAGGTGCTAGAAATATAAAATTGTTAATAATTGGTAAAGCAATGAGCGGGGTGTGTGGGGGTGGGTTTGGGAGTGGGGAGGAAGGGGAGTAGGGAAAATTCATAGATATTTCACTCCTTAAAACTTAGTGCTGAAGGAAAGTTTACACACATACAATGACACATGGCCCATTCTTTGGCATACAGTTTTTCATAAAGTCAGCTGCAGGCAAAATGCAACCCAAATGCATTGTTCTATTTTTTTTTTTGTAAATGAAAATGTTAACTTATTAATATTTATTCTTCTTCTTATTATTATTATTATTAATTACAGATTAATATGCTTTACCACTGAATTTGCCATTTTGCTCTTAATAGTTGATAGTTCAGCATATAAGCTAAGGCTAACAGCCTTTGGCCCTCATATTAAAATATTGATGAGGGTCTCAAGACCCAAACCCCTGGTTTCAATGCCTACCAATTTTGAACCTTTTAGACTCCAAATTGGTGAAGTAGATGCTATCCTTAAATAACCTGTCTATACAGTTCTTGAACATATTGAGTGATTTAGCATCCACAGCCTCAGCAGTCAGGTTATTCCAAGGGGTTATGACTCTATTAGTAAAATACTGCTTAAATTTGCGAGTACAGTGGAACCTCCGGTATACGACCGTCCAAAATCTGAGAAAAAACGGTCTTATAATAGAGGTGGTCTTATACCGGAAACAAGGGGTGGGGTGGAGGGGGGAGGGGGGTCAGGCTAGGAGGGGTATGTAGTCATAATTTTCACACTCACCAGCATGTATTCTCTGACAAAGGAAACAGTAAAACATGTTTCACTTTTAGCTTTGTCTTTTATTCACAACTTCAAAAATAGAAAACAGTCGAACCACTGCCAGACGCGTTCATTCAAGTCTGTCAGTGCAGAAGCTCTCAGTTTCGATGTTTCCCTTTTTGCCACTTTCTCCACTCTCCCATTGTAGTTTCACAGATTCCTTATCCTTTATTATGAGCTGAATTTGGGTCTTCCCAACATCTAAACTTCTTGCAATAGACAAACAACTCTCCCCATTTTCACTTCTTTCAATCACTTTCATTCTCTCTGCCAAACTCAAAACGTTCCTCTTGCGCGACGCCATTTTGACAGCCAGTGTAGGCGAGTAATGTCCCTTATTTGCGAACCGGAAATAGCAGACAACAGCAGGCGTACACTAACATGAGAGAAAAAACGAAAGGTACAGACAGCAAATTAACTGATATCTCTTTTAAATTGCCCTAAGACGGTCGTATAAAGGGCTTAAGACACGGTCGCTGGTCGCATAAACGAGGTTGTCGCATACCAGAGGTAATTTATTATTGGAAGTGAATCCGTCAGAAGTTTTCAGGTCACATAACGGAGGGAGTCGTATTCCAGAGAGCCGGATACAGGAGGTTCCACTGTATTATTAAAAGTTTTAGTAAGTTTAAATTTGTGACCTCGTGTTATACCCACATCATTAAAATTTTAAAAAGAAGAAGTGGTTAAATGATCATAAAAACTGCACAATTTTAAATTTCAATTAGCATTATCAGATCACCCCGCCCTCTCCTATACTCTAAACTGGGCAACCTCAGTGACATCAATCTCTCCTCGTAGGACAGTCCTGACATTATATATCTTCCTGGGGAATCTGCGCTGGGCACCCTCGATCAAGTCAACATGCTTCCTTAAGTAAGGACACCAGGCGAGGTTAGCATACTCCAAGATGGGATGTATAAGAGCTGTAAAGAGGGGGACCATGATGTCATTGGATTTATTACTTATGATTCTTATAAACAGGGCTGAAATTTTGTTGGCTTTCTTAACAGTACTATCAAAGTGATTCTCAAAGCTGGACTCTGTATCCACAATCACTCCAAGATCCCTCTCAATACCAGTCGTCTCAATCTTACACCTTTCTTTATCGTCATCATAAAATACTCGATACTGAAGATTATTTTTGCCCAGATGCAATACCTTACATTTTTCACTAATAAATTTAAGCAGCCATGTTTCCGTCCATTCAACCAACTTGTCTCACTTTAGTTTAATCAATCTCTGTGGACACATCATCAACAAATCTATGTCACACTGTACCTTCTCTGGCATGTCATTTATAAAATATGTAAACAGTGTTGGCCCCAACACTCTCCCTTGTGGGACACCGCTTGAAACACTTATTCTGTCAGACCTATTACCGTTAACTGTAACGTACTGAGTCCTGACAGTCAGAAAACTCCTAATCCATGCAAGTGGACTGCCACCTATGCCATAACCTTTTAGTTTCTGTAAAAGTCTGAGATGTGGAACATTATCAAATGCCTTCCTAAGATCAAGATATACTACGTCGACTGGGGTGCCTTCATCCAGGGAGGACATCCAGTCATTTATTGTCACCAACAACTGACTGAGTGACACATGACCTACCCCTGGAAAAGCCAAACTGGTAATCTTGTAGAAGGCCGTTCTCCACCAAGTGGAAGCACAGTGCATCTGAGGTGATCCTGGTTATGTCTTCATCAACAATACAGTGTCATCTAATGTTTCTATCATACTAAATCAAGTTTGATTCAAAGAGATTTAATTAACAACACTAGCATGCATGATCATGACCGACGCAGCAACACAAAAAGACATGTACAATTATGACTCATGTGTGTGTCGGCATCAGAACTGGCATGCAAGACTGATCAATAAACCATTGAGATTGACAAACCCAAAATGCACGAAGGGCATGCTACGAAAAGAGCTAAGCAAAGGAGTCACGCACGAGACAATCAAAGTTTTGCCGAGATAACGGCCTGTCGGCATGTTGTAAATAGTTCACAAACGTAAACCAGAAACTGAGAAAGTAAAACTATAAATTGTGTCATTTATATTGTGACTGACGTACAAGCTGTGTGTTCAAAGAGATCAAGTGACAAGCCTACCTTTAGAGACATATTGGGAGTTTCTGAAATACTGCGTGCTCACAATAGTTGCAAAATAACCATCCTGGAAATAAAAACTCCAACTACCATACACTCGAGCAATCACCGCTACTGCAGCATACCAAGGATCAAACCAACGTACGCTTTCAGTGGGGAAAGACGTCTGCTGTAAGGTGCGCACGCATACCCCACAACCCTTGGATTATCCCCCTTAAAAATATATATTTGCAGTTTATTCATGTAAATTGGGTTACCCGGTTTGAATTGGCTCTCTATACTTTTACAGCACATTGTAATATTCCTTAAAAATCTATGGATGCAGGCTTGATAAGAGATTTTAGAAGGATGTTACCTCGTAAAATGATTTCAATAAAAAGTTCTGCGCAGGCGTGAAAAGTTTTCACTTCCGGCATAAACAGCGTACAGGTTGGGACATTTTTTTTTTAGTCTTTGCTACGTGAATAAAAGTCTGTAAGTACGCATTGAAGTGCTTACCAGATTTTCAAAATCTAATACAATGTTCCAAATGATCTAATAAACACGATAGTTTAACCTCCTTAAACGAAGTAACAGGTCCAGACATTTAAGTTCCAAGAAGATGTGAAATTCTTGAAATTCTTTAATCTTTTTAGTCTTTTAGCATAGCATAGCAAATACGGCATGCAAGCTAAAAAGCCTTTGGCCCTCATAATTGATCTTAATGAGGGTCCCAAAACCCACCCCCTGGCATCAATGCCTACCAATTTGGATTTTTTTTCACAAAACGTTATTTATGGATTGTTTATCAATTATTTCAATACAAACTTTAGTTTATTTTGACATGTCAGCATCCATATTATTTGTTTGTTGTTAAAATAAACTGAATGTGTGACTTTTTTGCAAAATGTGCTCTTCTAAGAAGCACAAGACTGATCTCCATAAAGTTAGTTTGGCTGGTTTGGATTGTTCAGAGCCCCTGACACAGGTGTAGAAAGTCTAAATCAATGTCTAATTTGTTTAATGGACTAGTACAGTGACTCACATAATGTCAGTATTCCTCCAGAATTCTCACTAGAATAACTTTTATACAAAATAAAAATTGCGTCTGAAGAGTGTCGTCAACTGTAAATGTATGTTTGGAGTAGGCCTTGTTTCAATGGCGCATAGAAAATTTTAAAAAGTAATAAAACAAGGAAATAGTGCGTAATTGATAAAATATAATATTTCTGTCTGTCGCTGTATGCAGCATACTTAATTATGATTTCTTTACTGTGTTGTCTGCTAGGCATAACAAAAGGGCAGCTCATATGAATCCATGCATAATGTGTTTTAAAAAAAAGAAAAAAGAACTAAATCTCCATAATGCTATGCAGTTTTAATATATTATTGCTATTATGTTTGAGCATGACATGCATTACTTTATAATAATTGTCAGATTTATTTGAAATGTTTGTGCTGTCTTTTTGACTTTGTTCCATACAATTACAAATTCCCCAAATGGCCCTATTATTATTAATGTTTCATGCAAGGTCTTGCTGGCCCTTAGAATGTCTGCTCAATAATAAACATTGCAAACAGACCAAATGCTTTCAGCTTCCCAGTATTGATGAGGAAGGTCCTTATTTTTCAGAATCTGTTTTTTATTTGTCAGACTTGGTTCTAGTTCTTTTGTAACTTCCTGGGGTGTAGTAGTAATAGTAGAACTAATAATAATAATACTAATTTACAGTTGATTAGTTTTATACATGTACTAGCGTTTATGTGCACACATGGACTCAGACAGTAATGTGAGTATGTATAGATAATTTATCAAAGGCACTATGCTATTTTTTGTGTGCAGGTTTTTCAGGAAGAAAAGGCATCTATTGATCTTGGCTTGAAAGTGATATGAGAAACTGAACTCGATGGCTCTTGTATCAGGTAGGAACCGTGGGGGCAAATCATATTTCTATTTAGTTAATGAATACTTTATTATGCATTTATTGTATTATTATTGATTTATTTTTAAAAACAACAATACATCTTTATTTTAAAATAAGAATAAGAAAACAGTTAAAACAAAAAATTAAAACATATTTGTCACCCAAGCAGACAACGCCGCAAGTGAAGTTATGGTTATTCTCAGTGAAAGCACAGAAGCTGCAGAGTGGCACCACCCAAGACAAGGGTAGGGTGTGATGCTAACTGGGTGTGTTGTTGCCTCTGACACTCATCCCTGTGGGACATAAACCTTAGGAGTTGTAAAGTGTGTGTGTATTCAATAGGATGCATGCATGCACTGACTAGACCTCAATTTATACTCTCATAATAATCATCACAGACCATGAATGTAATTTCCATAAATATGCAGACGATACTGAACTGTCCAAGAGTTCTCAGCCATCAGACTTTAAGACTGTGCAGTCAGACATTCAGACTTGCATCCATGATGTTCTTTCCTGGATGGATAGCAATAAGCTTAAATTGAACACTGAAAAAACTGAAATCATGCCTGTAGGCAAAGCCTCGTGTCTCAGGCAGGTCGGCAGCGACTACCTAGTTGTAAATGGCAGCAGCATTCCGTACCAAGACTCCGTGCGCTATCTTGGAGTCAAAATTGACCAAAGTTTGTCAATGCAAGATCAAATTGGTACTATTTGTCGTGCTACTTTTCTCGAGATGAGGCGCATTGCCTCTATTCGACCGTTTTTAACCGAGTCAGCGTGTGCAGCTCTTGTCAATGCTTTTGTGACGTCACGGCTTGACTTCTGCAATTCTGTTCTGGTTGGTCTTCCAACTGAACAAATAAATCGCCTTCAACGCGTACAAAACAACGCAGCGCGTCTTATTTTGAAATGGAAGAAAAGGGATCACACCACTCCCTTACTATGCAAGCTTCACTGGCTGCCGGTGAAGTTTCGCATTCAATTCAAGGTCTGCGTTTTGGCTTTTCGGTTCTTTGAAGGCACACTACCATCCTACCTAGCCAATGCACTTGTAGCCTATAAACCAACTCGGGCACTACGTTCTTCGTCTGAACGTCTTTTGACAGCGCTACTCCGAAATATGAAAACTTTCGGAGAACGTGCATTTTCTTTTGCTGCGCCTACTCTCTGGAATTCGCTGCCGGCAAACATGAGAGGCGTACCTGACTTGGCAACATTCAAATCGCAACTGAAAACGTATTTGTTCAAGCTTGCATTGAAATAATAATTATTATTATTGTTGTTTTTATTTCATTGTAATATTATGCCATATGTGTTGTAATGACAGGATGTACAATGGATGAATGCGAGTGGGTGCGCAATGAGTCACAATGTGAGATTTGCGCGATATAAGTACCATTCATTATTATTATTATTTAATAAGCTTTTGCTATCATCACTGTTGGTCTTGTGTTTTAGATTTATTTAATTGGGTATGAAGTTCGATAAGTCTTTGTGATAGACAAATTAGGCATTTGCTGCTTTGTGATTGACAGACAGCGAAACAGCAGCAGAGTATTTGGAGCGGTTGCAAACGGAACTGTGGGAGACAGGGGACCATTCTCGAGATGATGACATTGCCTCCATCATTTGCATGCTAGACAGCCCGCTGTTCAAGCAACTGCTGAATCTGCAGGTGATGCGTATCTCCACAAAACATGTAGTAGTTTACCCACTCCTATAAGTGCCCAATGGTGTGAAGATTGGATAATTGGATAGTCTGCTTATATTCAAGTACTGCCTATTTTCAAGCTGTTTCATGGACTTGGTGGTGTTTGACTGACATGCATAGCTGGCTCACATGCGTAGCACCATTTTTATTTTATTTAAAAAAAATGTATTAAGATTTTTGCAAATTTGCTTGACGGGGAGTCCTACATAATCCAAAAATGATCTTGAAAAAAAAGGTTGTTTGTCCACCAGTCTGTGTGTTCATTCGTCTGTAGTCAATGTTCTGTTAAAAAAAACAATTGCAGGAGTCACTTCAAGATCTTGGCCATCTGTCGACCACTCAACCACTGTCGGAGGACTCTTTCGAATTCTCTCCCTCAGGCGATCTGATCCTTGCTGGCCAATCAGCCGATAACCATGTGGCCAATGACATTTCTGCTGCCTCTACACTCAGTCTTCGACCCCCATATATTGGACCAGGCAGTGCCATCTCCACCCATAGCTACAACATAGAATTTCAGCGATCGTTGGAAAGAGCTGCCAAAGGTATCTAATGTAACAATACATTATCATGTTGGTTCTCATTCTAATTCAGTCATTTTCTACTTTGTTCAAACTATACAATTTATAAAAAAAAAAAAAAAAAAAATTTTGACACTCAGAAATAATACTCCAGTAGCTTATTCATAGTTATGGTACAGGAATCATTTTTCCGAGGGAAATATATGCTCTTTTATCTTAAAAAGCCCAAACATTAAGGATGTTTATCTAATTGTGACAGTGAGTTTACCTGGAGAAATTGCAAAGTTGTGACATTTAAAGGTGATATAAATGGTTTCTTAAACTAACCACTATGTTTTTAATTTTAAATTCTTCCTTGATGTAAACAAACAACTTTATCTACTACATGTACATTTTCAGTGCTATGCTATTTTTAGATCAATCTTGATGTTATTAATGGGCACATATATAGACAAATGAATTTATGGACTTGGTTGCATCAAAAATGTATTTTGTAATAGGTTATTTTTGGCATAGTTTTATTATTTTGATGGGGAAGGGGGGGGGGGGGGGGGGGCAGGACTCACTGCGAATTTGAAAGGGATCTGGGATGGTGAAATGTGGGATTTTGGAGCCATTTAAAGTCAATGTTAAGTGTTGACTTTTCTCAACACACAGATCAAACATTTGGGATGTTGGGACAATTTAAAGTCAATGTTAAGTGCTGACTTTTCTCAACATAAATTAAACATTGTTGATTTTGAAGTATTAAATTGCTTCCACTCCCAGGCACCGAGTGTTAGATCAAATGAGTGTCAATTTAACTAACGCATACAATTGTTGTTAAAGGCATGTTCACAGCGCTTTCTATTTCCCTTCTACTCTGCAATCAGAATATCGTGTTATCATTTATCAACTAGTCAAATGATTGAATGGACAAATATAAGCTCCAAACAAAACAATTTCATCATACTTATAAAACTTTATGTGTTTGAATTTTTTTTGGGGGGGAGCTTATATTTGAAGTCTCTAATGCATGGCAACACCTGTTTCTTGTTCAGTTATACCCTCAAATGATCCAGGATTCACATGACCTACATTAAGCTGGGAAAATGTTGCTGTTTGTTGAATTTTGTTGTTGTTGTCATGACTGTTACCTGAAATTGCTGCAACATTTTCCCATTCTGCCCCACCTCCCAAGGTCTGAATACAACGCTTATTTTGACTCTGTTCACGGGTCGTGTTTTCCCATTTTTAGTCGCTACAGTGGACAGGCTCAAAGCTACATAGTAAAAAATGTGTCTGCTTAAAGCAAAAACAAAGGGATAGGTGGACTGAGTCTCTGATAGAACGTACAGAACTAGAAGGTAGTAAATCTTTAGAATAATGATGATGATCAATGATCGAGCGTTGTGGCCAAGTGGCTTAAGGTGGGACTAACTTGCCTTGTCCACAGGCCAGAAACCTGACAGGTGTGGGATCAATCCTGACTTCGGGCATTACGTTTCTACAAATATTATTTACTTTTGACTAGGGCAACGTCTCGAGGGTTTTCTTTGAGTACTCCAGTTTGCTCCCCCAGCCAAATGTCAAAAAGTTATTTTTAAAAAAAATAAAAAAATAAAATAAAATTAATAATAATAATAATTTCCAAAACACATTAATACTAGGTAGGCTGGGTTTGGGCGCGCCACAGGCTGCGACTACACCTTCCCAAGGGGAGGCAGCCCAGAATTTCCTGATTAAAAAGGGACAATAAAGAGTAATAAATCAAATAAATCAAATCAATGATTTGAAGATGACGATGATGATGACTGGAGTGAGAGGATGAGTACAGCAGACTGCCAGATGACTGAATCTGGTTTGTAAAGTTTTGTTGTAAAACACTGGTTGGGCTTTTTGGATTTTTCACATACATTTTGTTTAATGTTGCTTGTTGTGATGGTTAGGAGACGATTGCAATGAGTGAAGGTCTTCTTTTGAAACTATAACTTACTGTTGTTGGTCCATGAGTGAAGGTCTTCTTTTGAAACTATAACTTACTGTTGTTGGTCCATGAGTGAAGGTCTTCTTTTGAAACTATAACTTACTGTTGTTGGTCCATGAGGGTCTTAAGAAGCACTGTGAAGAAGGAATCTTGTTTCATTTTAAAATAGTGAAAGAATTCTTTTATTTTTTATTATTGATTTTTTTTAATGTTTTGAATTTTAGTTTGGTTTTGTGCTTGTTTTTGCATTTATTGGCTACCTGAAAACCTGAAATTTTGATTTTGTTGTTGTTGAAGCCTGAGCCTTCACTGAAAATTGTATAGCTGTTCAGCCAGCATGTGATAATCGATCTGCTTTGTGAGGGAGTGGGTGTAAGTGGCTAGTGGATGGGGTGATAGAAGGTGTTGGAGCAAGTACACAATTACAAGACGGCAGTCACATTTTAAATTATATATCAACGCAGATTGAACCCTGATTTTGTGAAACTGAAGTTTGTTTGATTGCTTGTCTTATTTTTACACCTGTTTGTTTCATTTATTCTGCATTGGATTATTAACACTCAGAGTAAAGAGCGTGGTGGCCGTTTTGATTCTGGTATGGGTGAGTTTTTGGTGTATGTGTGAAAATGAAGCTATGCGCCCCAATGTGCGTGTGCTACTACTTCACTGAATGGGCTACTGAGTGATTGTTTGCTTTTGTGCTCAGTTTTGCATATCTTCAAATCTTCAAATTGATTGTGTGTGCTTTGGACTGCATGTTGTTTTACTTCTAATCTATTTCAAGGGATATTCAGGGCTTGTTGAATCCTGTTTGGTGTTCAACAGAACATGATCCCAGGATGGCACACAAATTATTTGGCTTTGGATCTTTCGTTATATTTGATTGGGGCTCTGTTGTACATTTAAATGAAGATTTTAATACTGGCCAAAGGTCCTGGACATTTTACAGTCCTTATGAGTGTTGCAAGCTGCAGATGACAGCTACTTGTCATGGCATTGCTCAATTGTTCATACTAGTTTAGTAGTTACTAGGTCTGCATTGACTTGCCACTTTTTCTGAACGCAGTGGGTAAGATTAGAAAAGGTAGCAGACGAAAATACCTTACACAACCTTTCCACCTCCCCTTTATCTGCCCCATTTTTGTGTTCATCCAACAAATCCATAAAATATCGGATTGCACACAATCTTAAAAGTATTATTACTTCACGCAAAGCTTTTTTTGTTTGTGGCCTGTTGTAAAAGTGGGCGAATGATTGCTTCCCCTGGTCTTGCAAATCGTGGCTTTTGTATTTGGAATTGGAGTGGTTCAGGATGTTACTATCTCAGTAGGTTTTCGACTTCTTTGTACCGAGAAACATTTTTTTGTATGATTTAGGTTGTGTGTGTCAAAGTTTACAAGTATTAAAAATAACTGAGTACAGTGACATCTACAACTTATCATCCAGAAGTGCCAGTTTAGGCACTGATCACTTACACTTTATTTTGCACATTTCTTTGAAAGTATTTGGTAAAAAATCCTCTTGATATGAGGGTATAGTGTTATAAATTAATTTATTAGCCACATCAATTGCAACATGGAAATCTGGATGCCAGGATACATTTTAGATCAAAATAAATAAAAGAAATAAATAAATTAAACGAACAGGTATACAATAGTAATTTCTGTAATTATTGAAAATTTAGTAGGATGCTTATTTCTGTTCAAATAATGATTTTGTGACTTGGCATGAATGTAGTTTACATGAAAACAAATCCATATAAATATGTTTCTAAATTATAGGAATGAATTGTATACATTTGTTTATTCCTCGTATATTTTATATACTGATTGATTCATTATCATGTGACCCACAATCTTTCATGCATCAAGTCTTTTTTTTTTTTACTTGAAGGTCGGCAGACGGAGAGGATTACAATTTTCAAACCGGAGAATACATCGCTGGGATTCAGTGTTGTAGGCTTGAAGGATGAAGAGGAAGGGGAGCTGGGCATCTTTGTACAGGATATTCAGCCCGCTGGTATAGCTGCCAAGTGAGTCATTCATTTCTTTATGATGCAGATTAAATCTTTCCTGTCATCTTTATCTTCAACGTACATTGCTTCTGGGGGTTATAATTTAATTTCTTTGTAACGCATCCATATTGACAATTCAGTTTTCATGCCTGTCAATTTTCCTAGCATTTAATTTGTTCAGATATGTAATGTTCATTTCAGCAAGAAATGCATTATTAATATTATTAATATTGCTGTCGTTGTGTGTGTGTGATTTCTCTATATCCATTTACAATTGATTTTGTAATGTGTGTCTGTCTTTCTTTGTCTCTGGTTGCGTGTCTACTTCTTGTTAACTCCTTCATTCACTTTCTTTCATTCTGTATCGTTTATCTTTCACCTTCATCTCTCTCTCTCTCTCTCTCTCTCTCTCTCTCTCTCTCTCTCTCTCTCTCTCTCTCTCTCTCTCTCTCTCTCACTCACTCTTTCTGTGTTTGTGTGTCTTTAGCCTTGAGGTACACAACCAATTCATAAAATAAAATTTCATGGTGTGTAAACTTGCCTCCTCTCGCTGTATTCACGTATTGCTTTTATTTTTGCCCACATCCAATGCATCCATATGTGATCTGATTATTTTGTCATTTTTGTACGCTGATGGAATACTCCTGAATACCTGTTTGAACTTCTGAATGTGTACGAACCATCTCACAGCCTCCGCTCAGCTTCCAAGTCTTTATTTGTTGTTCCTGGGCACAATCAGTGTAGGACTAAGAGGTATGGCCAGAGGTCTTTCAGATACACTGCACCGGTCTGGTGGAATGCTCTTCCAGAAGGCATAAAGAGAGCAGACTCTGTCGGTGCATTTCGCTGAAACTTGAAAACACATTTCTTCTCTTCTTGCTAATCTGGATGTATAATTATCTGATCTCATCCCAATTTCATAAGTCACTTTTGTGAAAGTATTGCATAAATGTTAATTGACTGGTCTGCCTGCTAGAATGTGTTGAGCTATAGTGAAGAAGTTAAAATGTTAAGTTATTATCTATGCACCCTTCCCGCCACTGTCTGTGTGTGTGGGGGTGTGTGTGTGTGTGTTTATCCACCTCCATCCCACCAGCGCAGCGATCATGCCCGTCGGCGTGGAGACATTTACGCGCTTTATAAATTATTCATTCATTCATTAATTCATGGAATGTATTATTAATACTTTGAATTATTTTTTTGTTGTGAGGATCAGTATTAACATTTTTACAAATATATATATTTCATTATTTGGTGTTTTTGTTTTAAAATCCTTGTTTGTGTTTGTATGTTTTTTTTTAGTTTTATTTTTTATTTATTTATTTTTTGTTTTGTTTTTATTTGGTTTGTGTACTGATGAGTGATGAGCTCGCTTCATCCCCTCTGTCTCTTTGTCTGTATGTCACATCAGTCTGTCTGTCTGTCTGTCTCTCTGTGATATATAATAACTGCGACAGTCGACACTGCAAGCAATGAACGTGATCACAAAGAAAACCCCAAACACCAAACTGTGTTGTTCAGAAGTGCATTTATCTGACTTCTTTAACATCTTTTTCCTCTCACAAGCCAACAAGGTGGGCGTAAACAACTGGCAAACTCCATACTGATCAGCCCTTGTGGAAGATTTGTGTCACAGCAAACTCCATACTGATCAGCTCTTGTGGAAGATTTGTGTCACAGCAAACTCCATACTGATCAGCCCTTGTGGAAGATTAGTGTGACTGACAGCAAACTCCATACTGATCATCCCTTGTGGAAGATTTGTGTCACAGCAAACTCCATACTGATCATCCCTTGTGGAAGATTTGTGTGACTGACAGCAAACTCCATGCTGATCAGCCCTTGTGGAAGATTTGTGTCACAGCAAACTCCATACTGATCATCCCTTGTGGAAGATTTGTGTGACTGACAGCAAACTCCATACTGATCAGCTCTTGTGGAAGATTTGTGTCACAGCAAACTCCATACTGATCATCCCTTGTGGAAGATTTGTGTGACTGACAGCAAACTCCATACTGATCATCCCTTGTGGAAGATTTGTGTCACAGCAAACTCCATTCTGATCATCCCTTGTGGAAGATTAGTGTGACTGACAGCAAACTCCATACTGATCAGCCCTTGTGGAAGATTTGTGTCACAGCAAACTCCATACTGATTAGCCCTTGTGGAAGATTTGTGTCACAGCAAACTCCATACTGATCATCCCTTGTGGAAGATTTGTGTGACTGACAGCAAACTCCATTCTGATCATCCCTTGTGGAAGATTAGTGTGACTGATAGCAAACTCCATACTGATCAGCCCTTGTGGAAGATTTGTGTCACAGCAAACTCCATACTGATCATCCCTTGTGGAAGATTTGTGTGACTGACAGCAAACTCCATACTGATCAGCCCTTGTGGAAGATTTGTGTCACAGCAAACTCCATACTGATCATCCCTTGTGGAAGATTTGTGTGACTGACAGCAAACTCCATACTGATCATCCCTTGTGGAAGATTAGTGTGACTGATAGCAAACTCCATACTGATCAGCCCTTGTGGAAGATTTGTGTCACAGCAAACTCCATACTGATCATCCCTTGTGGAAGATTTGTGTGACTGACAGCAAACTCCATTCTGATCATCCCTTGTGGAAGATTTGTGTGACTGACAGCAAACTCCATACTGATCATCCCTTGTGGAAGATTTGTGTCACAGCAAACTCCATACTGATCATCCCTTGTGGAAGATTAGTGTGACTGATAGCAAACTCCATACTGATCAGCCCTTGTAGAAGATTTGTGTCACAGCAAACTCCATACTGATTAGCCCTTGTGGAAGATTTGTGTCACAGCAAACTCCATACTGATCAGCCCTTGTGGAAGATTAGTGTGACTGACAGCAAACTCCATACTGATCAGCCCTTGTGGACAGCAAACTCCACTCCCATGACGCTTACATCATTACACAAATAACAGTTTTCCAAGTATGAAAAGTCATCTGTAGTCTAACACATTAAAAGTCTATGGGGTTCTGATACAGTTAATACCCATTTAGTCAAAACATCCTTTCCATACATATTCTAGAGCCTCTAACCTATATTTATAACACTAGCATTAAGACAAACACTTTCCTCAAATATATCAAGCTTGCAAGAGCCGTTTCACTATTTAAAACCCGCGGAAACACCGAACTGAACAATTTCGGTCCAATATGAATCCTTTTTGTTTTATCCAAACCATTAAAAAAACATATCCACAAGCATCTAACTTTACACATTGAACGTTTTAATTTGCTCCATTCATCATTTCAATCTGTATTTTCGTCCGTCTGTGTGATAATGGCTGTCAGCTATTAACAAGCGTCAAATGTCTGTGACAGTTTTTCTAGACATGCGCAAAGCTTTTGATCTTGTTGACAACAAAATCTTGATACAAAAACTACATTTGTATTTTCAAAACAAGAGTACAGTTCATTTTCTATCTTTTCTCCATGGAAGGCTACAGCACGTTTATGTCAATGGCCAACGCTGTCAGATAGGAGCAGTACCATTCAGGGTCCCTCAGGGTTCAGTTCTTGGTCCTCTTCGTTTTTTGCATAATGACCTACCACTTTATACGTTTAAACACAAATGTGTCATGTGATCTCTTCGCGGGACAGTTCACTTCACACTTGCTCTCCTAATCTTTACCAAATAGAGTCTGACCTTCAAGAAAGTATAACCAGTGTATCACAGTAGTGCTCCCAGAAGTGAGAACAAAATGGTTCTCCACCCACAAAAAACCCCAAAGTATGTTAATAGCCACAAGGCAAAAACACCAGAGAGCCCCACTCAAGCTAAACCTTATACTACACAATAACCCAATTAAACAAGTTAGCTCACATAAAGTCTTAGACATAACAGTAGATGATGAATTTAAGTGGCAAACCCATATTAATAATATTTGCAGAACAGTAGCAAGAAATTTACATCATCTTGGTAAATTGAATTACTTTGAAGATAGTAATGCAATAAAACTATATTTTACAGCCCACTGTCTCACATCAACTATGCATCTTATACCGGCCCAAGTCCATTTGAAAGCGCTAAACACCCTACATTGGCGTGGAGTGAAATTAACTTCTAATCATCCCGAAGCTTTACCCTCTGAACTAGATACTAATAGTATATATACAGTTTATGTATTCTGTCTTTTCAAAATCAGCCTCACTACGATATTGCTGTTCTTTATGTTTAAGGTTCATCACGATCTTGCACCAAGCTATCTTTCACATCTCGTCACTGCAGCACAAGCTCTATATAGTTCACGTAATTTCATTTTGCCGCATTCACATGTTGTTTTATATAAAACTAGTTTAGCGTTCTCAGGCTCTATTAGTCTATATAGTTCACGTAATTTCATTTTGCCGCATACACATGTTGTTTTGTATAAAACCAGTTTAGCGTTCTCAGGCTCGGCAGTTTGGACTTCTCTTCCTCTGAACGTGAAGTCCTACAATTCACTACCTACATTCAAAGTAAAACTTTATGACCTGTCTTAATAGGAAGGTTCGTGGAAGGCTCAGGGAGATTCAAATCTTTTTTTTCGAGGATTTCTGTGGGTTCGGGCACTGAATAGAATAGACCCAATGTTTCCCGGCTGTCGTAAGAGGCGACTAACAGGGGTGATGTCAGCACGGCATCACTGGGCGAAAGTCTTCTACAGAAGTCACTGGCCAGGATGGAGGAACCTCACGTTACTATAGGTTCAACGACCATGTGCTTGCGATGATTGACGTCCTCACCTCACGCCATTATCTGTAACACGATCTGGCAGAGTGGGGAGTGGCCTACCCCATGGACCCAGTCGCTTGTCACCACTCTTCCAAGAAAAGGTAAACTTCAGGAGTGTGAAAATTACTGCACCATCAGCCTCATCAGCCATCCCAGCAAGGTCCTCCTGAAAATAATACTCAACATGTTGAAACCCCAAGCTGAACAGCTCATAGCTAAAGAACAAGCAGGATTCAGGGCAGGGTGAAGTACCATTGAACAGATTTTCAACCTCAGAATAATCTGCGAGAAATATCTACAGCTCTAACAACATCTATATCATGTATTCGTAGACTTCAAGAAAACATTTGACGGAGTCTGGCATGCAGCTCTGTGGGCAACCATGAGAGTGTACAACATAAGCTCTAAAATTATTGAAGTCATCAAAAGCCTGTATGACAAAACTACCAGTGCAGTCCTCCAAAACAGTGCCATGGAAACTGGTTCAGATCAACAATCGGTGTGCGTCAAGGATGCCTACTCCCTCCAACACTCTTCAACATCTTTCTAGAGTGCATCATTTCAGATGCCCTTGCAGATCACGAAGGCAAAGTCAGCATAGGGGGTAGAGCAATTTCCAACCTTCGTTTTGCGGATGACATTGATGGATTGGCTGGAGATGATCTAGAAATTGGAACAGCTGGTACAGAGGCTTGACACCACCTCCAGATCCTATGGATTGGAAATAAGTGCAGAGAAGACCAAAATGATGACCAACAACACCAATGGCATCAACACAGACATCAAAGTCCAAGTCCAAGGCTAATCCCTCAGCACAGTGCATAGCTTCAAATATTTAGAAGCCATTGTATCAGACAATGGGTCCCGATTTACGATAGAAAGTCTTCTCCAGGATCGCACAAAACAACTGCTGCCCAGGTAAGGTTGAAGCCCATTTGGAAAGACAAGTCCATCAGTCTACATTCCAAGATAAGGCTGCTGCGCTCCCTTGTCATCTCCATCTTCCTATACTCTTGTGAAACATAGACCCTCACAGCAGATCTACAACGAAGAATACAAAGCATGGAGATGAGGTATCTGCTTCGGCTCTTTTTTGCAGTCAGCTGGACTTCATATATAAACAATTACTATTTCTATATTTGTATGTATGTTAGTGTGAATATGTGTGTACATGAGTGTGCAAAGGACAGGTTGTTAGAATAAGCCCATGGCTTAAAATCTGAATCTTTCGTATCAATAAAATGTTCAGACTCAGACTGTGTCTATCTGTCTAAGGTCTGTCTTCTCTCTCTCTCTCTCTCTCTCTCTCTCTCTCTCTCTCTCTCTCTCTCTCTCTCTCTCTCTCTCTCTCTCTCTTTCTTTTTCTCTCCCCCACATGCCCTCGCTCTATCCATTTCCCCGCCTCTCTTCTCTCCTTTTGTCTAGAAGGCAGGGAGAGCAAGAACATAATATAGTTTTGTCATTTTCCCTGGGGATAGTGGTAGGAAGAGTGAATAATACTATAGAGGATGAAGCCGAAAAGCTGAAGGAAACAGAGAGAGAGAAACAGACAGACAGACAGAGGGGTAGAGATGTGGGGTGGAGGCAATATTTTGTTGTACATTGGTTGGAGATTTTGGTTAGGGAGATTGACCGTGAGTGAATGCTTACCAACGCCAGAATAATGAGACGATGTGGTACCGTACGTAACAAAGCGTGTTAGCTGTCGGAGGAAATAGAATTTCCGGAGTCTGCATATGGTCGGGCGACGCCAGAGGCAGTTAGTCCCTGTCCTTTAACTGGCACTAACTTTCGTTGTCCCTATGGCCACTTATTGGGTTTGTGTAGGGACAACTTCTCGGAGAATTTTGTCCTCTTAGGAATTCTTAGGAGAATTTGCTTGGGAGCTGGTGGAAATTTCATGTCTGTGATTATTTTGTTATCTAGCTACAATACTTAATTCTGTCTGATCAAAAATCTTCTCATCAAAATGTGTTAAGGCTGTATTTCTGCAAGATTGTGTGCATGTGTTTTTTTAATTTTTTTTACTCTCTCAGTCTCAGGGATTTGCCAAACAGATTCGCTGAATGCGTTTAGAGGTTATCTGGATAGATTATTTAAAGATATTGTTTACTACACAAATTGGGAGTTCAAAGGTACTCAAGAATTGGTAGGCACAAAAACCGGTGCCAGGATCCGTGACCCTCAATAATACATAACATGAGGGCAAAGGCTGTTAGCGTAAATGCCAAACCATACTGTGATAATGTGATGATGGTGATGTTTTATTGTGAGACTGTGATGATGGTGATGTTTTGTTGTGAGACTGTGATGCTGGTGATGTTTTATTGTATGGAAGTGTTTCTTCCATAGAGTTTCCTTCCCCCCACCCCCTGCCTTCCCCTCCTCTACTTTGTTGAAAGCTGATGTTTAGTCGGTGGTTGTTTTGTACCTATGGTCACTTACAGCGATAGATTTTTTTTTTAATAAGCAAGGCAAGGGGAACATTGTCCTCTGCCTCTGGGACTACTGAGGAAATTACTTAAGAGATGATGTTTGTACATGATCATGGAGTTAGAGATGGTGAGCTGGTATGTGGACATAGGCTGAATCCTTTGTCTGTCTGTCTCTGTGTTACACTCGATGTTGTTTTTTCTCTATCAGTAGTTGATTCAGTCCCGATGCTTGAAATCCTGATAGGTGTAACGCAGATTCGTTTATCCACGCAACCCGTTCAATCATCAACAAGTCAGGAGTCGTCGTATGAAGTTTTCCACTTTTATTCAGCACACATCAACAACTGCATACAATCGCCCAATCGCTTTTCCACTCTCAACTTTTACTTTCCAACTCACTATCAACAACCTTTTTTTTTTTTGAAACAGTGCGGCACTTATATAGTCTCTTCATACTCCAGAACAATTTAGAACAAGGCAGAATGACGCACTACAACCAATCAAATAAAACTTCGTCATCACTGACTTACGTCATACAACATTCTTTCTGTCCAAGAATGTTCTCAAACATCGCGAAACTTCCATCGATAGTAAACAAGCAGATCTAGAGAATTCTCCAATAATATCGACTAACGAAAATTATCAACGTTATACAAAGCTTCTTCTAACAACAATGCAAACTCAAATCAAAGGTAAATACACTCTATTATTGCATGCTTTGCAAAATAAAACGAACAGATCTATCGCGCGCGAACGAACAGATCTATCGCGCGCGCTTCACACATAGTGAGCATTTCACACTATCATCATGCGCGTTTCAACGTAACACTCTGTCTCTCTCTTTCTCTCTCTGTCTCTCTCTCATTCCCTCTCTATTCTCTCTCTCTGTATCTCTCATTCCCTCTCTATTCTCTCTCTCTGTCTCTCTCTCATTCCCTCTCTCTCTCCCTCGCTCTCTCCCTCTCTCTCCTCCCCCCCTCTCCTTCTTCGAATTTTTCACGTCTGCCATCTCTGGTATGTGGACATAGGTCGAGACACCCCCCCCCCCCCCTCCGGCTGCGACCCAACATTCTTTCACTCTCTCTTTTCTTTCTTTCTTGCTATCTCTTATCTTCTCTCTCATTCTCTTTCTCTCCTCTCCCCCTCTATCATTCTCATTCTCTCTGTACTCCACCCCCCCCTACACCCTTCTCCCATCTCTCACGTCCTATTTACCCCTTTTCTTCATGATCGCTACAACTTACGTTAACCTGATCAATACAACAACACCCCTTTTCTTCATGATCGCTACAACTTACGTTAACCTGATCAATACAACAACACCCCTTTTCTTCATGATCGCTACAACTTACGTTAACCTGATCAATACAACAACACCCCTTTTCTTCATGATCGCTACAACTTACGTTAACCTGATCAATACAACAACACCCCTTTTCTTCATGATCGCTACAACTTACGTTAACCTGATCAATACAACAACCCTTTTCTTCATGATCGCTACAACTTACGTTAACCTGATCAATACAACAACAACCCTTTTCTTCATGATCGCTACAACTGATGTTAACCTGATCAATACAACAACACCCCTTTTCTTCATGATCGCTACAACTTACGTTAACCTGATCAATACAACAACACCCCTTTTCTTCATGATCGCTACAACTTACGTTAACCTGATCAATACAACAACACCCCTTTTCTTCATGATCGCTACAACTTACGTTAACCTGATCAATACAACAACACCCCTTTTCTTCATGATCGCTACAACTTACGTTAACCTGATCAATACAACAACACCCCTTTTCTTCATGATCGCTACAACTTACGTTAACCTGATCAATACAACAACCCTTTTCTTCATGATCGCTACAACTTACGTTAACCTGATCAATACAACAACAACCCTTTTCTTCATGATCGCTACAACTGATGTTAACCTGATCAATACAACAACAACCCTTTTCTTCATGATCGCTACAACTGATGTTAATCTGAATAATACAACAACACCCCTTTTCTTCATGATCGCTACAACTGATGTTAATCTGATCAATACAACAACACCCCTTTTCTTCATGATCGCTACAAGTGATGTTAATCTGATCAATACAACAACAACCCTTTTCTTCATGATCGCTACAACTTACGTTAACCTGATCAATACAACAACACCCATTTTCTTCTTAATCGCTACAACTTACGTTAACCTGATCAATACAACAACACCCATTTTCTTCTTAATCGCTACAACTTACGTTAACCTGATCAATACAACAACACCCATTTTCTTCATGATCGCTACAACTGATGTTATTGTGATCAATACAACAACCCTTTTCTTCATGATCGCTACAAGTGATGTTAATCTGATCAATACAACAACACCCCTTTTCTTCTTAATCGCTACAACTTACGTTAACCTGATCAATACAACAACAACCCTTTTCATCATGATCGCTACAACTCATGTTAATCTGATCAATACAACAACACCCCTTTTCTTCATGATAGCTACAAGTGATGTTAATCTGATCAGTACAACAACACCCCTTTTCTTCATGATCGCTACAACTTACGTTAACCTGATCAATACAACAACACCCCTTTTCTTCTTAATCGCTACAACTTACGTTAACCTGATCAATACAACAACAACCCTTTTCTTCATGATCGCTACAACTCATGTTAATCTGATCAATACAACAACCCTTTTCTTCATCATCGCTACCACTTATGTTAATGACTTAATCTGATCAATGCAACAACAACAATAACTTCTTCTTCTACTCTCTCTCTCTCTCTCTCTCTCTCTCTCTCTCTCTCTCTCTCTCATGTATAATATGATTTTGAAGTTAATGTTAAAGGTTCTTTATTATGTTAACTTGTTAAGGGACAGATCGGAAGATTAGGCTTAGTCTAAAATCTGTATCACTAATAAAAAAAAGTTTCAAGTTTCTCTCTCTCTCTCTCTCTCTCTCTCTCTCTCTCTCTCTCTCTCTCTCTCTCTCTCTCTCTCTCTCCCTCCCTCTCTCTCTCTTTCTAATGAAGGTGTTGTTTATTCAATAATAATTATAATACTGGATGCTATACGCGCCTTATTCCTAAATCAGACTGAAAGCGCAGCGATCTATAACTAACATACATCGTTTTAGAGAGGCCTTTTCTTAGGCGCGATGAGTGAGTGTTGTTAGTTATTTTTGGTGTTGAGATGTATATGTGGTTGCGTGTTATTGACCAATGTACGCATGTTGTGTTTACATTTGTTTGTGTAAAGCGCTTTGTGATTTTGGAAAGCGCTGTATAAATTGCCTGTTATTATATTATATTATACACGCTCACATGTTACAAACACTCCTACATACACAACAAACACATTTATCACTCACATGTTACAAACACTTTTACATACACAACAAACACATTCATCACTCACATGTTACAAACACTCCTACATACACAACAAACACACATTCATCACTCACATGTTACAAACACTCATACATCTATAACAAACACACATTCATCACTCACATGTTACAAACACTCCAACATACACAACAAACACACATTCATCACTCACATGTTACAAACACTCCTACATACACAACAAACACATTCATCACTCACATGTTACAAACACTCCAACATACACAACAAACACACATTCATCACTCACATGTTACAAACACTCCTACATACACAACAAACACATTCATCACTCACATGTTACAAACACTCCTACATACACAACAAACACACATTCATCACTCACATGTTACAAACACTCCTACATACACAACAAACACACATTCATCACTCACATGTTACAAACACTCCTACATACACAACAAACACACATTCATCACTCACATGTTACAAACACTCCTACATACACAACAAACACACATTCATCACTCACATGTTACAAACACTCCTACATACACAACAAATACATTCATCACTCACATGTTACAAACACTCGTACATACACAACAAACACACATTCATCACTCACATGTTACAAACACTCCTACATACACAACAAACACACATTCATCACTCAAATGTTACAAACACTCCAACATACACAACAAACACATTCATCACTCACATGTTACAAACACTCCTACATACTTATCAAACACACATTCATTACTCACATGTTACAAACACTCCTACAAACACAACAAACACACATTCATCACTCACATGTTACAAACACTCCTACATACACAACAAACACACATTCATCACTCACATGTTACAAACACTCCTACATACACACCGGTCCTGATTTGGCTCGGAAGAGTCCGCTGGACCTAAAGCAACACTCAATCAATCCTACATACACAACAAACACATTCATCACTCACATGTTACAAACACTCCTACATACACAACAAACACATTCATCACTCACATGTTACAAACACTCCTACATACACAACAAACACATTCATCACTCACATGTTACAAACACTCCTACATACACAACAAACACACATTCATCACTCACATGTTACAAACACTCCTACATACACAACAAACACATTCATCACTTAAACATGTGGTGTAAAGAAACTATTAGAAGATGGAAAGGAAATTTTTTTTTTAATTTGTGAATTTTTTTAGATTGACTGCATCCAATGGAAATCGGAGTACCCAAAGAAAACCCTCAGTGACCTCCATAGTCTCGTACTTAAATCACATAAGTTTGCCCCTTGCGGGAAGCAAACACGCAACCCTCGGCATAGGAATCCGGCGACTAATCCATTGCGCCACGAGGCCAATGTCAAAGCAGCCAAAGACGTCTCTCTCTCTCTCTCTCTCTCTCTCTCTCTCTCTCTCTCTCTCTCTCTCTCTCTCTCTCTCTCTCTCTCTCTCTCTCTCTCTCTTTCTTTCTCTCCCTCCCTCTCTCTTTCTCCCCCTCTCTCTTTTTCTCCTCCTCTCTCCCCCCCTCTCTCTTTCTCCCTCTCTTTCTTTGTCCTCTCTATTTCTCCCCTCTCTCTCTTTCTCTCCCTCTCTCTCTCTCTCTTTCTCCCTCTCTCTCTTTTTCCTCCTCTCTTTCTTCCCCTCTTTCCCCCCTCTCTCTTTCTTCCCCTCTCTCTCTTTCTTCCCCTCTCTCCCCCCTCTCTCTTTCTCCTCCTCTCTCTCTTTCTCCCCCTATGTCAATATTTGTGAACAAAATAGCTAATAATATTAGCTGTTGACCAAATATTGCATACTTGTACATTGTAGTTTCCACTGTGCAACTGTCCAGCATACTACTTTGGATCTTCTAGCTTAGCACTTCGATCGCCTGCAAATGATGTTGGGTCATTCTAGCTCCAGTTATTGCGCTTGCAAATAATGTTAGTTTAGAGATTACGCCTTTTTCTTTTCTCTGCTATCCTATTCTATCCGTAACTCGTAGGTCGTAGGGGCACCACAGATGATCGTTTAACCAGCATACTCCATCTTTCTCTGTCCTCAGCAACCCTGATGGCTTCGCTCAGTGTCAAACCAGTCCATTCTCGAATGTTGTCCTCCCACCTCTGTTTCGGTCTCCCTCTTCTTCTACCTCCTTGCACTGTGCCTTGCAGAATGGTCTTTGCAAGGCCTGATGATCTGGTGGCGTGGCCATACCATCGGAGTTTCCGTTTCTTCAACACTGTGAGCAGGTCATCGTGTTGCTCAATAGCTTGTGTGATGGTCTGTCGGACTTCGTCGTTGGTGATGTGCTGGGTATAGGAAATGCCCAGAAGTCTTCTGTAGCTCCTCATCTCCATGCTTTGTATTTTTCGTTGTAGATCTGCTGTGAGGGTCCATGCTTCGCAAGCATATACTAGGATGATGGAGATGACAAGGGAGCGCAGCAGTCTTACTTTGGAATGTAGACTGATGGTCCTGTCTTTCCAAATGGGCTTCAACCTTGTCAAGGTAGCAGTTGTTTGTGTGATCCTGGAGAGGACTTCCTGTCGGGACCCATTGTTTGATACTATGGCTCCTAAATATTTGAAGCTATGCACTGTGTTGAGGGATTGGCCTTGGACTTTGATGTCCGTGTTGATGCCATTGGTGTTGTTGGTCATCATTTTGGTCTTCTCTGCACTTATTTCCATTCCAGAAGCTCTGGAGGTGGTGTTAAGCCTCTGTACCAGCTGTTCAAGTTCTTGTTCCTCTCCAGCCAATCCATCAATGTCATCCGCAAAACGAAGATTGGAGATTGGAGATCTGCTATAACCTATGAGAATATAAATGTGTCAAAATGATAGCTGATAGTGTTGATAGAGTTCATTAGGTTATTGCTGATTTTTGAAACATTAGTACTAGTGTTTCGTTGCATTGTCAAGAACGATATATGTTAGAATTGTTTTTGTTTAACGGGAGAGAAGATTTCGGGTGTTGGTTTTGTTAGTGAAAGTCGTTCAATTCTATACTTTATTATTTATTCTCTCTCTCTCCCTCTCTCTCTCTCTCTCTCACTCTTTGTGTGGGTGGGGGGTGGGGAGGAGAGATGTGGGTTGGCAGATTTAATGTGTAGAATTTCAGATTTTCGTTTTTCACATGTATCATTCAAAATTGCCACAATGAAGCACACACACATAGACACACTAAGGCAGAAACGCGTGCACAAATATACATTTAGACGTGCGTGCGCACACACATACACCAGCTCGCACATTAACTTTAACACACTTGCACGCGCAAACACTTAAGTTCACCCGTCCTCCCACCCACCCACCCCACACACACACACATGCAACTGTTTAAATAAGCTGTTGTAATGACCTCCATAACCACCAACCTCCAACCGACACACACACATACACACACACACACACCACACACACACCACACACACACACCTACACACACACACACACCCACACACACACACACTATAATGTTCTCATGCAAGCATTTAAAAGGAGTGGACAAATCAATAACCACATTTTCCATTTTCCTAAATTATATTTTGGCTCCCCAACCCATTCCAGAACCCAACGCCTACTTTTTGTTACGGTGCTGGTCGTGTTCATATTTTTCGCTTTCCATTTTGAAGCATTTGTTTTAAATGATATTACTTGTCAGGGACCCGTTTGATTGCTGGTATTATCTCTGTAATCTTCCTTCACCCCAACTCCCGTCCTTGAAAATGATGGAATTTGAGATACAAGATACAAGATGAGTTATTGTCCCCAGTTTTACACACAAAAGTTTGACATGTTGGCAACATAACATGAACATGAAATATAGCAACGACAATATCATAGTCAATTAATAAAACATCAGCTATAAAATATAGCAACGACAATATCATAGTCAATTAATAAAACATCAGCTATAAAATATAGCAACGACAATATCATAGTCAGTTAATAAAACATCAGCTATAAAATATAGCAACGACAATATCATAGTCAGTTAATAAAACATCAGCTATAAAATATAGCAACGACAATATCATAGTCAATTAATAAAACATCGGCTATAAAATATAGCAACGACAATATCATAGTCAATTAATAAAACATCAGCTATAAAATATAGCAACGACAATATCATAGTCAATTAATAAAACATCAGCTATAAAATATAGCAACGACAATATCATAGTCAATTAATAAAACATCAGCTATAAAATATAGCAACGACAATATCATAGTCAACTAATAAAACATCAGCTATAAAATATAGCAACGACAATATCATAGTCAATTAATAAAACATCAGCTATAAAATATAGCAACGACAATATCATAGTCAATTAATAAAACATCAGCTATAAAATCAACATACGTTCATATTAACATTCTCAAACACCGCAGGAATCAAACATTTAAGAAATAAAATTATTGCTACAGTAAAATATGTACAGTCATATAAATGGCATGCGACCACAATGACTTAAATGGAATGTTAACAGCTAAATATATAAGCTAACACTCGGAGAAAAATTACCTTCACATACAATGTAATTTTAGTTAATTAAAAAGAAACGGACATTAAAGATTTGATTAAAATAGACCTAAAATTACTAGTGTTAAAAGTACAAACAAATGCTTCACTTTAGTTTGCTGTGTGAATCAGTGTGCCAGCACATGCGCATGCAGAGTATATATTGCTGTGTGAATCAGTGTGCCAGTACATGCGCATGCAGAGTATATATGTGATGCGTGTTCGGAGGAGGGGATGGTACTGGTTGGGGGACAGAAAGGGGTGCAGTTTGTGAAATAGAGGAAACGGGCTACACTTACTAAGTTCAACATGATTTAAAATGTTGGTATGTTGGTGACAAAGGGGATTGTGGATTATTGAGTGTCACGCTTCGGTCTTGTCTCATTAAAAAAAAATAATGGTCTTCATTTTTGTCCTTTTCCACATTTCTCTTGATCTATTTTTATTTGTGTACTTGTTTAAAGTGTCTGCTTACAATTACATCTCTCTCTCTCTCTCAATCTCTCTCTCAGACCTTTGGACCTTACTCGCCAAAGTCAATCTACCCCTTTGAATGACCAGGAAAGAAAAGTTCTGTTCAGTTTCCTGTCTCGCTTTAATGTTGGAAACTAGACAGCTATTTAATCCCAGTGATGCCAGAGCACAACGTTTTATTAGAATAGTTTCTGTGTTATTTAGTTTCAGTGCTACTCTGCTATCAGCTTTATTGTACTACTTGGAATATTGCAGTGCGCTCAACATTATTATCAAATTGCTTGTACACTTCTTGGTGACAAATACCTATATCTATTCCACTGCTTTTTCTGAGCTCAAGTGGAGTTTGAATTTAGTGATTTACATATATCTGTGCCTGTGGTGATATACAGTGTATAACATTATTTCAAATGCAAAATACACTTTGCGACATTCATACATTCCTATAAATTATAATACACGTTTTGAATTCTTTGGGATCCTGTCGATATTTTATTTTTGAATTAGTTGATTATTAATTTCTTTGAATTTTCTTAAATATATTTCTTATTTTCTATTTTTTTTAAAATTATTTTATTTTAAATGGAATCTAATATTTTATGTGGCCATGTCAACATTTACCATCTCTACAACAAACTTCATGACATTTGTTCTCTTTTGCAGCGTCACGGATGCCTACATATACTCGGTGTGACGGAAACTAAATTATGTGACTCGAAACATAGTTCAGAATCAGTATCGATACCACATTATAATTTTATAAGAAAGGATGCTAATTTTCCTGGACACACTGGAATTGGTGTTTACGTTCATAATACTTTAATTAACTTTGTCAAACGAAGAAATGATCTTGAACTCAAATGTATTGAATGCATCTGGCTGGAGGTTAGGCCACATACAAATAGGCCTATTCTTATAGGATTCATGTACAGAAATCCTGCCAGCAATTGCGATTGGTTCAGTAATTTCTTACAAATGATGGACACAGTCAATGCTTGCAATTTAAACTTTATTATATTAGGGGACTTTAACATAAATCTTTTACAGTCTCAGTCACACTGGAACACAATAACAAACTTGCTTGGTATAACTCAGTTTATTCAAGAACCAACAAGAGTAACAGAAACTAATTCAACTCTTCTTGATCATATATACAGTAACAACAATAATATAATTTCTGCTGCTTTCACGTCTGACGTGTCTGTCAGCGATCATAAAGCCATTCTTTGCAAATGTTCATGCCATCTTCCAAAACCACAGTTTAAAGGACATACCTACATTATGTATAGAAACTTTAAGAATTTTGATAAGTCCGCATATTTACAGGACTTAAGTTTGATTAATTTCAACAATTTAAGAGCATATAATAACCCTAATGAAACCGCCGAAATATTTTTAAAACTATTACTTTCTGTGGTTGATGCACATGCTCCAATCCAGAGGAAGAGAGTAAAACATGCATCCGTTCCCACCTGGATGACAACTGAAATTAAAGCTGCCATGTCCTTGCGTGACAGACATAAAAAACAAAAACAGTTTGATCTGTATAAAAAGCAACGTAATAAAGTCCTTACTCTCGTAAGAAATGCAAAGAAAAAAAATATTCTCAAACTTTATTATCAACTGAAAACACTAATATCACTTGCATTTGGCAAGCAATGAACGCATTTTGCAAAAAATCTAGAACAAGAAAAACAAATCAATTTAATTTTTCTAATGATGAATTTAATAAATATTTTATTTCATTAACTGACTCTATTCTTAAATCTAATACTGCAAACACAAACACAGATACAATATATGATAAGGTCAACCTGTTTTGTAGAAACAAACTTCACGAATCTGCCTCATTTCTTATACCTCGGTTAACAGAACATGATGTAACTTCTCTAATATTAAAAATGAAAAATAAAAAGTCTATGGACATTTATAATCTAAATGCATTCATTATAAAATTGTCTCTTCCTTATATCATTGAACCTTTAACCTACATCTATAATCTATGCATTGATCAAAGTCAGTTTCCTTCAATATTTAAAGAAGCTAAAGTTATACCTTTACCTAAAACAAGTGATACTTCAGTTCTTGACAACTTTCGACCAATTTCCATTCTGCCTGTACTATCTAAACCCCTGGAAAGACATATTCACATTAACCTTATGAAATATTTAGAAAATAACGCTCTTTTTCATCCTTTTCAGTCTGGCTTTAGACCTAAACACTCTTGTCAAACAGCACTCGCCCATATTTGTGATGCTTGGCTTGATGCTATAAACAAGCAAGACATTGTAGGGGCAGTTTTTCTTGACCTTCAAAAGGCATTTGACCTAGTTAACCATAACATCTTAATAAATAAGTTAAAATTCTATTTCCAAAATTCTGCATCTGTATTATTTTTTAAATCATATTTATCAAACAGGCACCAATCAGTATACACTAATGGTTCCTTTTCGTCTTCTGGTGATGTAACTTGTGGAGTTCCTCAAGGATCGATCCTTGGTCCTATTTTATTCTGTATCTTTATCAATGACATGCCCCTTTTTCTCACACAAAATGTTAATCTTGAACTATTTGCTGATGATTCATCCCTCCATACTCATAATACAAATTTACAGGAGGTGGAGCAAAGTCTTCAAATAAGCATAAATGAAATTAATAACTGGTGTTGCATCAATAGAATGAAATTAAATCCTAATAAAAGCAAAAGTATGCTTCTCACTACACGACAAAAACGCCAAAATGGATCTTTTCCCCTTAATCTAAACTTAGGGTCGTACAGTATTGAGCAAGTTCATGAACATAAGGTACTAGGCATAATCATCGCTGATGATTTTAGCTGGCGGTCACACGTTAACCATATCTGTAAAAAAATTTCTAAAAACCTCTTCCTCCTAAATAAACTTAGACATTTTGTTACGGCTGATGCATTAAAATCTTTTTTCTATGCCCACTGTATGTCTCATTTTAATTATGCATCGATTATTTGGTGTAATGCCAGTGCCGCTCAAATTAAACATCTAAATAGTCTTCATAAAAGAGCAATCAAGATACTTTATAAATCTTATAATAATATAAATACAGATGCTACAACTAATGAAAAATATCAAGAACTCCGAATATTACCACTTCAAAAACAATTTATATTTAATACAGCTATCCTTATGTTCAAAATCACACACGGAGAAACACCTGCATATCTTGATACATTTTTTATTAAGCCAGTTGATGGGCATAGACTGTATAATTATAAACTACCCCTCCCTCGCATTGATTTATACAAAAATAGCCTATCGTTTAATGGAGCTAGTGTATGGAACTCTCTCCCTCTGGAGTGTAAACATTGCGACACACTGTTTTCTTTCAAATGTAAAATATGTAGGCATCTGCAAAATTAATTATAAAAGTGATGTCTAATAATATATATGACAACACAGTCATTCGTGTAATTATTAACCTATTTATTTATTCACTTTATTATTATTATTATTATTATTATTATTATTATTATTATTATTATTATTATTTATTTATTTGCTGTGGAACTTGACTTGTCTTATTATTATTATTATTATTATTATTATTATTATTATTATAAGGGTGAAGGATATGGGGAAAAGGGTAGTTGCCTAAAATTGTTTAAAAATAATGATGAAGATGTTAGTGTGATTGTGTGTGCATGTGTGTTTGTGAGTGATGTGATTTCCAAGTTAAAGTTAAAGGTTAATTACTATTATGTTAATTTTTTAAGGGACAGATTGGAAGATTAGACTGTATAATTAGTCTAAAATCTTTATCCCTAATAAAAAAAAAAAAAAAAAAGTTTCTCTCTCTCTCAGTCTCTCTCTCTCAGTCTCTCACTCTCTCTCCACCCCCATACCTCATTCCCCATCCCTCCTTCTCCGCTTATCCATCTCCGTTCTCCCATATGCTTGTGCATGTATCCTTGGCTGTTTATGTGTTGGCCAGTGAGTGTGGAAAGTAGTTTAGTGTGCGTGTGGTCTGAGTTCAGAGTATGGAGTAAAGAAGGCGGAGATGGGTGAAGATCGATGAGAATGTGATCGGACCCAGCCCTAGTGTCTTGGCTACTACCCATCTCCTGCCCTGACCACCTCACCTTCTCCACTCTCCCCCACGTCTGTACGTCTGCCACAGTCTGCCTAGCTGTCTCTGTCCATTCTACCATCTCCCATCTCCATCACATGCCTATGTCTCCCTCTGTCTGTAGGTCTGTGAGCGCGTTTGCCAGTGTGTGTGGGTAAGTATTTAATGCGCGTGGGGCTTGCGTATGAGGAGAGGGGGAAAATCAATGAGAGCGTGATCAGACCCAGCCCTCAGTGGCTCGTGAAAAACTTGGCCCCCATAGGGAGTCTGTTTGACAGTTCCACAGATAGAAAACGTGCTCTCCGTTATTACTACCCGTGTTCTTGCTTTTTATATACTGCAAATGGATGTTATACTGGCAAACCGGCCGCTACATTGTCACACTCCTGTAAGTACACTTGTTTTTGAATGCATTGGGAGTAGATCTTATATTTGTGGAAACGCATGATAGAAAATCCAAGCAAATCGTCACTGGTCTATCACGCCTTTTCTGTCCAGTATTACTATCCAACTTGAAGCGTACTTTGATACAATATTCCTGGGAAACTAGCCATCGGAGGCGGATGTAAAGGCAATCTTGATACAGTTTCTTTCCATTACACAAGATTGATTATTGCAAACTTTACTTCATAACATTGGAAGTAAATATTTACGTTTCCGAAAACGTATGAAAATGTTAAACCCACCATCAATTACTCGTGTATTGTGCTTTTTTCTTCTTCTGAGTAGTGCTACCTTTAAAGAAGATTAAACGTTGTGGCAATCTGTAGAAATAGTGTTGTGTGTGTGTGTGTGTGTGTGTGTGTGTGTGTGTGTGTGTGTTTTACAAGCAGTTATTTACTTATTACCATGTGCGCAAACTTGCAGAAAAGGTGTATCTCAAGTTCGATTCTCGGTTTCACGTTAATATACCTTAGTTGAAGTTTACCAGTCTGATCCACCTAATCCATACAGCAGTTGTTGATACGAGTAACCCAGACAGAGCCTCGCCACATTTTGCATTTTATAAACGCCACAAGGGTTGTAGAGGCCAAACAAAATTATAACAACATATAGGTGCCTCTGTTAACAAAATTAAGAGCTGTATTTTATGTTGTACGCTCGGAGCTTTGAACGAAACTGTCAGTTTTGACGGTTGTAAATGTAGCTCCTGCAATGTTAGTTCCACACGCAGCTTTTAGTCCCTCCTACCTAGTAGCACCGTGCTGTGCTCATTTGCTCATTAGCCGGCATGCTATCTGTTCTTGTAACGTTCATGTAATGTAACTGTAGATTATTGTCACACGACACCGAAGCGTATAGGCGACTACTGGTCACATTATTCTGACACCAGCGAACCAGTTGGTGGTAAGGGGAAAATAATATGGTCCCACGTTGGCCAATCCGGGATTCGAACCAGTTACCTTTCGGTTACTAGTAAGCCGCTCTACCAGCTGAGATACCTGGCCCCTCAACGTTCATGCTTGACAGCCTGTTTTTATGTAAGAGGGCAGATATCACAGAAACCGTAGGTAGTTTCCAGAGACGACTGGCATCTGAATTGATTACATAGTGGTTCTGAAGGAAACATCAACCATCGCTTGTAATTTTCCTCGGTTCAGCGGATTTCCGCTATTGTAAAAAAAATATTTTCGCCGAGAACAGTATGGTTTTACGCGGAACAAAAACGTTTGACAACGATTTTCCTCCAATGAAAAAAGTGTTTTGAAGTCAAACGGAAAATAACAGGGAACTGCGCTGTTGAATGGATGTGGGTAAAATGGATGTTGAGCGTGGCGAGGCAGTTGATGATAAAGGCGTGCAAAAGGCATGGAGGTGGGAATGGATGGAAAAAGAAGTGGATGATGAACGACTGAGACAACATTTGAGGAAGATCAATCAATCAATCAATCTTTAATTTAACGTCTCTTCACACATTTAGGTGATATTAGACACATTTGAGGAAGATCTCAAGAAATAGAACAGCCTTTTTTGTACAGTGTGCCAGTCGGAAATCAAATACCAACAATGAAGAACTTGCTGTCTGAGGCAAAAAAAAAAAAAAGAAAAGAAAAAGGCTAAGCATTCTCACGCAACTGTGAGGCAAGTGTGCAGCATTCAACCTTCAACCAGTGTTGCTGATGCACAATCTGTGAAGTCAGTGTGCTTCACCCAGCATTTAGTCAGTGTTGGTAAAGCATCTAAAAAACCTGTTTAGAGAGACTGCAGTCACAAACAAACCAATCTCTCCAAATTCTTCAAACACACCAACTAAACCATTGCCAGTGAAAACACGTTTCAAGATTTGGGTTGTGCATCACAATGTATGAACATTTTTAAAACTAAATTTGGACTTTATTGGTGAATAGGGACTGTTATTTGGGCACCATTGTGTGTTTAAACTTAATTTGCCTAATAATAACTGTAAGCTATGCATCGATAACGACAGCTCTAGGGGTCAGCTGTGTGTAAGTGTAACCAAAAGGGGTATTTGAAAAATTTGGCATGCGTGAATCTGCGTGCTCTCCCGTCTCACAACTTCTATAACTCGTAACAATAAACTACGTTGTCACACCCTCTATGAAACCGCAAACATGAATCAACAAAATAGTATAAGTGTGACGGTGGGTTCTATTGTTGCTGGGCTTTGCACAATGGAATGCTATTACCCACTCGTTCGTCTGCGGGGATCAGCTAGATCTCCCTATGACTAATCTTAATCCTTTTTTTTTTTTGGGGGGGGGGGGGGGGGGGTAGAGTCCGGTCTGTGTGAGGATGAGGTTACAGAGATAGGGAGAAAAGTGTAAAAGATTCACTGACACACTAGCTCTCACACGGCTATGAATCATAGGTAGTCCAGCCACTTGTTAACAGTAAATATCACACATTTATTTCCTCTACTCTATATCGAATTACCTAATCACTAAATTAACTTAAATGTCCAAAACGTAATATAACTAGGATTAACTAAACAGTCCAAAAGTCACTTCGAGTGGTTTGGAGAATGGGTAGATCTTTGATGGATCTATTCTGCTACTGTTCTCGATACTTGCTACTGTGTCATCCTGGGCTTTGTTCTTGTTTTGCCTAATGTTCTTTTTCAGGAAGAGTGGACTACCGCACAGTCCCTTAAGATCAGTGTTCGTGCACTTGTTCTATCACACCTAGCTGAAACTTCGAGGTGAGGTGCTGTTTTCTCTTGTTTGCAGGCAGCGTGTTTGGTGTTTGGGATGACTCTCAATGGGTCTATCCCCTGCCGCAGACCATAATAAATCCGTTGAAAGAAGAGAGAGAGAGAGAGAGAGAGAGAGAGAGAGAGAGAGAGAGAGAGAGAGAGAGAGAGAGAGAGAGAGAGAGAGAGAGAGAGAGAGAGAGAGAGAGAGAGAGAGAGAGAGAGAGGAGAGAGAGAGAGAGAGAGAGAGAGAGAGAGAGAGAGAGAGAGAGAGAGAGAGAGAGAGAGAGAGAGAGAGAGAGAGAGAGAGAGAGAGAGAGAGAGAGAGAGAGAGAGAGAGAGAGAGAGAGAGAGAGAGAGAGAGAGAGAGAGAGAGAGAGAGAGAGAGAGAGAGAGAGAGAGAGAGAGAGAGAGAGAGAGAGAGAGAGAGAGAGAGAGAGAGAGAGAGAGAGAGAGAGAGAGAGAGAGAGAGAGAGAGAGAGAGAGAGAGAGAGAGAGAGAGAGAGAGAGAGACAGAGAGACAGAGAGACAGAGAGACAGAGAGACAGAGAGACAGAGAGACAGAGAGAGAGATGTATGTATTCGTCGCCAGAGAGAGGGAAAAGGAAAGTTATAAATAATCACATTGTAGTTAATGTTCGATTCTCTAGTCCCTTCTCTGCCTGCGCCGTCTTCTTTCTCTGCTTCTCAGTCTCACTCTTCTTCTCCTCTCCTCTTCTCTCCTCCTCGTCCTCCTCTTCTTCCTCGTCCGCCTATGCTCAGTCTTCTTCTCTCCTCTTCTTCTTCTCCTTCTGCGTTCTTCTTCTGCTGCTTCATTCTCTTCTTCTTCCTCGTTTCTTCTTATTCTCTCTTCTCCTTCCTCTCTAACCCTTATTCTTCTCGTCTGCTTCTCCGTCCTCTTTATCTTCTTCGCCTATTCTCGAGACCCTCGCAGCATGAGACTTATGCAGACAAAGGAGTTAACCGCAACTAGGTTTCTTGATACATAAACTTCCTTTGGTCCATTACATATACCTCTCTCTCTTCTGTGACGGAACCAGTGCAGCAATACAATTCAAAGTTCCTCCATATCATATGGAATACAGTCCACAACATAAATTCCACAACGACTTATAACAACTGATTATTGCGTCAATGACACCAATTAATTTTCATTCATACAAGTAAACGTTATACTATATACTGCAATTGTAGTTTCAAGTTCAAATCAAATATTTATCCGAAATCAAATCGTTATTCCAGAACTACAATGAACCACCGTGGTCGTCTCCTCCCCACTCCATCTTTCACATTACTATCAAACATTATGTATTAGTAATGTTATTACATAACAATACAATGTCATCATTTAATAATACTATTACATTTATAATACAACATTTCAAATAATAAACAATATAAACCTGCAGACACAGCTGCCAGAAGTCCAGGACAACCAATCTATAGTATAGTCAAGAAAAGAGTGAATAGATTTTTGAATGTACAGTAGTGAACTGTCATGTGACCAGCTCAACCAATCAGAATTTAGATATCATAAAAAAATTACCAATATCTTCTCACCAAAAACAGACTAACAAGGATAGAAAGTCTACAGACCCAAATAACTATAAAACCGGTCCGTGACAGTAAGCTAGCAAGTCAATATGTTTTGTTTTTTGGTCATCAAAAATGCACGGTTAAAATGCAGCAATTCGTATTCGCCGCGAGCTGGAGAAGGGGTGGGATGGAAGTGGGGGGAGGGGGAAGAGCTTTCCCATGCACTCTCTATCAGCGACTAGGCGGCCCCTGGAGCCCGGCCAATTAACTATTTTTTTAAACTCCAGACCATTACAAGTCCTGATAAAAGGAAGCGCATTTTCAAATATTATAGTCCTTGTGAAAAATCAGACTTTCGTATTTCCTAGGAAGCATAACTTTCAGGCTTTGTAGAGAAACATACTTACATAGGAAGCGTAACTTTCAGAGATTATATATCTGATGCTATTCTCGACTCATTTTTTTCACTTAATATGTGTGTGTGTGTGTGTCTGTCTGTGTGTCTGTCTGTGCCTCTCCCTCTCTCGCTGTGTCCCTCTCTCTCTCTCTCTCTCTCTCTCTCTCTCTCTCTCACTCTCTCTCTCACTCACTCACTCACTCAGGACTGACAGGCAAAGCACAGTTAATGAGGCCTAGCATAATACATGTACACACGTAATACAATTAAGACGAAATACCGATTCCTGGACGTCACACAGGTCAATGGCGACCTCTGCCTGCTCCATTGTGCATGCCACATCGCGAGATCAGTGCATTGATCAGCAGAACTTTAGCCTTCTCTCTCTCTCTCTCTCTCTCTCTCTCTCTCTCTCTCTCTCTCTCTCTCTCTCTCTCTCTCTCTCTCTCTCTCATCTCATCTCATCTCTCCCTCATCTCATCTCATCTCTCCCTCTCTCACTCTTTCTCTCATCTCTCTCTTTTTTTCTCTTCCCCTTATCCCTCCCTCTCCGTCCTTCCATCATCCTATCCTATCCCGTAACTAGAAGATCGTTGGGGCACCACAGATGATCGTTTAATCAGCGTACTCCATCTTTCTCTGTCCTCAGCAACCCTATTGGCTTTGCTCAGTGCCAAGCCAGTCCATTTTCGAATGTTGTCCTCCCACCTTTTTTTTAAACGTCTCCCTCTTTTCTGTCTCTTTGCATCGTGCTTTAAAAGGCTTGATGCTCTATTGACGTTAACATAACATCGGAGTTTCCGTTTCTTAACCACTGTGAGTATGAGTCCAATGGCTTGTGTGATGGTCTGTCGGACCTCGTCGTTGGTGATATACTAGGTATAGGAAATTTCCAGAAGTTTTCTGTAGCACCTCATCTCCATGCTTTGTATTCTTCGTTGTAGATCTGCTGTGAGGGTCCATGTTTCGCAAGCGTATAGGAAGATGGAGATGACAAGGGAGCGCAGCAGCCTTACCTTGGAGTGTAGACTGATGGTCCTGTCTTTCCAAATAGTCTTCAGCCTTGTTAGGGCAGCAGTTGTTTGTGCGATCCTGGAGAGGTTTTTCATAATCACCCACCCCCAACCAGCGTCTCTTTCAATTCTGTTTCTTTTCCCTCTATCAGTTTGCTTCGTACCGTCCGTCCTCTTTCTACTTCTCGTTTTCCTTTCCTTCTGCCTCCTCTTCATTCCATTTCGTCCTCTTTCGTTCTTCTCCTCCTCGTTCCTTCGATCTCTTCTTCTACCCCGTTCGTCGGGTGCCGGGGGTTTCAGTATAAATAGTATCCCCACTTTCTGGAAATTTAGTGCTTTAAATTCCCACTGTCGCTGTCTTTCTCATTTGCTCTTTCTCATTCCTACTCTGTTCTATCAATCTGCTATACTATCTTCTTCTTCGCTAGACCAGTCGCCTACCTTTTTTCTTGAAAACTCTTCCTGGACAAGACTCCTTATTTGTGTATGAGGTCTGTTGGATCAGCTTGGGAATATTGGACGCTTTCTGCTAGGTGGTCACTATGGCTTCCTATGATGTTATTATTTAGCAATGTAGGCATTTTATATGTATGTGTTTTGTTGATAATTTATAATGATGTTTGTATTCTATTTTGTTTTTGTAAACGGGGGTTCGATAAATTAGAGTACAGCCTCAGCGTCCCCTGCGTGGGATGTCTTTATTGTAAAGTGACTGGCTGGTGGAGAGCTTTCAGTTTTACCACTAGGGTTGTTTCGGCAGATCTTTTATGCGGATCGGGGGTTGTCCGGTCCTGATTTGGCTCGGAAGAGTCCGCTGGACCTAAAGCAATAATCATGTAATGTAATGTAATCTCTTCTTCTTCTTCTTCTTCTCTTCCTCCTCCTTGACTGGGAAGTTAATTAAATGATCGATGCTGTTGTTTAATATAAACTACAGTATCTTTGTAATTGTCCTCGCGGGTGCTTGCTATCCATCCAAGGCATACTGGGCTAGCACAATTGATGGGATGCACATATATATGTGACTTTGGTACGAGGTATTTCAGGACATGGAAGCTTTTTATCCGGGGTCTCCCGTTTCCACCCCCTCCCTTCACAAATGCTCTTGGACGCAGTCAATCAAAGTTTCACAAATAAAATTGATTTCTCGTCCGTCTTCAGATCGCCGCCCTTTGAGTTGGAGTGAAGAAAAAGCGCGTGGTAGCATCCTATATTATTATTATTATTATTAGAGAGGAGAAGGAAAAGTAATTTTATGTCTACCCAAGATTGGTTGGGAGGTGGTGGGTCCTACTAACCATATTGGCAGCCTAACTTGTATCATTGTTATGTCCCCATCACACAGGACCAACACTGCGCTACGATCAGGACAATCAGCCAAAACGTGGTTGAGCATGGGAGTGTTGTCATTCCATCGGGACTCCGGCGCAGTAACATCGTGAGAGAACGTGGGCAATCGGGACGCTTCACGACCTCGCCACGGTTCGGGATTAAATTTACGTCCCCAACACCAAAGCGTATAGGGGACGCGTCGCCACGGGTGGGGTCGCGGTGCTTTTATGTCGTAATTGGTGGACGCGTGGTGATGCTGTCGGGGAAAAACGTATCAAGACCGTAGTGTACTCACCATCACACGTGATAACAGCGTGGTTATGACACGTATCAAGACCGTAGTGTACTCACCATCACACGTGAGAACAGCGTGGTTATGACACGTATCAAGATCGTAGTGTACTCACCATCACACGTGATAACAGCGTGGTTATGACACGTATCAAGCCCGTAGTGTACTCACCATCACACGTGAGAACAGCGTGGTTATGACACCTATCAAGACCGTAGTGTACTCACCATCACACGTGAGAACAGCATGGTTATGACACGTATCAAGACCGTAGTGTACTCACCATCACACGTGATAACAGCGTGGTTATGACACGTATCAAGACCGTAGTGTACTCACCATCACACGTGAGAACAGCGTGGTTATGACACGTATCAAGACCGTAGTGTACTCACCATCACACGTGAGAACAGCGTGGTTATGACACGTATCAAGACCGTAGTGTACTCACCATCACACGTGATAACAGCGTGGTTATGACACGTATCAAGACCGTAGTGTACTCACCATCACACGTGAGAACAGCATGGTTATGACACGTATCAAGATCGTAGTGTACTCACCATCACACGTGAGAACAGCGTGGTTATGACACGTATCAAGACCGTAGTGTACTCACCATCACACGTGATAACAGCGTGGTTATGACGCAAGAGGTCTTATTGAGGACCTATCAGTAGCGTGGGCAAAACACAGTAGCATTATTTTTTTTTTTTATTTTTTTTTTATTTTATTTACCATATCAGTGTTCCCTCCACACACAAAAAATGAGAGTCCTTGGGACTCCCAGGTATACAATTTTAAGAGTCCTTGTGCAAATTTTGAGAGTCCCCAAATCGGAAAAAGAAATGTAAAAACAAGTTCAAGCCTCACTTTTTTTTACTCTGTTAAAGCGTCACATTAGTTATCATAATCATATAAAACCAAAAAATTAAAACATGTATTAAATGTTTATTTAAGCCTGAGTCGCTTGGTTGCTGCAAACTCCTTCAGAGCACCCTGCACAACAGCTTCTGGATCTGTACTTGATGTTGCTGTGGATGAACGGGTTTTGGGCCCAGTCAACCAAGTCAAAAGTGACATGATCGTGTATGATAGAATCAAAGAATGGATTCACGAAGATTTTTTTTCTGTTTCGTGAATGGATTGCTTGGAGGAAGTTTACAATGCGCGCGCATACGATTTTTAAGGACGACAACTCCCGACACAAATCTTTAATCGTCTGCAATGGCAGTCTCAGTTGGGTTCTGATTCTGATTATGCCGTGAATTAGTTCGCCACTCGTTGGTCGTATTTTTGACTTCAGCGATTCGAAAAAAATGTGTGCGTCCACAGGACGCACATATGCAAATTTTTCTGCGTCATTTTTCATATTTTGTGCGTAATCGACGCACTACTGTGCGTAATCGGGAACACTGCATATTGTCCCTTTTTCCATAGGGAAATTCTGGGCCGCCTCCCCTGGAGAAAGCGTAGTCGCAGCCTGTGGCGCGCCCAAACCCAACCTAACTAACATTAGTTGTGATTTTGAAAATTTCCTGGGGGAGCAAACCGGAGTAATCCCGAGACGTTGCCCGAGTCGAAAGTAAATAATATTCGGAGAAACATAACGCCCAGATGCTGGATCGAACCCACACCTGTCAGGCGCCATTGGTTTATGGCCTGTGGACAAGTCAAGTTAGTCCCGCCTTAGCCCACTTGGCCACAACGCTCGCTATAATAGCGTTCACACAGAAGGCTGTTTTTTCTTTTCTTTTTTGTACGTTTGTGGCACATTTAATCACGCTCTTAAATCGTGGGGTAGTTGTAGATGACCGTAATGGGGACTTCCTCCTGTGTAATGGAGGCATTAAACAATGGTTTCCCAATGCAGTCATACGTTAACACTGGAGGTGAACAATACTAATAATAAACAGCAATTAGAGAATATGCGGAAGCAGGAAGAGGAGAATACTAATCCTGTCCTATCCTATCCCGTAACTCAAAGGTCGTTGGGGCACCACAGATGATCGTTTAGCCAGCTTACTCCGTCTTTCTCTGTTCTGAGCAACTCTCATGGCTGAGAATACTAATTATTTGTTCCATTATTTTATTACATTTGCCATCAACCTGCGTAAGATATGAGACCACGTCTCTAGGGAGTGAAGAGAGAAGAACGAGAATAAAGAGAAGGCTTAGCTTGAGGAGGAGTTGTAGGAGAAGTAGGCGTCGAAGCAGGAAGAAAATAAGACATGCAGGAATAGAAAAAGAAACAAGAAATGGAAAAGAAGTTCAGCTGAGCAGCCATAGGGTTTACATTACATGACTATTGCTCTAGGTCCAGCGGACTCTTCCGAGCCAAATCAGGACCGGTATGGGTCCAAACCGGGTGTGGCGAGGAGTGGCCAAGATGGAGCGAAGTTCTGTGAAGAGAGAGAGAGAGAGAGAGAGAGAGAGAGAGAGAGGGAGGGAGGGAGGGAGAGAGGAAAGAGGGATGGGGATGGAGAGGGGAAGTTAGGTGTTGGCCAAGACGCGATCGATACGCGTGCTGTAGACAATCTTGTAGGAGTTTTACACTTGCTGACTACACTCACAGTTCAACCATCACAGCCTCATCATTGTCGATTTGAAGTACTCCGCGCTGTAACTTCTGACATTTGTCTATTTATTTATTTATGTTTTAAAATTCAGGATTGGCTTTTGACTAGCAACTTTTACATTCGGTACAATGGTCGTCTAATAATGTCAACTCCGGGGAGCGTTTAAAGACCTGTTCTTTCTGTAAAATGGGTCAAGTTTTAAACGTCCAGTTTCAAAGGAAATGTTTGTAAACCGAGATAAAGTTTCTAAATATGGATGTATTACTAATCATGTCTTACATCACCTATGGATAATTAATAACAATTGTGAAAATTATTGACAAGTCACCTGTTGGTAGATATTATATATATATTTAAAGATCCCCATTTAAAATGTTTAATTACGTGTTTTACTGGTGAACTTCAACAAAGACATTACATTAAATATTACATTGATTTTATTTGAACAACAGGAGGCAAAGCTAACAACTGCGTGTCATTGGGCCATTGCTCAGTTCAGTACTGAAACACACACTCAGAGGTTAAGACAACAGGAGGCAAAGCTAACAACTGCGTGTCATTGGTCCATTGCTCAGTTCAGTACTGAAACACTAACTCAGAGGTTAAGATAACAGGAGGCAAAGCTAACAACTGCGTGTCATTGGTCCATTGCTCAGTTCAGTACTGAAACACACACTCAGAGGTTAAGACAACAGGAGGCAAAGCTAACAACTGCGTGTCATTGGTCCATTGCTCAGTTCAGTACTGAAACACACACTCAGAGGTTAAGACAACAGGAGGCAAAGCTAACAACTGCGTGTCATTGGTCCATTGCTCAGTTCAGTACTGAAACACACACTCAGAGGTTAAGACAACAGCACGGAACATGGAGATTTGTCACCCAGTCAGACATTGGTCCACTGATCAAACATTTCCAGATTTGTTCATATTAGTCTTGCAATATAATTATTTCTAATGACTATAGTTGCTATATCATTGCTTTGGGCAAAACCACTGCCAAACTGGAGTCCACATAGACTATAAAACGACCATAGGGCCCCCTTGAAGGTCTCTGATTACTGTTGTCGGTCCTTTGATTACTGTTGTTTGTCCTTATGGCCCGGAAACTAATGGGGTTCAATAGCACCAATCTTGGCATCGGTAGAACGACACTGATGTAATGATATCCAGTAATGTGGTCTCCAGTGGAAGCTAAACGACTGTGATATAATGCCATACCGCAATGGTCTTCGGTGTTGCAGTGGATAAGAGTTCTCTCTGTATGGATGTAATGACAGGGAAAGTAACTCTACGCAGGTCACAGTTAACTGTTTATTGGGTAAATTAGTTAAATGTTTTTATGCCTTTGTTGAGCCGGAACTTCCAATAGCACAGACAGAATACGTATTGAAAGTCCTTAAATGAATGAGTGATGCTTAAACAAAATCAATAGGTAAAAGTCAGAACCATAATTTCAAATGCCCTAGTTTCAGGGATAATTAGTCAAAAATCGTGTTGGTCTGACTGCTTAACATGCATTGGAACAATTGCGGTCAATAAAAATGACGTTGAACCACTTATGAAGCTTTGGTATGACGGCCTACTAGCGCCAAAACCGAGAGTTACCATTATCACGAGATATTTGAAATTATTACGAGCTCTGTATAATTTACAGAGATACCGGTAATCCGCAGTGTTAATTAATAATTATCAGTATTTGCCATGCTTTCCTAGCGCCCATACCATTTCCAGGCGGATTGATAGAGCCAAAAATGAAAATTAAACATAATCACACGAACATATTTGTAATTCTCAATGATAATTGTAATTATCTCTTGATAATTGTAATTATCCCATGATATTTGTAATTATCACATGATAATTGTAATTATCAGGTTTTGGTGCTAGTAGGCCGTCATTTGCCAAGTGGACATTGGATGCCATCTTGAGTTTTGTGCCATGCAAGATGACTTTGGATTAAGAACCATTCAAATTCAATATTTTAATGTAACCTTTATGGCCTCTTTATCATGCATGATTGTGTGGCTGTTGTGCTGCTGTGGTCAGCTGTTGTTTCATTTTAACGTCCTGCGAAAGACGTCCAGTGGCTAAAATTGTTCCAATTTCTTTGCGACTGCTAGGACCGTCCCATGCTGGAAGTGTGCTGATGGTAGTTTGAACTCCTCGGACACTATCACGTACTCCTTTGCGAAACTCATTTCAAGACTACTAAGGTTTCATTAACGCCTTTGACGTCTGTAGGTAGTACTCTCCTTCCCATGTCCAACATCCCTTAGTTTGGGCGTCCCTCGACAGTGTGACGATCTACCATCCACACTTCAGGGCGGTATTATGGGCATTGGATGGGAAGGAGGGATGGATGGATAGGGATGGGTGGGGTGGGGTAGAAGGAGAGGGGGTGTTGGGTTAGAGGGTATTTGGACGTTGCGCAGCCCAACAAAGCTGACGGGGCCCGTTAATGTTTAAATATTCTATTTTTTCTCTCCCCACCCCTTTCTCTTTCTCCCCTCCTCCCTCATCCCTCATTCCCTTTGGGAAATCGAGAGGTACTGAAAACAACAACACCAACACACACACACACACGCACACACACACACACACACACACACACTCTTTCTCTCTCTCTCTAAATTCTCTCTTTCTCTCCGTCACTCACACACTCGCTCGCTCACTCACTTTTGCGACGCGTAACGCATTTTTGACTTCGCATAAATTCAGAGATAGCCATTTTTTTTTTAAACTTTTCTTTTCTTTCTTAGTAGTGTATTAATTTTGTCTGTGGTTATGAAAGCTTAATTTCCTACTTGTTCCGTTACGCGAAAGTGTAACGACACACGAAGGCTAATGAAGTTGACTTATTAGGAATGTGAAAGAAATGGCCATTTTCCGACAACTTTATTCAAAACGTTTTCCTGGCAGTCGTCATGCAGCAGCGTTAATGCTTTTAATGTGATTTTGTTTAAAACAGGGGATGTAACGTAATGGAAATCGGCTAAAAAGGTACACGGTTTTTCTTTTGGACTATTGCACCCAATAGGACGTCCACCTGTTTCTGTTGTTTGTAGATTATAGTCACACGACACTTTCGCATATAGGTGACTACTGGACCCATTTATACTGACACCAGCGGGCCAGTTGTTGGTAAAGGGGAAAATAATATGATCATACGTTGAACAATCCGGGATTCGAACCAGCGACCTTTCGGTTACTAGCAAGACGCTCTTACCAACTGAGCTACCCGGCCCCTGTGTTTATGTTCATGAGAAGAGGACGTTTTAAGCGAAAGGCAACAGCAAATAGCGCACTTGTTATTTTTGCACTGTTTAAATAGGATAGGATTTGTTTTCGTATTAAATGCTTAAATGGAGATGTACAGTCATTCCCAATGCTGAATGCACTACAAAAACAATACGCACTACAACAGTTTAGTTGTTAAAAAAAAACAACTATACCCGCGTAGGCTACTTTGATGGCGCTCTACCCATTTTCTGTTGGTGTTCACTACGCGTAAAGTTGTCCGTGTATGTGCAATAGGCAGTCTTCGGAAATGGGAGGTAACTTGTGTGGTTTTTTTATTTATTGTTTTTAGTTAAGTAGAGTTATCCGGGCGGACATCTCGTCAGAACACTAGGAAAGTTACCCCGGGCTGCAAGCTTTTCTTGGGAAAGGTGGGGGGGGGGGGGGGGGGGGGGAGGGGATGTTGATTGCAGGGCAGTGCAAGGTCTAGCGGAGATAGCTATGATCGCATCTCAAATCAACCTTTCGGTTGACCCGGAAGGTTTGATGGAGGACAGATCAGAAAGAAGTGCTACAGAAGAATTCTGGGCATTTCCTATACCAAACATCACCAACGGCCAAGTCTGACAGACCATCACACAAGCAATTGGACAATACGATGATGTGCTCACAGTGATGAAGAAACTGAAATTCCGTTGGTATGGCCTTGTCACCAGAGCATCAGGCCTTGCAAAGACCATCCTGCAAGGCACGATGCAAGGAGGCAGAAGAAGAAGACCAAAAAAAGAGGTGGGCAGACAACATTCGAGAATGGACTGGCTTGACAGTGAGCGATGCCATGAGGGTTGCTTATGTCAGAGAAAGATGGAGTACGCTGGGTAAACTTAATCTGTGGTGCCCCAACGACTTTCGGGTTACGGCATAAGATAGGATAGAGCAGAAATTGTAGGCAAGAAACTGTGTTCAAATGCAAAGGAAGTTTATTTATTTATTCTTTTTGGGTGTCTTGATTTAAACTATGTCCGCCTCAACGTTAGACAGCTCTGGCGCAACATGCGGGCAAGCCTGCGAAAAGTTTTTTCCTCGTAATTCCGAGCATGATCTGTAAGCACAGGCAGCTGCACAGCACTGACATGGTTAACCTTATACTTAAACAGGACTTTCTCAGCCTCAAACAGGAAGAGGTGAACAACGAGGAATGGCGTTGGGCCTTGATGAGCAGCCTAAAGTGGTACGCGACTGTATATTGTGTAACTGTCGTCGATTTGCGAACAGCGGAGCACGCATCACCGTTCAAAGAACCTGTTAATCGAAACAGCTTTCAACGCCCGATTGTTGGCAGGTGTATTTCGGCCCTTAGGTCTATCGACGTCCTTGGGAGTTGTGCTGTTGTTGTGTGATATATTGTGTTGCTGCGTCTAGGTTGTCAGCTTCACAATGGAATTTCTTTCTAGTTTATTTTCTTTCCTAGAGCAGATTGAACGCCTTCATCTGTCTTGTTAGGTTTCGGCCGGCTTTCTTCTGGCTTGGCGGTGGCGTTTTCTTGTAATGATGCATTGTTTTGCTGCCTATTGGGGGAGGCAGTAAGGTTGTCAGCAACACAGCATTGTGGAATGGAATATGTTGGTGGTATCTTTTTTTCTCTTTTTTTTAAAGCTGAAATTGATGTCAGAATGAGAAATGGAATCTCGATGGCTGTTCGGTGGACTTAGTAGGACTGTGACTTGTGTACCAAGTGCTAAATAGCTTCAGTTTCTTTCACCTGTTATGTACTACTATTAGATGCCATGATGAAACTGTGGACAGGTAGAGCAGTTTGTTAACTGGTGGTGAATATGTACTAGTTGTTGACAGCATTACAGCAACCTGGAATGGAATGTTGGACGCCTGTTGGCTTGGCCAAGATTATGGGTTCCATGTGCCGTGTGGAGTCTGATGTTATAGGTTAGTTTAAGTTCATGCGGCAGATGCCATGACGATGCTGTTAATACGTTCAGACGAGAGAGGGTGACCCTTGAACTTATTTTATATAACGTTTGTTGTTGTTATTGTTGTATCAATTTTTATTCATCAGGTTAAAATAAGTTGTACTGATATTTTATATAACTGTACCAGACAGTAACATGTTGGAACTCTAGAATATGGAACCAGCCACCATACCTCTCTTCCTCTCCCAAGGGATCGTTAAAATCTCCCCTAACCCCAATCCTCTTCCACCTCCCATCCACCTTCAAAACACTAACAAAAGAAACATTGATGTTATGTTTTGTGGATTGGCTGGCATGTTTCATATTAAACAATGTTTGTTTTGTGGATTGACTAGCATGTTTCATATTAAACAATGTCTGTTTTGTGGATTGGCTAGCATGTTTCATGTTAAACAATGTCTGTTTTGTGGATTGGCTAGCATGTTTCATATTAAACAATGTTTGTTTTGTGGATTGGCTAGCATGTTTCATGTTAATCAATGTCTGTTTTGTGGATTGGCTAGCATGTTTCATGTTAATTAATGTCTGTTTTGTGGATTGGCTAGCATGTTTCATGTTAATCAATGTCTGTTTTGTGGATTGGCTAGCATGTTTCATGTTAATTAATGTCTGTTTTGTGGATTGGCTAGCATGTTTCATGTTAATTAATGTCTGTTTTGTGGATTGGCTAGCATGTTTCATATTAAACAATGTCTGTTTTGTGGATTGGCTAGCATGTTTCATGTTAATCAATGTCTGTTTTGTGGATTGGCTAGCATGTTTCATATTAAACAATGTCTGTTTTGTGAATTGGCTAGCATGTTTCATGTTAATCAATGTCCGTTTTGTAGATTGGCTGGCATGTTTCATGTTAAACAATGTCTGTTTTGTGGATTGGCTAGCATGTTTCATGTTAAACAATGTCTGTTTTGTGGATTGGCTGGCATGTTTCATGTTAAACAATGTCGGGAAGAGTAGTGCTTGGATGGATGACCATGCTAGGAAGATTTGAGACCAGCCCACGCTACACCCCAGTACACCCAGCTGTGAATGGGTAGCTGGATCTGTTTAGAACCGGGGATGGTAAAGCAGTGATGGAGAGGAGATAGGCACCGCCCTCAAGAAACTGGCCTACAGAAAAGGGAGCTCCCAAACTCTGCCTCCCCCAAACTCCCAAAGATTACGGGAACACATTTATCTTTTTTTTCTTGGCATTTGTTGCTTTACTCCTTCGGATGGGAGTATAAACCGAGGTCTAGTCTGTGCACGAACGCATTCCATCGCATGGACTTTAAAGATCCTGACGCTGATGTCCTAGACGGGTGAGTGCCGGTGTGGCTTCGCCATATGTAAATCATCGCCGATAGTTCCGCGCATGCGTGTACTTCCGGAGGTCATGTGTCGGAAGCGGAAGTCAGCATAAATGAGTCATCGTATTCGGTAATCCGTCATATTCTTACAGGCTCAAACTAAGCGTGGATTCTGTGAAATTCCCGTTGCAAAGTATTGGTAGGTTTCGTTTCTTATGCTTGTCAAAATGCTTGGGTAAGGTCTTAAGTACATTGTTGTTTATTGTAGCCGGAACATTTTACGATAGCTGGACATTGTTCGCTGCCTTACGCATTGTAATTCGTCGTCCTTTCTTTTCCAGTCATGCGCAGAACTTGACAAAAATGACTTCCCAAACTTCACGCATGCGCATGACCATGGGTGATAATTTACATTTGACGATGCCACACCGGCTGTACAAACACACCAAGCATGCACTAGGTCCCTTCTCCCCATCCCAGTATCGTGCTCAGTCGTCTGGGCATCAGGTTATGCGCCCAAAGGCTGCAAGAAGGCGCATCGGGCGGCTTGGGCTAGATCCTGTATCGGCCAGTGCCTTGAGTGGTTCTTGAGCCGGTAAAGCGATTATGAAAGTGATTAAATAAATTAAATAGTTGTTGTCGATTGGTCTTACTTCGACAAAAAAATTCTGTTTACGGTATCCCGACCGACCCTAATTTTTTGGACCGACCCTAAATTTTTTGTGGGATCATCGGGGAATAAAATTGAAAAAGCCAAATAAGATAAGATAAGATAAGATAAGATATTACTTTATTAATCCAAAAGCATGGAAATTACATTGTCTGTCAATTAAACATGTCCATTCATTCTTCATTTACACACACATAAATATTTATACATTATTAATGATCTTCAAACACATGGACATATTTTCATAATGCAGATATTTCAATTAAGCAGTAAAACGGATTAACGTAAGAACAGATAAATATGAGAATTTAAAACTTATTAGTGTGTAAACATATAAACTATTTATACAAAAACAGTAGTTTAAAAACAATAATTAAACTAACTAAGCTGCATGAGAGTTGTAGAGTATGTTTAGTAAGACCTACCGACTTGTTTGTTATGTGCTTGAATGGCAAGTGGTATGAATGAGTTCCTGTACCTATTTGATGTTCCCGCTGGTGCCCTAAAACGTCCACTCCTGTCTATCCGTCGAGAGTCAAATTCCAAGAAAAGTGGATGGTTACTGTCAGCCAAAATTGCAGTCAGCTTTTTTGTCACTTGTCTGCTATGTATCGTCGCTATGTCATCCTGTTCCCTCCCAACCACCCCACTAGCCCTTTTTATCTGTTTGTCCAATCTTCGTTTTTCTGTTTGTGATACGTTTCCTCCCCAACATGAGATTCCAAAAGAAATGATACTTCCTATTACAGCTGTATAAAACATTTGTAAAATTTCCTGTTTTACATTAAAGGATCTTAGTTTTCTTAAACAAAACATTCTACTTTGCAGAATAAATCGCACCCAAGGTGAAAAAGATATATAAAAGAAAGAAACGAAGCCGACCTACCGACCCTATTATTTTTCCTGCGTTACCGGAAACAGACACATTATTTGGGGAGAGGAGGAGGGGGGGGGGGGGGGAGCTAATTGGAATGATGAGGAAGAGGTAAAGACTAGGAATAGGAGGTGGAAAGGGAAAAGTGTAATACTTCATTGAAGCATCATTTGTAATGGCAAACCTGTGATGTGGCATTGAGAGAGTGTGTGGGTGTGTGTGTGTGTGTGCGCGTGTGTGTGTGTGTTTGTTTATGATGTTGAAGTGCAATGAGGATGATGTTTAGTTTCCATATATTGTGGAATATGCATTTAAGGATACAGTGTGTCTGTAATGTTCATGTTAATATGTACATTCGTGTGAGTCAGTGCATGATGTATCTTTGTACATTTATTTTATATTATTGTTACCTTTTTAATTACTTTTTACTGACAGCAATTGCATGTTAGAATTTCTCTTGTGAGATAATAAAGTTGTATGAATCTGAAAAGGCAGGATTGCTTCTGTTGCATTATGTAGCTTCTGACTCCCATCTTCCCTGGCTGCCATAAAGTTATGCTTCAGTGGTTGATATCGCACCGTTGGGCTGCTAGCTGTTTTATTAAGCGTAAATGTGTGTGTGTGTGTGGGGGGGGTGTGTGGGGGTGGGTGTGTGTGTGTGTGAGAGAGAGAGAAACTTTTTTGAAACTTTTTTTATTAGGGATAAAGATTTTAGACTAATGATACAGTCTAATCTTCCAATCTGTCCCTTAAGAAATTAACATAATAATAATTAACCTTTAACTTTAACTTGGAAATCACATCACTCACAAACACACATGCACACACAATCACACTAACATCTTCATCATTATCTTTAAACAATTTTAGGCAACTACCCTTTTCCCCATATCCTTCACCCTTATAATAATAATAATAATAATAATAATAATAATAATAATAATAATAAGACAAGTCAAGTTCCACAGCAAATTAATGATAATAATAATAATAATAATAATAATAATAATAATAATAATAATAATAATAATAATAATAAAGTGAATAAATAAATAGGTTAATAATTACACGAATTACTGTGTTGTCATATATATTATTATACATCACTTTTATAATTAATTTTGCAGATGCCTACATATTTTACATTTGAAAGAAAACAGTGTGTCGCAATGTTTACACTCCAGAGGGAGAGAGTTCCATACACTAGCTCCATTAAACGATAGGCTATTTTTGTATAAATCAATGCGAGGGAGGGGTAGTTTATAATTATACAGTCTATGCCCATCAACTGGCTTAATAAAAAATGTATCAAGATATGCAGGTGTTTCTCCGTGTGTGATTTTGAACATAAGGATAGCTGTATTTAATATACATTGTTTTTGAAGTGGTAATATTCGGAGTTCTTGATATTTTTCATTAGTTGTAGCATCTGTATTTATATTATTATAAGATTTATAAAGTATCTTGATTGCTCTTTTATGAAGACTATTTAGATGTTTAATTTGAGCGTCACTGGCATTACACCAAATAATCGATGCATAATTAAAATGAGACATACAGTGGGCATAGAAAAAAGATTTTAATGCATCAGCCGTAACAAAATGTCTAAGTTTATTTAGGAGGAAGAGGTTTTTAGAAATTTTTTTACAGATATGGTTAACGTGTGACCGCCAGCTAAAATCATCATCGATGATTATGCCTAGCACCTTATGTTCATGAACTTGCTTAATACTATACGACCCTAAGTTTAGATTAAGGGAAAAAGATCCATTTTGGCGTTTTTGTCGTGTAGTGAGAAGCATACTTTTGCTTTTATTAGGATTTAATTTCATTCTATTGATGCAACACCAGTTATTAATTTCATTTATGCTTATTTGAAGACTTTGCTCCACCTCCTGTAAATTTGTATTATGAGTATGGAGGGATGAATCATCAGCAAATAGTTCAAGATTAACATTTTGTGTGAGAAAAAGGGGCATGTCATTGATAAAGATACAGAATAAAATAGGACCAAGGATCGATCCTTGAGGAACTCCACAAGTAACATCACCAGAAGACGAAAAGGAACCATTAGTGTATACTGATTGGTGCCTGTTTGATAAATATGATTTAAAAAATAATACAGATTCAGAATTTTGGACATAGAATTTTAACTTATTTATTAAGATGTTATGGTTAACTAGGTCAAATGCCTTTTTAAGGTCAAGAAAAACTGCCCCTACAATGTCTTGCTTGTTTATAGCATCAAGCCAAGCATCACAAATATGGGCGAGTGCTGTTTGACAAGAGTGTTTAGGTCTAAAGCCAGACTGAAAAGGATGAAAAAGAGCGTTATTTTCTAAATATTTCATAAGGTTAATGTGAATATGTCTTTCCAGGGGTTTAGATAGTACAGGCAGAATGGAAATTGGTCGAAAGTTGTCAAGAACTGAAGTATCACTTGTTATAGGTAAAGGTATAACTTTAGCTTCTTTAAATATTGAAGGAAACTGACTTTGATCAATGCATAGATTATAGATGTAGGTTAAAGGTTCAATGATATAAGGAAGAGACAATTTTATAATGAATGCATTTAGATTATAAATGTCCATAGACTTTTTATTTTTCATTTTTAATATTAGAGAAGTTACATCATGTTCTGTTAACCGAGGTATAAGAAATGAGGCAGATTCGTGAAGTTTGTTTCTACAAAACAGGTTGACCTTATCATATATTGTATCTGTGTTTGTGTTTGCGGTATTAGATTTAAGAATAGAGTCAGTTAATGAAAGAAAATATTTATTAAATTCATCATTAGAAAAATTAAATTGATTTGTTTTTCTTGTTCTAGATTTTTTGCAAAATGCGTTCATTGCTTGCCAAATGCAAGTGATAGTGTTTTCAGTTGATAATAAAGTTTGAAAATATTTTTTCTTTGCATTTCTTACGAGAGTAAGGACTTTATTACGTTGCTTTTTATACAGATCAAACTGTTTTTGTTTTTTATGTCTGTCACGCAAGGACATGGCAGCTTTAATTTCAGTTGTCATCCAGGTGGGAACGGATGCATGTTTTACTCTCTTCCTCTGGATTGGAGCATGTGCATCAACCACAGAAAGTAATAGTTTTAAAAATATTTCGGCGGTTTCATTAGGGTTATTATATGCTCTTAAATTGTTGAAATTAATCAAACTTAAGTCCTGTAAATATGCGGACTTATTAAAATTCTTAAAGTTTCTATACATAATGTAGGTATGTCCTTTAAACTGTGGTTTTGGAAGATGGCATGAACATTTGCAAAGAATGGCTTTATGATCGCTGACAGACACGTCAGACGTGAAAGCAGCAGAAATTATATTATTGTTGTTACTGTATATATGATCAAGAAGAGTTGAATTAGTTTCTGTTACTCTTGTTGGTTCTTGAATAAACTGAGTTATACCAAGCAAGTTTGTTATTGTGTTCCAGTGTGATTGAGACTGTAAAAGATTAATGTTAAAGTCTCCTAATATAATAAAGTTTAAATTGCAAGCATTGACTGTGTCCATCATTTGTAAGAAATTACTGAACCAATCGCAATTGCTGGCAGGATTTCTGTACATGAATCCTATAAGAATAGGCCTATTTGTATGTGGCCTAACCTCCAGCCAGATGCATTCAATACATTTGAGTTCAAGATCATTTCTTCGTTTGACAAAGTTAATTAAAGTATTATGAACGTAAACACAAATTCCAGTGTGTCCAGGAAAATTAGCATCCTTTCTTATAAAATTATAATGTGGTATCGATACTGATTCTGAACTATGTTTCGAGTCACATAATTTAGTTTCCGTCACACCGAGTATATGTAGGCATCCGTGACGCTGCAAAAGAGAACAAATGTCATGAAGTTTGTTGTAGAGATGGTAAATGTTGACATGGCCACATAAAATATTAGATTCCATTTAAAATAAAATAATATATTTGTTTTAATATAATAATCCTATTTCACCATATGAGTACCAATCCTTTATTGTTTTATAGTTTCTTCAAACAACCCTTGGTAGAGCTCACTATGGTAATCCGTATAGTCTACACAAACCTCGTTAGAGCTCAGAAGTTATTATATAGTCTATGTAGACAAAATCATCGCACTATTGCTGAATATGTCAAAGCAAACAAGTACTTGAAATAGAAAATAAGAAATATATTTAAGAAAATTCAAAGAAATGAATAATCAACTAATTCAAAAATAAAATATAATATCGACAGGATCCCAAAGAATTCAAAACGTGTATTATAATTTATAGGAAGGTATGAATGTCACAAAGTGTATTTTGCATTTGAAATAATGTTATACACTGTATATCACCACAGGCACAGATATATGTAAATCACTAAATTCAAACTCCACTTGAGCTCAGAAAAACAGTGGAATAGATATAAGTATTTGTCACCAAGAAGTGTACAAGCAATTTGATAATAATGTTGAGCGCACTGCAATATTCCAAGTAGTACAATAAAGCTGATAGCAGAGTAGCACTGAAACTAAATAACACAGGAACTATTCTAATAAAACGTTGTGCTCTGGCATCACTGGGATTAAATAGCTGTCTAGTTTCCAACAAAAAAGCGAGACAGGAAACTGAACAGAACTTTTCTTTCCTGGTCATTCAAAGGGGTAGACTGACTTTGGCGAGTAAGGTCCAAAGGTTTGTCTGACTGTGGACGCTGCTGATGACTGATGAACGAGGGCTGTTGCTGAAGACCAAGGCGATTAGCGTGTGCTGGCCTTGGGCTCTTTTCATGAGTCTGCAGCTTTTGTAAATGTCTTTGGGTAAAGAGAGCTGGGTCACGTAAGTTGTGATCGCGTTGATATGACCCCTTGACGATTGAAGAATACAGGGGACGACTTGTTTCCGTGTGTATGGGATCTCGACTTCGTCCACGAGCAGGTGGAGACTGAACGATGGTTGTAAAATTATTGGATCCACGATACTGTGTTTTTTTTAAGTACATCTGCTCTTGAGGACGATTGGAAATCTGAATCTTGGATGGCATAACATCAGCGGTTGTGGAGTAGGACCTTTTGATATTGATAGCCAGGCCACTGGTACCTCGAGTGTTGGGGTGAATCTGGTCCCTGAACCATCCTGTCTTCACTTTGCCAAAGGAGGTATAGAATGAACAGTCATTGTCCACGACGTCAACTCCATCAAATTCTGCACATACGTTCCGCATGCAGTGGTTTGATTCATCAATGCACTCGTTGATGTGAGCATAGCCGTTACGCTGTGGGAGGATAGTTGACAGAAGTATTCTTGCCTGTGGGAAGTTCCTCCGGCATTGAGACACAATCATTCGCCAGGTTTTGTTGCCAAACACGTGGCCACGTTTGCAGTCGTTGATGCCAATATGCAATACAAAGGTAGTGAGGTCATTGCTGGCATCGGTTCCTTTTAACATGTCCATAAGTGTGGACCTATCTAGTCCGGACACTGAGAGAACTTGCGTTGATTCATTCTCCACGGACATTTTGTTTTCATGTAAACCAACAACAACGGAATCGCCCAGGATAAGTGTTTTAACATCTGATCGGAGTTCTGTTATTTGCGGTCAGTCTCCAGTAGATATTCCATCTCTATGCTCAGAGCTAGGTATAAGGCTTGCTGATTTGTCCATTGTATGAGTGTTGATGGTATTCACAGAAATTTGAGCATTCTCAGCAGTGCCGCCGGTCTCCGGAGAGAGAGTGAGAGAGAGAGAGTTATTTGGTTTAATAGTTTTAAGAGAGAAAGATTTCAACCAGGACGAAAACTCAATAGGCCGGGTCAGCATATTGTGCCACGCTTCGCATTTGAGAGAAAGAGAGGAGTTCTAGCTTATTTTAAGAGAGAAAGAGAGACGTGGACAGGGAACGAAAGGCAACATGTACGTTGGTAGGTGAATTGTAGATTATAGTCACACGACAACGCCGGAGCGAATAGGCGACTATGGTCACATTATTCTGACACCAGCGAACCAGTAAATGGCAAGGGGAAAATAATATGGTCACACCTTAGCCAATCCGGGATTCGAACAAGGGACCTTTGGTTACTAGTAAGGTGCTCTACCAACTGAGCGACCTTGGCCCACGTTGATGGTTTGGGGATAGTTTGGGGTCAGCGCCTCTTACGCCACTCGTTGTATATCGGCTAATGGCCAAAAGCAGTGTTGAAGCAGTGACCAGCCTCGAAGAGAAATGGCGATGTGGTCACGACGAAGGGGGCTTATCCTTCAGTCTGGCCCGTTGCATGCGAAATGCAAGGCAGATATATGAAGCGCAGCCTAAACTGAGTATCAAGTGCCACGCGTGAAGGGAGGCCAGAAAGGTTGTATAAGTGCGCCCCAGCGCATTAAGTTAAATAGGAAGTAGTCACACCTTAGACTATGGGACTAGGGTGGAGAGAATATGGGACTAGGGTGGAGAACAGGTATAAGATTATAACCCTTATTAGACGCATTCATTGGATGTTGGAGGGTACGATAGGATGTTGGAAGGTACGATTGGATGTTGGACCGTACGATTGGATGTTGGAGGGTATGATATGGTGTTGGAGGGTACGATAGGATGTTGGACGGTACGATTGGATGTTGGAGGGTACGATAGGATGTTGGCGGGTATGATATGGTGTTGGACGGTACGATATGATGTTGGAGGGTACAATTGGATGTTGGAGGGTACAATTGGATGTTGGAGGTTATGATAGGATGTTGGAGAGTACGATTAGATGTTGGAGGGTACGATAGGATGTTGGAGGGTATGATAGGATGTTGGAGGGTATGATAGGATGTTGGAGGGTACGATTGGATGTTGGAGGGTATGATAGGATGTTGGAGGGTATGATAGGATGTTGGAGGGTACGATAGGATGGATCCTTTCTTTCTGAGGTTCGACCTTTTGTGAAATGTAACCATTCATTCGATGTTGGAGGGTACGACAGGGTGGATCCTTTTTTTCCCTGAGGTTCGACATTTTGTAGAATGTAACCATTTACTTCATAGGACCCGTTCTCTTTGTTCTAGACTGAGCTGTGTAACGCCTTGTTGCATTTTCATTTATTGAAATCAATTACAGTTGATTTCAGCTGCAATTGAAGGAACACCTAGCCGAGCAAAAAGAATCACCAGGTGGGATTAACATCTTTCTGCAAGTTTGCTTTCTGACACTAGCATATACTTCAGGAACTAACCTGGCATTTGGGAAGACAAGTGGTTTAATAACTTTGTTGTGAAAATTGGGGAAGGAAACTAAACAGTGCTTGTTGTTTTTTATTAACGTGGGAGAAACCTATCGTTGTAAAGGTAATGATTGTTGCCACAAGTTTCTCTGCCTTCTACGATTAGTGATAGGCGAGGGCTGGCTCATCCCAGATTCTCAGTTAGCGTACTTCGATAGACTGCGAAGAGAGTATCTCCCTTTCTACGTGAGAGCATGAGGGCTAGTCGAGGAGGCTGGCCGAAAGCAGATATGCGCTTAACGTCATTGCAGGACGCTGCGTTGCCCGATTTCACGGTCACTAATTCCTCCCCTGATTCGGCCCTGTTTCGGGATGGATGGAATACGTGGCAGAGGGCGAGAGAGGTTGGCAAACTATAAAGCCTGGAAACAGGACATATTTTATGTCTTAACCTTTACCTATTGAATCGAGCGATTGTCCAATCCATGTTGGGCCTGGCCCAGTTGGAAAAGACGCGATACCGTAGACCGTTGTGTGATCTGGTCAACTCTGGAACTCAGCTTACGTCTCGAAAAAATTTATTATCAATTTTACGTTTCAACCGATTGACATCGAATCGAGCGATTCTAAATCCATATCGGGCCTGGCCCAGTTGGAAAAGAAGCACTACTGTAAACCGGGGTGTGACCTGGTCACCTCTGGAACCCAGCATATACTCGGGGGGAAAAAATGTACTATCGATTATTGCCGGGAAGATCTTTTAATGGTCACACTACGTATGTTAATCTCCTGAGTAACACCGCCTTTTTTTTTCTTCTTCTTCTTCTGAGGTGGGCTCCCGTGATTGTTACATTCTCAGCGCTCCTTTTAACCATGTAGCTCAACCTGTTTTAATGTGGCCCTGATAGGAATTTTATAACACCCTAAACTTTGAGGGATTTCAAACTAGAACTCTTAATGCACAATTAACATCTTTATAGACAGTCCCCAGTATGCTAGGTGTCGGGGACTATAAACTTAACCAATGGAATGGAATGGTGAGGAATGAGAGAGACTGGCAAGCTGAGAGGAGGTGGGAGAAAAAAAAAAGTAGTAGAGAGAAAGTTTACAAGCTAAAAGCGTAGGAACAAGAAAGAAGATTTGAGTGGCGAGGTAGGAGAGAGTTTGACAAACTAAATACTCAGGAACAAGAACAAGTATGAGAGATTTTGACCAGTTTAACACATAGGAACAGAACTCAGGCTTGAGTGTCTGGAGGCCCTATGAAAAATTGTCTTGAGTGGCGAAGATTGACGACGGAACAAGCATGGCGGTAGATCGTGAGAGGTGGGCAGGAAGAGTCTTAAGTGAAACAGGGGTGAGAGATGCTGAATAAGAAAAGAAGGGTTTGAATGGACTGGAAATAGAGGTGAGAGTGGTTGACTAGGACACAACGCCTTTGTCCGGAGATGGTTTTGAGTGGGAGGGGTGGTGATCGGGAGGGGTATAAGGAGGTACTTGAATGGAAGAGGGATGAGAGAGGTTGACAAGCTATATTAGCATACACGTGCCAGAAGAGATTGCGTGGCAAGGGGTAAAAGACATGGGCACAAGCTATTAGCATTGGAGGAAAAGGCTTGAGTGGCAAGGGTAAAAAAGGGGGTAAATGCTATTAGCATGTGCGCGCGAAAGGGTTATCTATTGTGGCAAGGGGTAAGAAATGGCCAAAAGTATTTAGCATTTGAGAGGTGGGCTTGAGTGGCAAGGGTAAAAAAGGGGTAAATGCTATTAGCATGTGCGAAAGGGTTATCTATAGTGGTAAGGGGTAAGAAATGGCCAAAAGTATTTAGCATTTGAGAGGTGGGCTTGAGTGGCAAGGGGTAAAAAAAGGGGGTAAATGCTATTAGCATGTGCGAAAGGGTTATCTATAGTGGCAAGGGGTAAGACTTGGTCAGAAGTATTTAGCCTTTGAGAGGTGGACTTGAGTGGCAAGGGTAAAAAAGGGGCAGGAGAAGAGTCTTGATTGGGAAGAAGGATGACTAGGATCCCGTCCATCAATAATGACTAGGATCCCGTCCATCAATAATCCCTGACACTAGGATCCCGTCCATCAATAATCCCTGACACTAGGATCCCGTCCATCAATAATCCCTGACACTAGGATCCCGTCCATCAATAATCCCTGACACGGCGCGTGCCAGCGTTGCTCTTACATCTCTAGAAAAACACAATCATCAGCTGCCAGTTGTGCATGCATGCCCGTTGTCTTCCTGACGCTTCAGGGTTGGCGGAAGAGTTTAGACAGCGACGTAAGACGATGCTGGCAAATCCTGCCAAAGTCGTTGTTTGTGTGTGTGAGTGCGTGCGTGCGGGTGTATGTGGGTGTGTGTGTGAGGGTGTGTATGTGTGTGTGTGTGGGTGGGTGGGTGTGGGTGCGTGTGTGTGTGTACGTACCTAACCATAACAGTGGGTTTATGTATAGGTTACACTTACGTGCAACTGGGTTTAAAAAAATACTGGGTTCCAAAATCTGAAACTCAGTTTTTTTAAAACCGGCTTTGCAATAGGAATAACAAAAAAAGTGTATACACAAAGTCTGAGCGAGAAACCCACAATTGCGGTTGAGTCAACTTTGAGTTTGAGCCAGTTAACACTCCGCGATGTGTGTTCTCGCTGGTCAACCAGTCGAATACACGCACTGTCAGGGGAAGTAACTCGGAACGCCACACGCTACGTGCCGGCTGCCAAGATGGAGGTACGTGTTTTTTCGTTTTATTCAGTTGTATTTTGTCCTTCTGTCTCTGTAAATAGTTCTTTAATCTATATTTTGTGCTTCTAGGATGTGGCTTTAAAATGTTCCCTTGTTAAAATTTCAAGCTTTTTCGGTGTGCTTTTGTATTTTTAAAATCATATCAATTTTCGTGTGGATGTTGTGGTCGATTGTCAACACAGGGTCTGCATTTTTGTTTGTTACTTTTTGAAGAACACAAAAATAAATTTGCTGCATTTTAAGCGTCCTTGTATCTGATATTAATGAAGAGTCTTGTGAAGTCTCTTGAACATTGAAACAGTTACCATGAGAAATATATGTCTCCTTTGTTCACACTGGGGTTTTCAAAACTTGCATTTTTTCTCATTTACAAAGAAGACGGTCAGTGAAGATAGTACAAGAAGTAAATAAGGGAGGTATTGATGTGTTATTTTATTCATATGTAGATTGATTAAATAAATGTTTAAAAATATTTTTGCAGAATAACAATTTTAGTAGGCAAAATGCAATGTTATCAGAATAAAAAACAATAAGCTTTTAACATGTACCGTTTATTATACTGCAACTTTTATTTTTCTGTATTTTCCTTGTGTTCTGATGTAATTAAAAAAACACATGTTGCAACAAACAGTAAAATACAAAATTCTGGCTGCCGTTATCTACATAAGTTATAGCTTTTGGTTTATGGTTCACCTGTCTGTTTTCCTTGGATGAAGGGAAATAGAATATGTGAAAACTGATTGATGCATTAAACTGCTTAACATGAGTGTTCGTATTTAATTAGCTATTTCATTTGTTAAATGTCTTTATCTGTTTTGCAGACAACTGGGAGTGTTTTTGCTGATGAAAATGAAGAAAAATGTGATCTTGAAAATTTGTGAGTACGTTTAAAATCTGTCTGTTATTGAGCTTATTTATTCCGGAAATCCAAATAAAGGTTTAATTTAGATGAACACCATATGGGAATAGTTTATAATTTCAGTTTTTGTTTTCTGCTGTTTACCGACTTAATATTCCTTATCATGTAGAGCTTTGGCTTGCGGATCTGAAGAACCCGGGTTCGAGCCCAAGCCGGGTAATTGTGTTGTGTCCTTGGGAAAAACACTTTACTCCCGTTTCCTACTCCTTCGGATGAGAGTATAAACCGAGGTCTAGTCTGTGTCTCATACATTCCATCATAACGGACTTTAAAGATCCTGACGCTCAATAAGACGGGTGAGTGCCGGTGACAAGAACACACTTAGCATGCACCTAGGTCCTTCTCCCCCATCCCTGGCTGCCCAGGATTGTGCTCAGTTGTCTGGAGCGTTATTACGATGCACCCAAAGGCTGCAAGTTGCCGCCTCGGGCGGCTTGAGTTAGATCCTGTATCGGCCAGCGCTTTGAACAGCTCTTGAGCTGGAAAAGCGCTATATAAGAACGATTAAATAATAATAAATTAATAATATCAGTATTATTCCTAGACTGTTTTTAACATGGTCATATTTTTTGTAATCATTCAGCTTGTGCTGCCTACACATTTAAGATTGAGTAACCGTTAGATCTCATGCTGTCATTCAACACATTGATAGTGTAACATTAATAGTTTCTATCCTATCCTATCCCGTAACTCGGAGGTCGTAGGGCACCACAGATTTTAGTTTAACCAGCGTACTCCATCTTTCCCTGTCCTCAGCAACCCTGATGGTTTTGCTCAGTGTCAAACAAGTCCATTCTCGAATGTTGTCCTCTCATCTCTTTCTCAGGCTCCCTCTTCTTCTACCTCTTTGCACTATGCCTTGCAGGATGGTTTTTGCAAGACCTGATGATCTGGTGACGTGGCCATACCATCGGAGTTTACGTTTTTTCACCACTGTGAGCAGGTCATCGTGTTGTCCAATGGCTTGTGTAATGGTCTGTCGGACTTCGTCGTTGGTGATGTGCTGGGTATAGGAAATGCCCAGAAGTCTTCTGTAGCACCTCATCTCCATGCTTTGTATTCTTCGTTGGAGATCTGCTGTGAGGGTCCATGTTTCGCAAGCATATAGGAAGATGGAGATGACAGGGGAGCGCAGCAGCCTTCCATTGGAATGTAGACTGATGGTCCTGTCTTTTCAAATTGGCATCAAACTCGCCACGGCAGCAGTTGTTTGTGCGTTATTGGAGAGGACTTCCTGTCGGGATCTATTGTCTGATACAATGGCTCCTAAATATTTGAAGTTATGCACTGTGTTGAGGGCTTGGGCTTGGACTTTGATGTCCGTGTTGATGCCATTGGTGTTGTTGGTCATCATTTTGCTCTTTTATGCACTTATTTCCATTCCATAGGCTCTGGAGGTGGTGTCAAGCCTCTGTACCAGCTGTTCAAGTTCTTGTTTCTCTCCAGGCAATCCATCAATGTCTTCCGCAAAACAAAGATTGCTCTTCCCCCTATGCTGACTGTGCCTTCGTGATCTGCAAGGGCATCTGACATGATGCGCTCTAGGAAGATGTTGAAGAGTGTTGGAGAAAGTAGGCATCCCTGACGCACACCGATTGTTGTTCTGAACCAGTTTCGGATGGCGCTGTTGTGGAGGACTGCACTGGTAGCCTTATCATACAGGCTTTTAATGACTTCAATAATTTTAGGGCGGATGTTGTACACTCTCATGGTTGTCCACAGAGCTGCATGCCAGACTCGTCAAACGCCTTTTTGAAGTCTACGATTACATGATATAGATGTTGGTGCTGTAGGTATTTCTCGCAGATTAGTCTGAGGTTGAAAATCTGTTCAGTGGTACTCCCCCCTGCCCTGAATCTTGCTTGCTCTTCAGCTATGATTTGGTAAGCTTGGGGTTTCAACCTGTTGAGTATTATTTTTAGGAGGACCTTGCTGGGATGGCTGATGAGGCTGATGGTGCGGTAATTTTCACATTCCTGAAGGTTACCTTTTTTGGGAAGAGTGATGACAAACGACTGGGTCCATGGTGTAGGCTACTCCCCACTCTGCCAGATCTTGTTACAGATACTGGTGAGTGCGTCAATCATCGCTTCTCCTCCTGCTTAAAGCAGTTCTGCGGGTATGGTGTCCACTCCCGCTGACTTCCCTTTCTTCAGCGATTGCACTGCTGCCTCAACTTCTTCTCGGAGGATTGGGAGGATTTCTTCTTCTTCTCTGTTCTCTGGACATGCTAGAACTGATGGGTCTCCGTTTGGTGTGGTTGTAAAGGTCAGAGCAGTACTCTGTCCATCTGTCCAAGACTTCTTGTTCTTCTGTAAGGCATATGCCAGACTTGCTTTGGATCGTGGAGACCTTGGGCTGTTTAACACTTGTCAGCCGCTTCACAGTCTGGTAAGCCTTCTTGCTGTTGTTCTTGTTCAGACTGTTCTCTATTTCCTGGCACTGATCTTCTATCCAGTTCTCCTTTGCTGTGCGCATGCCTTTTCTGATGTCATTGTTGATTTTTCGGTAGGCATCAGCTCCCTGTGAGGTGTTCTTTTTCTTTTTCATCTATCTTCTTTTATCACACAGGTCCGAAAGTGCAGGTGTGATCCACAGCTTCTTCTTTGGCCGGTGCTTTCCAAGGATCTTGGTGGCGGCATCTGTCACAGCTAAGTTGAAGGTGGTGATCATGGTGTTGACATCTACTTCACCAGCTCCCAAAATGAGCAGTGGTGCAAATTTCCCTCCAATTGTGGCCTGAAATACTTCTGCCACCTCCGGGTCTTGCAGTTTGTCCAGGTCGAACTTCAGTCTAGTGCACTTTGCTGTGTTTACTCTCTTCAGGTAAAGCCGGAAAGCCGGAAAGACATCATCACGAGATCGTGGTCACTTCCGATGTCTGCTCCTGGAAAAGTGCGTGTTCTGCCAATGTTGATGCTTGATCTGAAGCGTTTTTTGACCATGATGTAGTCGATCTGGTTGTGATGCTCCCCGCCGGGACTGTGCCATGTCCATCGTCTGGATTTTTTGTGGAGACCAAGCGTGTTTGCCAGTATCAAATTGTTGTATCTGGCAAACTCCAACAGTCTCAGACCCCTGTCATTTGTCTCGTTGTTGCAGTGGGGTCCACATTAATAGCTAGAGCACCATTTTCAGATCTGCATCTACTCCATTTCCCAAATTGTTAGCTGTAATTCTGAGTAAGCATAATTATTTTAATAAATTCTATGATTCCTTTTTTTCCCAGAACATCCTGTTATGCCTCGAGTTTATCCGGTTGCGGAGAAGTCGCTGTAGTCCGACGACGACCCAGGAGGCGTTTGGAAGGAAGACGTCCCACTCCATCACCATCAACATCTTCATCGCCTTCATTGTACTCATCAGGTGACAGCTGGTGTGTGTCAGTACTTATTGAATTTTATAATATTGTTGTTTGCTTTGAAAAAAACACTCATTGATTGCTGTATAAAATCGGTGCCACAGCAAAGCAGTTAACAACTGGCAGCTCCACGCCTCAGATCAAACTGTGACCTGCTAACACAAATTTTGTTGGTGGTATATTGTTTCTACATTGCAAAGGGGGAGGTGAGGAGAGCTTGGATGAGGGAGGAGAATGGGGGGGGGAACATTAGTGTACATGGCAGAGCTAGACATCCTTGTTGAATAAGATCAAAGTTTTAGCTCAATTTTACACATGAAATGCAGATTACATTATTATAATGTACACAATTCGCTCTGGGCTGTTCAGGTTGTATAGGTATGCTTTGGATTTTAAAAAGCAGGCATGTTGAGGAACCTTCGTACTTGTGCTTTCATGGGGTGGCCTCGTGGCGCAGTGGATAAGTCGCCGGTTTCCAATGCCGAAGGTCGCGGGTTCGATTCCCGCAAGGGGAGAACGTATGTGACTTAGGTACGAGACTATTGAGGTCACCGAGGGTTTTCTCCGGGCACTCCAGTTTCCTCCCTCCCTTCAATAATGGTACAAGATGCAGTCAATATAAAAAATTTAAAAATAAAAAATTCGATTTTCTTCCGTCTTCTAATAGCGATCTCCCTGCCTTTACACCACCTGTTTGAGTGATGTATGTGTATTTGGTGTGTGAGAGGGTAAATGAGACAGGTGAGCGTGTATGTTGGTATAGATCGCCGCTCTTTGAGCCTTATGGAAAGGCGCGTACATAGCATCCTGTATTATTATTAATTATTATTTACTGAGTAGCTAGTAAGCATAAGAGTTTCTATAACTATTTTATAACTTGGTTGCTAGTAGCTAGTGTGTCGAAGTGGTTAGTGGGAAAAAATGCTGTCCCACTTCCTCCGGGCTTTTGTGCCCTTTTTTCCCCAACCTCTACCCCCTAAACTTTAAATGTGTTTTGCTTGTTTCTTTTACACTTTAAAGAGGGTGAGTAGTATATTCATGTACAAGAAAATTAAAGTCCAGAATATAATATTTCATTGATGAATCAGTAGACAGTATTGTCAGTCAATCCCTTTTTGTAGTTGAGCCAGTTCAAGCCTCTACTCTTTTCAACTTCCATTCCCTTCTCCCACCCCAGGCCCACCATCCCACCCTTTGACCATCATCATACCTTGGTTTGAAAATGTTCTTATGCCGCTGTATTTGTTCTGTTGTTTAAACCCTGTGTTCTGATGCTGCTACTTGTTCGCAGGAGGGCTGAAGAGCAGCATGAGGATTCTAAAGACTCTAATTCATCGGAAGGTTCAGTAAAGAAACAAGCTAGAAAAAGGCGTCAAAGCCAGCAGACCAAAATGTATACAACATCCCCATCATCAGCTTTGTTTCTGCCATCAGTGCTACCCCGTTCTCCAGGGTGTGAACCAAGTGCCATGAATCGTTTAGATATAGAATATATATTCAAATTTGTTTGCAAATCTATTCAAGATGAGTCCTAAATAGTAAGAATTTGCATGTTTAAATGTTGTCTGTCTGTCTGCCTTCCATCTGTGCAAAACTTTAAAGTGGCTAATTACACGAGACCTCGAAAATTATCAGTGATTGAATGACTACACTTCAAGGTCAAGGTCACAGGTTCAACAAATGTTAGTCAAGCTATGTCAATTTTCGACAAAATTTCTTGTTAATCCTAAGTTATTAATATTAACTAAACTTCAGATTGTTTGATGCATGATAGGTATCAATGAGACGCACATGCATATTTTGTCAACCTTGCTCCAAGGTGGTCATTGGAGATGTCCAAAATAATAAAATCTTTTGCTGTAGTTTATTTTATCGTACATGAGTGCATTTATAGCTGGAGGTCAAGGTCAAGAGCATCGAAATATCAAAGCTTGTATTACTTTGCATTTTAAACCCACCGTTTCAATCATTTAACTTTTTTTTCTGGCATCTCATTTTTGTGTTATTTATTGGGAGTTCCATAAGGAGCATGTGAGTCATATGGACTTGCCTTTCCAGTGATTGATGGTGTTCATCATGTTCAAAGCTTTTTGAGGTGCTACTTGTCATTAAGTAATGGAAATTTACTGCTCTGTATTGTGTAGACTAGTTTTTAGGCCCGTTTTGTTATGTAGTAGATTTCTGTCTTAAACTTAAGAGAAAGCGGTGGATTAATCTGGCAAAGTACCAAATTATATTTCTTTGCCAAGTTAATACATATGTTATTCTCGGGGTTCTTGTTCATCAAAAAGCAATGTCAAGACTAATGACTATATAATAATATTCTGCTCTTCACATGGTTTTATTATACCTTTGAGGTGCTGGAAAAAAAACTAATTATAAGTGGTTGCACTCAATTGATCCTTATTCAGAATATATTAACGTAACGGGAAACCATAAACAATTTATGTAAAACCTAACTAAATGAAGTTGATAAAAAAGTAATAATAATATATACAAATTATGCTCTACTAGACACTTTCAAAATAAAAATGTTAACAAATTATGTCTGTGTTATGTTGTTTATATGTTTGTTTTACATGACCAGTTCTCTGCTTTTTTATTTTTCCATTCCTATTCTTTTCCAATGAAGATTTGTATACTTTTCCACCCTTCTCATTCTTTCTTTTCCTCTGGAGATTTTATGCTTTTTCTCCACGCTTCTCCTCATTCTTTCTATTAATTCTTCTTCATACTCCTCATACATTTTCTTCTTTCCCCTTCTTGCCTTTTCTTCAATGATTTGATTTAAATCTGGAAGTAAAGTAATAAATTGAACATGAAAAAATTATCCACAGTTAACATTTGAGAACGACAAGATATCTTTTTTTTGCAGATCTTCCAGTCTGGATTCAAATTAAAAAAAATTTAAAACCATACAATACAAAGTAAATGTAAGCAAAGTAAATATGACAAGAATGTTTGCTTAATGCTGAATTTTTCTTTTCGATTTTTACTGACACCAGCTAATAACTTATTGTTTGGGCTATGGGGAGAAAAAGAGGGTCACGCACTGACCTATCCAGAGGTACACTGTAACAATCTCAGACCTTTCGGTTCTCAGTTCAATGCTTTAACCACTGAGCTACCGCCCAGTTCTTAAAGTAAATGGCAAAAGTCTATCCTTCAATAACAGCTCTAATTCTATACAGTAGCCTATATACAAAATAATACTCAACAGGTTGAAACCCCAAGCTGAACAAATCATAGCTGAAGAACAAGCAGGATTCAGGGCAGGGCGAAGTACCACTGAGCAGATTTTCAACCTCAGAATAATCTGTGAGAAATACCTACAGCACCAACAACATCTATATCATGTGTTCATAGACTTCAAGAAGGCGTTTGACCGAGTCTGGCATGCAGCTCTATGGGCAACAATGAAAGTGTACAACATCAGCCCTAAAATTATTGAAGTCATCAAAAGCCTGTATAACAAGGCTACCAGTGCAGTCCTCCACAACAGCGCCACCGGGAACTGGTTCAGAACAACAATCGGTGTGCGTCAAGGATGCCTCCTCTCCCCAACACTCTTCAACATCTTCCTAGAGCGCATCATGTCAGATGCTCTTGCAGACCATGAAGGCACAGTCAGCATAGGGGGTAGAGCAATCTCCAATTTTCGTTTTGCAGATGACATTGATGGATTGGCTGGAGAGGAACAAGAACTTGAACAGCTGGTACAGAGGCTTGACACCACCTCCAGAGCCTATGGAATGGAAATAAGTGCAGAGAAGACCAAAATGATGACCAACAACACCAATGGCATCAACACAGACATCAAAGTCCAAGGCCAATCCCTCAACACAGTGCATAACTTCAAATACTTATGAGCCATTGTATAAGACAATGGGTCCCTACAGGAAGTCCTCTCCAGGATCGCACAAACAACTGCTGCCCTGACAAGGTTGAAGCCCATTTGGAAAGACAGGACCATCAGTCTACATTCCAAAGTAAGACTGCTGCGCTCCCTTGTCATCTCCATCTTCCTATATGCTTGCGAAGCATGGACCCTCACAGAAGATCTCCAACGAAGAATACAAAGCATGGAGATGAGGTGCTACAGAAGACTTCTGGGCATTTCCTATACCCAGCACATCACCAATGACGAAGTCCGACAGACCATCACACAAGCCATTGGACAACACGATGACCTGCTCACAGTGGTGAAGAAACGGAAACTCCGATGGTATGGACACGTCACCAGATCATCAGGCCTTGCAAAGACTATTCTGCAAGGCACAGTGCAAGGAGGTAGAAGAAGAGGGAGACCGAAAAAGAGGTGGGAGGACAACATTCGAGAATGGACTGGTTTGACACTGAGCGAAGCCATCAGGGCTGCTGAGGACAGAGAGAGATGGAGTATGCTGGTTAAACGATCATCTGTAGTGCCCCTACGACCTTCGGGTTACGGGACAGGATAGGATAGGATAGGATAGGATAGCCTATATACCAACTGAAAATATTGTAATTGAAATTATAAAAACAAAATCAGAGGAAATTCTGAGCAATAGTAAAAGTTGTTTCATTAGTTGAATTAAACTAAAAGTGTCAGTGTACTGCACTCACGTACTGAAAATCTTGCAAATGCAACCTTGGCCATTTATACGTTTTGGTTGTGTCCGTGTGTGTGATAAACCCAGTTTTTCCACAGAAACCCAGATGTCCAATATGCATGTGTAAAACCCACTGGTATCAAATGAACCCACTATTTCATAGCGCAATTTCTCCTTTTGTTTTTGTCAAAAATGAAAACGGTTGTGACAGATAACCTTACAAGAGGCTATTGTATCCGTTCAGTGAATAGGAATGGTCTGTAATGAAGGGAAAGGATGGAACCCAGTTTGCCTTGTTTTGAACATAAACCCACTATTATAGTTTTGAACGTATGTGTGTGGGTGTGTGTGTGTGTGTGTGTGTGTCAAAGAGGCCATGCGCTGTGAATAACTGCTGTGTGGATCGTGGCTGTCCTCAGCGTCGCAATACAAGCGGCATGGTCAATACCGTAGTGTATTATTATTGTTGCACCGGTGTGTATGCAGTGCACGTGAAACGGCCTCGCCGATCTGCTTTGTTGTGTGGCCTACATTGCTCTCACTTCACCCCGACTGTGGTTATTTTTGTAATAATTTTTTTTTGGGGTGGGGGTGGGTGGGAGGGATGGGAGAGTGCTCATCGCCTCACCTCTCTAGTGGAGCCATCCGGCACTGTAGGCGCTGTTGCCGAATCGCGGTGAAAGATGATGCATGCATTGCAATTCCTCAGCATCGTCTTTATGACAGACGGTGTCAAATAATCTTGAGCGATGAACGGTGTTGAGATTGTTGCGTGGTTGCTGTGCAGCTGGTGGCAGTGTTTTGAGTATTTCCTCCGACACAGACAACTCTAATCAACACTTCCTCCGTATTTTCCCACTTCTTCCTCAGTAATAAACTTAGGTTATGTAGTCGGCTTATCGCTGTTCATGAAGCCAATGGCAATATCATCTGCGCTCGATTACTGTTGCGGCTGCTACCTGTCACGGCGAGCAGCGTCGTCCCATCGCAACCGTCCATTCACACCCCAGTAACGCCTAGCGAATAGCAACAGCAACAACGTGTTGTCGGTGCTGTGTTCTTTCGCTACTCGTGTGTTGTGCTGCTGTGTGCTGTGCTCCGCTGTAACTTGCGTTTTTATGCCAGCCGCCGACAGCTTGTTGTAGGTGTGTTGGTGTTGATGTGGATTAGAGAGTAAGAACGCTTAGCCAAAGAATGAAAACGACGTTGGAAAGTAAGAGCGGTGTTGTAGGGATTGAAAGATTCAAGACGGCGTTTGATTAACCAACCATCCTGTACTCTCATTTAGTCCAATTGCTACAAGCCAACATGGTTGTGGCACCATCGATTGATTCCTACTAGCCCCACAATCTAGTTCATAGGTATTGACAAATCGAATCGATGCCTCCACTGCCTGTACTGATGGCATTCGTCAAAGGTGTTTGTCAGCTTAGGGTCGCGAGAGTGTCTGTCAGATTGATATAGTGATTGTATTGATATCAGATGATAACAGTAATCACAGTGATTATTAAGATCCGCATGGTAGCTGTTTAGATGACGGATAGCCATAACCCTAATGGTCATTTTGATGCCAGATAGAAGTTTCTATTTCCTACTAGGATTATTTTGATACCAAATAATCATGATTGTATTGATGAAGGGATAGTCCTAAGTGGTTTGTTTTAAAGCCACATATAGTCATACTTATTATATTGGTGAAGCGGTAGTGTGATGGCTGTGATTTATAATGATAGCAGGTAATGAAAGTGATTTCTAAAAATGTCACATTGTAATGTTAGACTTTATCAATGTTATTTCACCTATAAAGGCATTGGTTGTCTTGATAAACTGTGATTATTTACATTACCCCTAAGTTTGGGGTTATTTGGACTGTCTGTTCTTTTCCCATAACCATACAAGTATATTGATTCACATGAAATCAAATGGTGATCAGTGGGATAAACCTCTTGCCTTAACTCTCCGTTTTTAAGGGAAACCGTCTTTGAGTTCTCCATGGCAAGATTAAGCCTGTTGCTGTCAGTTTGCGGTAGTCATCAGTTGTATGCCATTACCTGTAATCACTATCATCAGTTGTATGCCATTACCTTCAATCGCTATCATCAGTTGTGTGCTACATGCATGTACCTGGCTGTGTGGATTACTGGACATTTGTGACCAGGGTGGTTTTCTGGAGCCAACATTCTGGTAGGTTACCACTTATATCACATTAAACATACTGATAATGATGATAATGATTTTAATGTAGTAATGATAAATAAAATTAAAAAAAATCATCATCATCATCATTATCATCATAATCATAATAGTTTATAGCATTAGCATTAAATGCCACATAAGTCATCTCATCAGTGTTGCCATGCATGTATTACATCACAAATTGTTCTCAAAAAACGGATAAGTAGTCAGATTAGGCCCCCCAAATAATATATGTTGGCCTTTTTCTCATTTTTTTCCCCAGACAATCCACAAAAAATGTTTAGGGTCGGGCCAGAACATTAGGGTCGGTTGGGATACCGTAAACATACATTTTTTTGCCTTAAGTTTAATGCAACATCACATTATATACTTAGACAATCACATTAGGTTGCTAAAATATCGCATTATTGTGATTTGGGGTTTATTGTTGCTGGGCTCTGCACAATGGACTGCTATTACCTCCTCGTCTTAGTCGGTGGGGATCGCTAGTAATCTCCCTTTGACTTCAATTAATACATTTATTTGTTTAGCTTGGTCTGTGTTAAGAGATAGATAGAAAAATGGTAAAAGATCACTGTGACACTAGCTTTCACACGGCTATGAATCATATGCAGAGGTGCCAACCCCCTAATCTTCTTTTCAGTATTTCCGGACCCGGCCGTTTGTCTGATGTCAGCATTTTTTAACAATGTCAGTATTTTATTTCTCGCAAAACCCATTCTATGACACTATAAAGTAACGACAGGCTTCCCTCTGAAACAGCAGGCTATTTTCAGTCCTCTAAAATCACGATGAAAATCAGCTTGTTGAACACCACACTTGTTTTACTCTAAAATCACCATGAAAATCAGCTTGTTGAAAACAGCGACGTTCGGTGAGTGCAGGAGTACTATTATGAGACCAAAAACCGGTACAGAAGCACCGCTGGTAAAGATAAACGATCGGCAACTTCTCCTCGGTATTTTTATAAAAGCTACCGTATTTCCGTATTTAATTCACTTCACCGGAATTAAATACGGTCAATCCGTACTGGTTGGCACCTCTGCATATGTAGTCCAGCCACTTGATAACAGTAAAAATCACACATTTATTTCCTCTACTCTATACACGATATTCGAAGTACGAAACTAACTTAAAAGTTTAATTGTCAATGCGAATGGTTCGCTCGCTGATAGTCTAGGCAGCTACTTTTTCTTCATCAGGCACTGGCTACTTTTTGCCGAGTGGACTACTGTGGTCCTGTTTATACCGAGTTTTAGTGCACGGTTTCTTGTTGCACTTAACTGTGGGGTTGAAGTGCTGCGTTGAGGTCGCTTCTACGACACGCTATGTTGTCGTTGCTTGTGTTCGACGGGTGGGCTATCTGCGCACAATGCTGTAGATGCCTCGGCAGCCAACTGTACGCGTCGACGTGGTTTTGTCTTGTGCTGAGTTGGGCTCACGATATAACGCCTGCTCGTCTGTAACATATGAGATGAAATTCTGCACAACCCTGTATAATAGGTCTGTGCAGAGCGTCTCACTGAAAGCCAAAGTAGCCCTCAGTGATAGCTCCACATCTCTATACATAAGCGACGAACATTCTGCTAAGTCCGTGGTCCACTGGAATCTCCACTCTAATTTCCTATCCATACATAAATATAAATCGTGGCTAACTATTCACATAGAGAAATAATAATATTATAAACATTCTCTGGTACAGCCACTGGTCTGCAAGCATACCATACATATAGGTTAAACAACAGTGGGTCCGTACATCACACAACATGGCGTCGGCCAGTCATCCTTGCCTCGTGGTCGGATTCTTCCACTTGGTCACGCAAAGTCGGACTAACAATTCTTTCTGTGCATAGCAAATTTCACAAACATATTTCAACAATAATATAGATACATTACGATGAAACAGAAGTATGTTCATTTACCTGTTTGACAATGTCAGGCCGCGGCTACTTGATTGAATTCAAATATATTCAACAAGTACTGCTTCCCTGGTCTATCAGTGGAGAGATTTCTGCTAGGAAGTAGCTGTGTACTGCCTTAAGCTTTCAACACAAATGACCTTCTACATAGCCTTGGCCTACCCAGTCAGAACTGGTTCTACCTAACGGTGCTGTGTTCGGATTGGCTGAAGAAATCTGAGTGGTTGTAAAATTCAAAGCCTTCTACCGTCAGCTGCGATGATGTCACTAGCTATGCAGGCGTCTGGCTACAACTGTGTTACGCATGATCACTTCTGTCGTCTTCTAGAGACTAACAGTAACCTTCTAAGTCTAATTGACTAAACAAGGCACAATCTCAAAGTGTGCAGGGTAAACAGGTCCTCTTGTTACAATTATACCGTCCATATTTTGTATGTGCATCGTTTACAGTTGCTAAGTAAGTTGCAAGCATATGTTTATTTTTAGGGGCAGTGAGTTTTACCTGGGAATTTGCGTTGTTGTCACATTAAAAGATGATATAATGGGCACTCGTTGCTCAACTCCACCAGGGAGCTTTGGTTTGTTTTTAGTTGTTATCCAGGGTATGCAAAACTAACCTTTGTTTCCAAACTAAGAAAGCAGGCGAACCAGCTATGGTGGTCGCTTGTAGTTCACTGATGAAGGCTAGCTGCTGGGCTCATATAAAAGTGCTTTTAATAGACACATAAATAACAGGGGCCGGGTAGCTCAGTTGGTAAGAGCGTCTTGCTAGTAACCGAAAGGTCGCTGGTTCGAATCCCGGATTGGTCAACGTGTGATCATATTATTTTCCCCTTTACCAACAACTGGCCCGCTGGTGTCAGTATAAATCGGTCCAGTAGTCACCTATATGCGAACGTGTCGTGTGACTATAATCTACAAACAACAACAACAACATAAATGCAGGAACTTTATTGATCGTACTGGCTGATCAAACGAAATTGGCAGTTTCTGCTTGAAGAAGAAGTGGACATCCTAGCCAGATTGCTGAAGGACCAGTGGACAGTGGAAAGTTCCAGACACAGCTTCCTTCAGATTGCAGAGCGGACCATGGACCATGCTTTTGATGAGAGAGCTTGCCTGTTCAGGGCTCGAAATTAGCGGGGGCCCGGGGCCAAAAACCCGCAAAGTTGATTTCGGGCTCGGAAAGTTGAAAAACGAAGGGCCCGCTTGGCCCGCAAAATAATTCGTCTGCTACAGCTAGCTCTACAAGGCAGCTTCGTATTTGGACCAAGGGAAGCAACCCACACCGGTGCCCTAAATTTGGACAGAAAAAAAAACAGAGAAAAGAAGCGAAAACCCTTTAATTTTGCACTCACAAGTTTAATATACACTTAATATCTTTTTAATGTAATAAACAAAAGGCTATGGCACAACATAAGCGCAAAATGTCCATCTTTGCAAGTACGAAAGTATGGCTACATATCGTCGCCATACAGTTGCTAAAACAATCGGCGATGGTGTATTTTCCCATTTTTGGGAAGCGAACGACGCCAGAAGAAAACGTCGATGAAAGGAAAGAACAAGAAAAAGAGAGAAAAAAGAAGTATGAAGAGGAAAAAAGATCAAGGAACTGCAATGAAGGGTGGAAAAAAAGATTTACATGGCATGGCCTTGAAGTGAACGAGGAAGAGTACTGTTAAGTTTAGTTCCCTTTCATGGTTTTGGTTTGAACTTTTGTGCATTGAGGTCAGATTTTTTGTTAGGTTACTCATATTAAAAATTTAATGATGTGTATTGTGCAATACTCAGTCACAAAACTGAAAAGTATTATACAAGAGACTCACTTGGTTTTGTTTTGTTTAATGGCCATTTCAGGCTCACTAGTCACTGGAATATGTGTGTCACTGAATGTGTGTGTGTGTTTTTCATTTCCCCTTTTTTTGTTGGTAATGTTTGAAAGTGAAAGAAAAGGCAAATAAAAATGACATCACTCAGCAAAATTGGAAATGTAATTGTTTGTATTTTAGATTATGAGACAAATTGTACTTTCTACTTATTATATTGTCAATAATTCTTTTGTTTTTTGTTTGCATTATTTTTCAAGTTGGGCCCCGAAAGTTGCTTGTGGGCCCTCAAATTTTTCAATCAAGGGGCCCGGTGGCCCCCAAAGAAAAAAGTTTATTTCTAGCCCTGCTGTTTCTACCTGGGATGACGATTAGAGTCGTGACTGAAAATCTTTAGTAAAAAGAGACTTTTCGATGATCATCGAAAATGAAATGTTATAAATGTTATGTTATAAATGAAATGAAATTCTCCCTCTATTCTCCTCCCCATCAAAAAGCATAAAATCGAATTAAAAAAAACTGACAAACATATAATTTTACTATTTTAGCATTTCGATCGGAAAAGATAAATATACTGTCTGTTGAACATCAGCGCGCATTTTGATTTCCCATTTAAAGTGTAGCCCTTTTCTCCCACAGCCCTTTAGCGATGGGTGCAAGTCTGCTATATTACATATTTCGTTCTCGCTCTCTCTCTCTCTCTCTCTCGCTCTCTCTCTCTCTCGCTCTCTCTCTCTCTCTCTCTCTCTCTCTCCCTCTCTCTCTCTCTTACCCACTCTCCATCCCTCCTTGTACATCTTCACCCCTCGCCCTCTCTACTGGCAGCTACTGCGTTCCCCTCTTTTCTCCACCCATTGCCGCTCTCGCTGTCGTTTACCTTTTCTCTCCATTTCATTTGGGACAGACATCCATTGTGTGGTGTTGCTATGCGCCAAACAACCAAAGCTGGGTGCCAATTTGTTTAGGCCATTGGACACTCATTACAAGGTTGTGGGCACACGTGCGTGTGTCTGCTAAAAAGGTTTTTTTTTCTGAAGACAAACCGTGCATGTGTTAAACAATCGCCTGTTTTCCCAAGCAAAACACCCATGCAGGCTCTTTTCTCTATCCACTCCCAACTCGTCTTAATACTAAATATATTACTGATGTGCAGGTTTAGTTTGCCAGTGCGACTTGCAAACCATTTTTGGTTTTAGATTGGTGTTAAGTACTGTTTCTCACAAACATAGTGTTATTAGCGTTAGATTCAATGTGTGTGGACTGTTGTTGCTTAGTATTATATTCCTACTGTGGCCTGTCGTTGTTTGCAAATCTCGCGAAAGCTTTGCGGATTTAGATTCCATCAATAGGAAAAGAGTTCTACTTTGAAGGACCAAGCTCTGAGAGGGACCGACAACCTGCAGAGGAGAGTTTGTTAGGGGGGAGAGGGGACGGATAGGGGGGTATTTGTAGCTTGAGGATGTCAGAGGAACAATGAAGATTTCTAGATGGCTTGTAGAAGTCAATGTTTTGGTTGAGGTAGGAAGGGGCTGCTCTATGGATGCACTTGTAACGGAAAGTACATATTTTGTACGTAATCCTCTGAGATACAGGAAACCAGTGGAGAGAATGTAGGAGTGGTGTGATATGATCAGATTTTTTTTCTTTTAAGAACAAGACCAGCATCTGAGTTGTGGACACGTTGGAGCAGATGAACTGTTCTGGTGTCATCGAGTTCTCTGGAACTACAAGCACACAATGGAATAGTTGTAAATCTTCTTGATGATTGTAATCTTAATAGTGTAATCTTATTTCTTTAGTCGATATTATTTACTTCACACATGAACAAGCTATATGACCAACTATAAAACAACAATCATATTAAGAGAAAGCAACCAATTTTCATACCATGGTGTTCCTTGGTATAATAATAATAATACTAATAATAAAAATAATAATAATAATAATAATAATAATAATAATAATAATAATAATAATAATAATAATAAGGGTATTTATATGGCACCTTTTTCCCATTGCCAGATCAGTTCAAAGCGCAGTTAAGCGCCGTTGATAATGATAGCACGTCACCATAGCAAAAAGAATTGGCCCTTTATTTGTTTATGCAATAAGAGCGCGAGAGAGAAGCATAGAAACCTGCCAGACGTGAATTTGACGAGAGACAACAGACAGACAGAAACAGAAACAGGGAGAGACAGAAAGAGACCTAGACAGGGCAATCACAATACATTTCCAATACAGGCCAACGCCCATGACCGAACAGAAGGCGTTTACAAACAGCAATCAATGCAATATACAAATATGCACACGGCCTGTACACTGATGAGAACACACAAAAACATTGAAGACATGTGTGTGTGTGTGACTGTGTGTGTGTGTGTGTGTGTGAGAGAGAGAGAGAGATGGGGAGGAGAAGAGAGGGAGGGAGTGTGAGAGGTAGAAAGAGGGTGAGAGGAGAGAGAGAGAGAGAGAGAGAGAGAGAGAGGGACAGAGAGAGAGAGAGAGAGAGAGAGACAGAGAGGGACAGAGAGAGAGAGAGAGAGAGAGAGACAGAGAGAGAGAGAAAACACAGCCGACCCGCTATATACCTGATGTGCTTACAGTTATAAGATGACCAGGTGATTGAAACTTTCTGTGTATATATTTGTGTGTTGTTAAATCTGAGTATTTGCTGGCACGCAACCCCCAACTTTTCTAATGGACATGTCCTCCAAAAATATATTGCATGCATATGCGATAATAGCATTTAGAATCTCTCTTTTTCTCGCTCTCTCTCTCTGTCTCTCTCTTTCTCTCTCTCTGTCTCTGTCTCTCTCTCTCTCTCCTCTCTCTCTCTCTCTCTCTCTCTCTCTCTCTCTCTCTCTCTCCCCCCTCTCACCCTCTTTCTACCTCTCACACTCCCTCTCTTCTCCTCCCCATCTCTCTCTCTCTATCACACACACACCCACACACATGTATTCAATGTTCTTGTGTGTTCTCATCAGTGTACAGGCCGTGTGTATATTGCATTGATTGCTATTTGTAAACGCCTTCTGTTCGGTCATGGGCGTTGGCCTGTATTGGAAATGTATTGTGATTGCCCTGTCTAGGTATCTTTCTGTCTCTCCCTGTTGCTGTCTGTCTGTTGTCTGTCTGTCTGTCTGTCTCTCTCTCTCTCTCTCTCTCTCTCTCTCTCTCTCTCTCTCTCTCTCTCTCTCTCTCTCTCTCTCTCTCTCTCTCTCTCTCTATCTCCCTCTCACTCATTGACAGATGATATTGTTCAAAAGAAACCGTGCTTACAGTGTACGGCCTGGTACATCCAGTTGTTATTACAAAGCCACATGCTCTCAGATAAAGCATGTACGTTTTCTAATGTGCAAGTGCTCAAGTTAATTGTAGAATGTGTGTGCACAGCCATGCACACCCAACCTTTCATAATCCATATAGTTGGACAATGCTCACATGTAAGTCCAACACGTCTCGCACAGTATCAACAGTGCTGATAGATATGTGCCCCATACAGTATTGACACTACTACTCCGCATGGACCATCCCCATTTTCTAAATGTGACATTTGCCTAATTACGTGTAGCTGCAGACATGTTCCGTAGAGTATCAGAGGCTGCTGATGAAAACGAAATCTAGGCCTGATAAAATCTCTGACGCTCTGATTGATTCCAAATCATTAGGCGTACATACGTGTTGTTCCAATCGATACACGTCGGATTCTGTTGTCCAAATCAGTAGATTGACATAGTCTGTGGCTTCATGGCACGATAGGTTTAATCATGTGGTTATCGCACTCATCAAGCGCCGCTCCAATGGTTGGCTCTCCACTGCCTCTAGTGCACGTAGAAAATTGCCATGTATCCGTTATTGAGCACGATGCAAGTTGGACCAGTGCAGTGCCTACATTTATAACACATAAAACTAGACATGAAAAAATAGTCGTGATAGTTGCATACAATCCTATCCTATCCTATCCTGTCCCGTAACCCGGAGGTCGTAGGGGCACCACAGATGATCGTTTAACCAGCATACTCCATCTTTCTCTGTCCTCAGCAGCCCTGATGACTTCGCTCAGTGTCAAACCAGTCCATTCTCGAATGTTGTCCTCCCACCTCTTTTTCGGTCTCCCTCTTCTTCTACCTCCTTGCACTGTGCCTTGCAGAATAGTCTTTGCTAGGCCTGATGATCTGGAGACGTTCCCATACCACCGGAGTTTCCGTTTCTTCACCACTGTGAGCAGGTCATCGTGTTGTCCAATGGCTTGTGTGATGGTCTGTCGGACTTCGTCGTTGGTGATGTGTTGGGTATAGGAAATGGCCAGAAGTCTTCTGTAGCACCTCATCTCCATGCTTTGTATTTTTCGTTGGAGATCTGCTGTGAGGGTCCATGCTTCGCAAGCATATAGAAAGATGGAGATGACAAGGGAGCGAAGCAGTCTTACTTTGGAATGTAGACTGATGGTCCTGTCTTTCCAAATGGGCTTCAACCTTGTCAGGGCAGCAGTTGTTTGTGCGATCCTGGAGAGGACTTCCTGCCGGGACCCATTGTCTGATACAATGGCTCCTAAATATTTGAAGCTATGCACTGTGTTGAGGGATTGGCCTTGGACTTTGATGTCCGTGTTGATGCCATTGGTGTTGTTGGTTATCATTTTTCTCTTCTCTGCACTTATTTCCATTCCATAAGCTCTGGAGGTGGTGTCAAGCCTCTGTACCAGCTGTTCAAGTTCTTGTTCTTCTCCAGCCAATCCATCAATGTCATCCGCAAAACGAAGATTGGAGATTGCTCTACCCCCTATGCTGACTGTGCCTTCATGATCTGCAAGAGCATCTGACATGATGCGCTGTAGGAAGATGTTGAAGAGTGTTGGATATAGTAGGCATCCTTGATGCACACCGATTGTTGTTCTGAACCAGTTCCCGATAGCGCTGTTGTGGAGGACTGCACTGTAGCCTTGTCATACAGGCTTTTGATGACTTCAATAATTTTAGGGCTGATGTTGTACACTTTCATTGTTGCCCATAGAGCTGCATGCCATACTCGGTCAAACGCCTTCTTGAAGTCTATGAACACATGATATAGATGTTGTTGGGGCTGTAGGTATTTCTCAAAGATTATTCTGAGGTTGAAAATTTGTTCAGTGGTACTTCGCCCTGCCCTGAATCCTGCTTGTTCTTCAGCTATGATTTGTTCAGCTTGGGGTTCCAACCTGTTGAGTATTATTTTCAGGAGGACCTTGCTGGGATGAGTTGCATACAAATTGACGTTATAAGTATACCAAGCACATCACCAACAACGAAGTCCGACAGACCATTACACAAGCCATTGGGCAACACGATGATATGCTTTAGGGATGAAGAAACGGAAACTCCGTTGGTATGGCCACGTCGCCAGAGTATCATGCCTTGCAAAGACCATCCTGCAAGGTACGGCGCAAGGAGGCAGAAGAAGAGGGAGACCGAAAAAGAGGTGGGAGGACAACATTCGAGAATGGACTGGCTTGATATTGAGCGAGGCTATCAGGGTTGCTGAGGACACAGAAAGAACTACATGGAGTACGGTGGTTAAACGATCATCTGTAGTGTCCCAACGACCTTCATAAACCGAGGTCTAGTCTGTGTCGCATACATTCCATCATAACGGACTTTAAAGATCCTGACGCTCATGTCCTAGACGGGTGAGTGCCGATGACAAGTACACGCCCACAATGCACCTAGGTCCTTCTCCCCCATCCCTGGCTGTCCAGAATTGTGCTCAGTTGTCTGGAGCGTTATTACGATGCGCCCAAAGGCGCAAGTTGGCGCCTCGGGCGGCTTGAGTTAGATCCTGTATTGGCCAGCGCCTTGAGCAACTCTTGAGCTGGAAAGGCGCTATATAAGAAGGATGAAATACTACTAAATAACTAAAGGGAGATGTGGAAGAGAGAATTGGAGAAGGTGTACAGGTAGGATAAAGCTTCTTAGTTTGGCTCGCCATCCTTCCTAGCCATCGCTGCCTTGGCCAGCTCTGTATTTAAAATAACACATTTCAATACATACATAAGTACATACATACATACATACATACATACATACATACATACATACATACATACATACATACATACATACATACTTATAAATAAATTTGGGCTATATACGAAAAATTTAATTTCTGCAAATGTTTTAGTTAAATGAACGTTTGATTTGTCTAGTAATTTCTTTGATTATGTCATCACGAAAGAACAAAATGTTGTTCGGCATGCCGACGAAACCCCTTTTGTATGGCGGGATTAAAAGTTTTGATGTCATAGATCGTTTCACGGGAATTAGTTTTTTTTTTCTCTCCATGAATGGTGGTTACCACAGCAAACTTGAAGAAGAAGCAGACGAAGAGACCCACAGGAAGCTATAGATGCCGATCAAGTAGAATCGAGGGACGTGCAGCGATGATGAATTTAAATTGTTTGTCAAGTCCACTGCCTCAAAACAAATGTGAGCTTGTCACATGAGAAGCAACCACCCTAAAACACGTACAACTCCAGAGGGGACAATTACAACAATGTTATTCACGCACAAAAACACGCTAACACACATACACACACACACACACTCACACACACAACTTAGGGACCGACAGACCCCATGTACACATTGAAGCACACATGCAAATTGTTGTGATGTTTTCATTCATTAGCACCCACCCACTGACCATTCCTCGGAAGCAAGCAGATCTCAAAGAATGAAAGTCAGTCGTCCGACCTGTGAAAGGATCACAGGAGATCAAGCCAGCAGATGCTTGCGGAATAGAAATGTCTTAAGATTCGTTTTGAAAGTAGTGATAGACTGAGTGTGAGGAAGTTCAGAGGGAAGAGAGTTCCACAGCGACGGAGCAAACACAGCAAAAGATCTTTTTCCCGCAAGAGTTAAGAGAGTAACTGAGGATAATAAGTAAGGGGGCGTCTTGAGAGCTGGAAGTCGAGGTCATCTCGAGGTCAAGAGCGTAGAAGGATCAAAGTGGGTATTTGCATTTTAATGCCACGATTTTGTTTTTTTTTTTACTGGGCACTCATTTTCATAGAAAATATTGCGAGTTCCATAAGGAGCACGTGAGTCATATAGACTTTGCCTTTCTAGGTTTGTCAATGAACTATAACGTGGCCTTTAGATCACGACATCAAGTTGTCTGTATAGCAGTGATATTTACTTCGCCTTTGTGCTTAAATGTCAAAATACTGAAATAGCCCCAAATATGTCGTTTGCGTTAAACAGATGTTCATTTATTGATTTGTCCGGCATACTAAGTTTGAGAACAACAGGTTTAGGGAAGGATTTATATAACGTCTGGAAGGGTTGTTGGCATTTATCTTAACACACAGTGATAGATAAAGAAACGTGATCAATTATTTAGTGGTTGTCTTTGGAATAAAGTGGGAATGATAAGTGTTTGAACATTTCTCCTTTAGTGTAGTCCACAGACCAAGTAAAACGTTATAAATCGTATCACATCTAGATGAACAAACAAACATTTTGGGAAAAACAAATCTCTTCGAGTTGTTGACGGCTTCTTTTACTAATGTACAGATTATGAAACATCACGCGATTTTGTTCTATTCTTTTGGGGCTAAGGGGGAAGATGGCAAACGTTCAAACGTATACCCAGACACATCCACACACATTTTCAAATGTTGTTTTGTTCATACATAGACTGATGTTCTCTCTCTCTCTCTCTCTCTCTCTCTCTCTCTCTCTCTCTCTCTCTCTCTCTCTCTCTCGATGTGGGTGTGTGTGTGCGTGAGTGCTAACAAACGTTGAAGGTTTTGATGAATTCCTCTGTGTGAATCTGCTAGTTCTATTAAATTATGTTAAAATTACTATCCCCGTAGTCTTGTGAATGTTTTTATGACACGTAATAGGATTTATGCCATTCTGTGCGTTGTTTATGCACGAAAATGCTTTACTAAATTGTCTGCAACATTGGGGTTTAAAGGTTATATTTATTATTAAATGGGTCTTTTGTGCACGAAAATACGGGTAGGAAAGGACTAGTACGACCCTACGACCTCCGAGTTACGGGAGAGGATAGATAGGAAAGGACCAGTACGACCCTTCAACCTCCGAGTTACGGGAGAGGATAGGATAGGATAGGACCAGTATCGTAAACTCAAAGCTTAACGTTCCACATTTGACTGTTGACAGAGATGGGCGACTGCGCGAGGGTGACCAACTGCTGGCCATAGACGGTCAGCCCCTGGATATCAGCCACCAGGAGGCCATCCACATCCTGCAGAGCGCCCAGGGGCTTGTTGAGATCGTGGTAGCTCGCGGCCCAGTGGTTAAGCAGGAGGCTTATCAGTCGCCTGGCAGTCCGACCAGCCCCGCCAGCTCTCGTAGCGCAGGGTTCGATGCCCAGGTGACCGGAGTAGGCAGTGAGCAGGTGGCTGACGTCTTCCTTGACCAAACTGCTGCCGACGCTGGCTTGAAAGAGGCTGATCGCTCGGACATGGTGGTGAGTAATAGATTTGTGTTTTCAAATTGTCCCGTCTTGTTGGTGTCTGTGAACATGTGTAGCGTCTTCCGTCCGTTTTGTTGTTGTCGCGTTGACGTCTGTTTATACACATGTTAACGTTACCATCAGTTTTGTTGTTGTCGGGTTGGCGTCTGTTTACACACATGTTAACGTTACCATCAGTTTTGTTGTTGTCGCGTTGGCGTCTGTTTACACACATGTTAACGTTACGATCAGTTTTGTTGTTGTCGCGTTGGCGTCTGTTTATACACATGTTAACGTTACCATCAGTTTTGTTGTTGTCGCGTTGGCGTCTGTTGACACACATATGTTAACGTTACGATCAGTTTTGTCATGCATGTTCTTGTCCCTGTCTAACAATTTGTTTTGAGGTATTTGGTTGTTGATTGTTGTCCAGATCATGTATCTGCTTCATCGTCTTCATCATCATTGCATAATAATCATCCTGATTCATTGTCATATCTGTCATCATCATCATCATCATCATCATCATCATCATCATCATCATCATCATCATCATCATCATCATCATCTTTTTAGTTTCTCTCATTGTTTTCAGACCAGTATTTTATTCACCAACTGTAATATGTAAAATGCAGAGATTGATAGACTGAGGATTATACGAAGATTTTATTCCCATTAGATACCGATAGTCTACTCGGCGAAGGAGCTATTCTAAGATGTCTATTGAAATAATATTCTGCTTTCGAAAAGAGATCTATTTTCGTACGTGGTTACAAGACACGAAAGTCAGAACGTGTTGATCTTTTAGTAGTTTTAGGCCAACCAAACAGTAACGCTTGCGCAAAACAGAAGGGAAAAAAAAGACGACAGTTTTTATGAAAAGGGTTGTTACAGAACTTGGAATAACCACGTAGAGAAGGACCTCAACCTCATTGTGAATGATGAAGATTTTTCCTTCAAAATTGACAGTAAGCCTATCGTATTGCCTTGGCCTTCGGTCAGTTGGTCTCTGTGGAATACATTCTTCCACTTTCACGAATTTGTGTCACAATAGGGTCGTCTTCTCGTGCCATTTCACGAGTTTAGGTCAAAACGGAGTCGTTTTTCGTGCCAGTTCACGAGTTTAGGTCAAAACGGAGTCGTCTTCTCGTGCCAGTTCACGAGTTTATATCAAAACGGAGTCTTCTTCTCGTGCCAGTTCACGAGTTTAGGTCAAAACGGAGTCGTTTTTTCGTGCCAGTTCACGAGTTTAGGTCAAAACGGAGTCGTTTTTTCGTGCCAGTTCACGAGTTTAGGTCAAAACCGAGTCGTTTTTTCGTGCCAGTTCACGAGTTTAGGTCAAAACGAGTCGTTTTTTTCGTGACAGTTCACGAGTTTAGGTCAAAACGGAGTCGTTTTTTCGTGCCAGTTCACGAGTTTAGATTACAAGGGAATCGCCTCGTGCCAGTGTGTGTTAATCGGATTCGAATCAGTGCAGCCGCTGATTTTCTTGGGCTAGCTTTTAGAGGTGATAATCCGATTATCATTTATTTTATTTACTTTGTGAATAATATCTTTCAGGACGTATGGGGGTTCTCTGTGTCTTTCAGTCTGTGCCTTTTCAACCGCTTTGTACTTGTCTTCCCGTCTATCATATCGCAATATCGCGTTCTCGCATACGTCTCGGGCAGTGTTGCTATTATCTTAGTTGCTTGTTTGTCGTTATTCTCATTGTTTGACTTTATTATTAAGAAATAAATTTTATTATTAAGAAATAAAATAATAATAATAATAATAATAATAATAATAATAATAATAATAATAATAATAATAATAATAATAATAATAATAATAATAATAATAATGGATGCCCTATGGGCGCTTTTCCACAAACCAACTATCATGCTCAAAGAGCGGCGATCTTTATCAACATACACGCTGACATGTGTTCACCCACTGCCACACATACCACAAAGACATCTGTCACTCAGACATGTGGTATAAAGGCAGGGAGATAGCTATTACAACTCGGACATTTATTTCTTTATTTGATCATTCATATATAGCGCTTTTCACCTCAAGAGGAAATCCAATTTTATTTTTGAAAATTTACATTGACTGCATAATACCATTAATAAAGGGAGGGAGGAAGCCGGAGGACCCAGTAAAAACCCTCGCTGGTCTCAATAGTCTCATACCTAAGTCACAATATAAGTCCGCCCCTTGTTTGCTTGTCTATATACAATGTTTACGTGCCTTTCTTTCTATCAGAACATCAATACCACCCTTCAATCTGAACAAACGTGTCCTTTGAAGTTCTCCGAGGCTAAGTTTTAAGAAAAGCATCCTATGTCTCGATGACCTACTTGGTTGGTATTATAATTACTTACTTATCTGGATCTCGCAATCTCAAGACACCTCACTTACAAAAAATCATACTAAATACTAGTCTATGCGTCTTATTGAGCGCGCGCACGTATGTGTGTGTGTGTAGGTGTGTGTGTGTGTGTGTGTGTGTGTGTGTGTGACGATGTAGATACGCCGTTATTGTTACACATTCTTTATACGTTGGTAGATTAAAGTCCCCAGACACAATGGCATATAAGGGACTCGCTCTTTATACGTTGGTAGATTAAAGTCCCCAGACACAATGGCATATAAGGGACTCACTCTTTATACGTTGGTAGATTAAAGTCCCAGACACAATGGCATATAAGGGATTCACTCTTTATACGTTGGTAGATTAAAGTCCCCAGACACAATGGCATATAAGGGACTCGCTCTTTATAGGTTGGTAGATTAAAGTCCCCAGACACAATGGCATATAAGGGACTCGCTCTTTATACGTTGGTAGATTAAAGTCCCCAGACACAATGGCATATAAGGGACTCGCTCTTTATACGTTGGTAGATTAAAGTCCCCAGACACAATGGCATATAAGGGACTCGCTCTTTATACGTTGGTAGATTAAAGTCCCCAGACACAATGGCATATAAGGGACTCGCTCTTTATACGTTGGTAGATTAAAGTCCCCAGACACAATGGCATATAAGGGACTCGCTCTTTATACGTTGGTAGATTAAAGTCCCCAGACACAATGGCATATAAGGGACTCGCTCTTTATACGTTGGTAGATTAAAGTCCCCAGACACAATGGCATATAAGGGACTCGCTCTTTATAGGTTGGTAGATTAAAGTCCCCAGACACAATGGCATATAAGGGACTCGCTCTTATACGTTGGTAGATTAAAGTCCCCAGACACAATGGCATATAAGGGACTCGCTCTTTATACGTTGGTAGATTAAAGTCCCCAGACACAATGGCATATAAGGGACTCGCTCTTTATACGTTGGTAGATTAAAGTCCCCAGACACAATGGCATATAAGGGACTCGCTCTTTATACTCAACCTGCGTTCTTTTGACGGCCCCGTTATTTTGACGTCAAAACAGCCTTCCGTTAGGGTTAGGGCTGTATTAGGCTTAGGGTTAGGTTAATGGTTTGGGTTATGGTTAGCTTCAACAAATGGACTACTTTTTTTTAAAGTCGAAACAATGTATGTGGCGTTCTATGAAAGTCATAACGTCGGCGTTTTTACACGGTTGCGTGTGTGTGTGTGTATGTGTGTGTGTGAAAGAGAGAAAGAGTGAGTGAATGGTTTTTGTACATAAATATAATTTATTTGTGTTAACATGTAATATTTTGACCAACACTGACTTGCTGTGGATTTTTGTTTTAGTCATCATACAGACAACCAACTAGTTTTGATACTTTCTTCAGTCTCCGTCTGTTATTACTAGTACTTTAGTAACCAAGATATCCTTTAGTGGTTTTACTGTGCACTGTATGTCTTTATCCACCAGTACTGACTTCTATCCTTCCAGGCGCTGAGCCAGCGACAAGGCTAAAATATCTGGCAGGAGAAAATCAATATTCGGCACAGCTGTATGCGTGCTCGCCTCAATTGTAGTTGTTGACACCATTTCAATACTGAATGTGATGAGACAGAGATGCGAGGGAGGGGATGGAGGTGCGTGGGAAGGGGGAGAGGAAGGATGAAAGTGAGGGAGAGGGGGGGGGTGGCATGAGGAAGGAGTGGCGGAGAGGGGTGGGGGATGTTGTACTGTGTTGTCCACAATAACTTTCCTCTATACCAAGTGATTGCATGGAGTAGGAGAGAGCAGGTAGTGCTCTCTCTCCCTCCCTTCCTCCCTCCCTCTCTCTCTCTCTCTCTCTCTCCCTCTCTCTCTCCCTCTCTCTCTCTCCCTCTCTCTCCCTCCCTCCCTCCCTCTCTCTCCCTCTCTCTCTCCCTCCCTCCCTTTCTCCCTCCATCCCTCCCTCCCTCCCTCCCTCTCTCCCCCTCTCTCTCCCTCTCTCTCCATTTCTCTCCTCCCTACTCGTTCCATCTCTCCTTCCTCTCTCTCCCCCCTCCTCTCGACCTCTCTCACCCCATCCCCCTCTAGCTCTCTCCCTCACTTTCTCTCTCTCTCTCTCACAAACACGCACGCACGCACACAAACACAGTTCACAGGCAGATGCAAACAATTACATGGAGAAAGAAGAGTTTCAGTACGCTATAGCGAAATACTGCTAATAGTAAACTGGTATTAAGAGTACTTCATGGAACGGAAGGCATAAAAGCACTTATGCAGAGTACTTCATGGAACGGAAGGCATAAAAGCACTTATGCAGAGTACTTCATGGAACGAAGGCATAAAAGCACTTATGCAGAGTACTTCATGGAACTGAAGGCATAAAAGCACTTATGCAGAGTACTTCATGGAACGGAAGGCATAAAAGCACTTATGCAGAGTACTTCATGGAACGGAAGGCATAAAAGCACTTATGCAGAGTACTTCATGGAGACGAAGGCATAAAAGCACTTATGCAGAGTACTTCATGGAGACGAAGGCATAAAAGCACTTATGCAGAGTACTTCATGGATACGAAGGCATAACAGCACTTATGCAGAGTACTTCATGGACGAAGGCATAAAAGCACTTATGCAGAGTACTTCATGGAGAACGAAGGCATAAAAGCACTTATGCAGAGTACTTCATGGAGACGAAGGCATAAAAGCACTTATGCAGATTACTTCATGGAGACGAAGGCATAAAAGCACTTATGCAGAGTACTTCATGGAGACGAAGGCATAAAAGCACTTATGCAGAGTACTTCATGGAGACGAAGGCATAAAAGCACTTATGCAGAATACTTCATGGAACCGAAGGCATAAAAGCACTTATGCAGAGTACTTCATGGAACCGAAGGCATAAAAGCACTTATGCAGAATGCTTTCATGGAACCGAAGGCATAAAAGCACTTATTCAGAGTACTTCATGGAGACGAAGATAAGTGTGAAACGATGGCGGAGACAGCAAATAAAGCAGCTTTTGTAGTTAGCTTTGCAAGGAAAAACAGATTGCACATTCGGAAAAAAGCACGCCGCTTGGCTTAATTACGTAAAACCATACGTAGAACACGATTCCGAGGGGAAGCAGCCCCTCTCTCTCATGAGAAGAAAGATCCGAACCCTCAAAGTTGCGAAAAACAAATCATGACTTTCCCCGCCCGCCATAGGTAAAACAATAGAAATACTCTTCAGCTTTGAAGTCAGAAAAATTGTTACTCAGCTTGTTTTCATCACTTTCACTGGCAATGGATTCCGCACGAAAAACGGTAAGAACTCATTTATAACTTTTGGCTGTATGTTTTGAAGATAGCACTGTTTTTTTTATAACTTTGACGTGATTTATGGCATGAAAAATTGCGTCACTTTCTAACAAATGTTTTGAAAGCGACGAACTGGTGCCAGCTGCAAGAACGTCGTCTGCTAGTTGCCGTTCTATTATTACCGCAATTCGTTTCCTAAAAATATGTGAGATAAGAAATGTAATGAGTACAAATACAGAGCGTTACTAAATTTGATATAAATTGCACTGTAATAAATTATTTAGAACGTTGAATACAAAATATTAGATAGATAATATTACGGCATCTCGCTCGGTAAAAAAACTATGACGGGCCAAAAGTGTCATAAGACGTAAGGCATTCTTTTCACGATTTTGTTAACTTTGCGTGTTGATGCACTTTTTTTTGCTATAAGGCCGCAAAATACTTACCCCAGTATGACACAAAACAGTACTTTTTGTCTTCCTTGGTGCACTAATTTACATTTACACGCAATAATGCATCTCCTGTGTCCCAAGATATATGTTGTTCAATAATAATAATAATAATAATAATAATAATAATAATAATAATAATAATAATAATAATAATAATAATAATGATGATGATGATGATGATGATGATGATGATGATGATGATGATGATGATGATGAAAAATAAAAACAGCTATAGGTTACTACAGAATATTACAAATTACATTTTGCAGGTAAATGACACCGAAACAACATCACTTGAGACTGGTAAAAGAACACCAGAGACTTTTGGGGCCCTCAACTTCAGAGCAGCCTATTGATTGGCAGTGCTGCTGTATTTGCCAGAAAACAACAAATGAGTCAGTTATTTGCCCTGCTACTTCAAAATGTGGTGGTTCTGGCTATACTTATGTTGGTACAAATTTGATGCACTTCAAACAGCTGGGTATTGATGTCGTTCCATTTTCATGGTCACAGCTTGATGAAGGAGAAGGAATTGAAAACACTCTTGCCAAAAACAAAGCAGTCTGGCATAAGTCATGTCGAGATAAGATCAGCAACAGAAGCCTGAAGAGAACAAAAGAAAGCTGCAAAGTTCTGATGAGCATGAAAGTCCTGTAAAAACGAGAAGTACTGTGAGATGCAGTTCAGAAAATGCATGCTTTTTTGTGATGGTCCAGCTGGCAAGGAAGCTCTACACAAAGCATCAACTCTAGGTCTTGACTACAAAGTCAGACAATGTGCAACCCTTCTGAATGACAAAAACATTCTGAAAAAACTTGCTGCTGGAGACATGATAGCCACAGATTCAGTGTATCACACCAACTGTCTCTCAAAGTTTTACATACGAGCTGCAAAAGCAGAAGCCAGTGAAGAGGATGATAAAACAAATTACAAAGTAATTGAGAGCATTGCCTTTGCCGAACTCGTTTCATACATAGAAAACCTTGAAATTAATGCTGAAAGAAGTATTTTTTAATGTCTGATTTATGCAAGATGTACGAGTCACGAGTAGTGAGTGCTCTTGGGGCTGGGGTGTCATTTAAAACCCACAGTACTCGATTGCGGCAAAAGCTGTTAGCTGCTTGTCCAAATCTACACAAGTGTGAAGCATGCCGCGGAAAGGACATTAAATTAGTCTTTAAACATGACGTCGAAAGAGTCATTAGGAAGGCTGTAGATTATGAGTCCGAAGCTTTGCAGCTGGCACAAGATGCAAAGTTTGTGCGCATGGAGATGTGTGCTATGCACCAGTCTTTTACGGGGTCCTTTGAAACTGATGCACAACGCAAATCTGTGCCCCAAACATTGCTTGCTTTGGTTTCAATGATTTTATTTGGACCGGGAAGCATGATGGGAAAAGAACAGCATGAAAACATGTCAGCAGAAGAACAAGAAAGTGGCACACAGGCTGCTCTCACAATATCACAGTTGTTGGTTTATAACAGCAACAAAGGTGGCTGCAAAAAAGGAACTACACATCGCAGACATGCTAAAGCCAACGAGACACCTCTTCCAATTTATGTGGGAATGAAAGTACATGCTGAAACCAGAAAACAAGGACTAGTTGACTGTTTGCACAAATTAGGCCTCTCAATTTCCTACAACAGATTATTGAACTTGTCAACTGACATTGCAAACACTGTTTGCTCCAAGTTTCAAACAGAAGGTGTTGTTGTCCCTCATGGAATACAACATGGCGCTTTCACGATTGCAATGGCAGACAACATTGATCATAATCCATCATCAATCAGAGCACAGGAGTCATTTCACGGCACTAGCATATCGATGGTGCAAAGCAAAGAGGAACCTGCCTTAGAACAACCGCTTGTTATTGCTCAGGACGTTGCAGGCCAGAAAACCGTACAGCCTCTACCACTCAACTACACGCTGGTTTTGCCCGTTGAAAGAAAGAAAGAAATGCATATTCCTGAGA